>JANUWF010001885.1:1200000-1564829 GCA_026120185.1 Voacanga thouarsii | reverse complement strand
CGACAACGCTTCTACTACCTAATTTAATATAAAGCCTTAAAATATCATACCATGACAAAACGGGACCTCTCTCTCCGCAAGATGGCAAACTATAAAGCAGCCAGGCATTGTGTTTGCTCGAGAACCAACCTTAGAAAACGCACTAAATCTCCAGGCCTTTCCAACAGTGGCCCCACTTCATTCCGACTCGAG
Source organism: Voacanga thouarsii (assembly GCA_026120185.1). Classification (NCBI taxonomy): domain Eukaryota; kingdom Viridiplantae; phylum Streptophyta; class Magnoliopsida; order Gentianales; family Apocynaceae; genus Voacanga; species Voacanga thouarsii. The sequence goes on along the minus strand of JANUWF010001885.1, from coordinate 1,564,637 downwards.
GGAGCTCTCTTCTGTTCTCTTCCCCTCTCTTAACCACATCTCGCGCCCCCACCGACCCCCCTCCCCCCGCTCTGCCTCTCTCTGTGTAATGGATCATGTATCAGAAGATAATGGTTACTCCTCCACCATTTCTCTCTTGGTTGGGAATGCTAGTAAACCTCAGCAACAAAAACTTGGCACGAACGAATCCTACGACGTGGATTCGTCTCTGGGCCATCACCCCATTTCAGGATCTACGTCATTTTACAAGACTTGTTTCAATGGACTCAACGCTTTGTCAGGTTTTTCCTCCTTTTCCTGAAAAGGGTTTTTGCTTCAAAACTAATGATGTATGGTGTCTTGAATAGGTGCTCAAGGGGTTTATGTTTTTGCTGATTGTCTAATTTTTTTTTCTCCTTTTAGTTCGCGTTATGTTTATGAATCAAGAATCGTTCATGTCAATAACCCAACAGAATCAGGAATTTGGAATTTCGGATTTGAATGTTCTTACTTCGTTCTATCGATGATTTGACAGCGGAAACCATAAATAACCAGCCAAAGAAGTTGTTAAAAACAATTCATGGCTTTTCCTTTAGTCCGTTAGAAATTCGGTTCCAGGGCTTGTAAAACATTCACGCCAGAATTATAGATGTCCGTGTTTGAATATGACAAAATATTTTTCTAGAAGAATGTTGGTTGGAGAACACATGTATATGTCAGAAGGTTAGTAGTAGAAGTTCGGATATAAAATAAATTTATTGTAAAAAATGAACACATTAAAATAAGATAGAAATATGAATATTCGATTGAGATTCTGCTCAAAGACTCATCTTTTGTCCAGCTGCGTTAGTGGTTTGTTAAGACTTCTGGGACTGTATTTTGGAGTTAGCATATGAATCTGTCTAAAAAATTGTTTACCAAAATAATTATACATACTTTGTTGGAGATATCAAGAACAAAGTTTGTTAGACTTTGACCCTGTATATTTGGAGTCAGCACATAATTCCACCACAGAAAGTGCTCATAGGGAAAATGGTAGAAACATTGATGGAGTACGAACTGTTAATATCTGAATTCCTACTCTTTAAGTCATGTTAAAGAAGGAAAGGGTTTATTACACTTTTGTGCTGTATCTGGAGTTAGCAATACGATAAGACCTCAATAGGTTCTTACTATTCCTCACGGGCTTTCTTTCCCCTGTACATTGTCTACTTCTCTTCTAACAACTCTTGATGCTTGTTTCTCAGGTATTGGGATCCTATCGGTATCATATGCATTATCATCAGGAGGATGGTTGAGCTTAATAATATTCTTGATCATTGCATGCTCAACTCTCTACACAGGCTTGTTAATTCAAAGATGCATGGACATGGACTCGAACATAAAAAGCTATCCTGATATTGGTGATTGTGCATTTGGAACAAGAGGAAGAGCAATTGTGTCAATTTTTATGAACACCGAACTTTACATGGTTGCAACTGGTTTATTGATTCTAGAAGGAGATAATTTGTATAATTTACTGCCAGATACGGAATTTCAAATTGGTGGTTTTACTATTGGTGGGAGACAAACCTTCGTCATCATTGTTGGCCTTATAATATTGCCTACAGTTTGGTGGAACAACATGAGCATTCTGTCTTACATATCGGCCAGTGGAGTAGTAGCTTCAATTGTGCTTCTATGCTCTATTTTATGGACAGGAGCATTTGATGGCATTGGCTTCCATGAAACTGGTACTCTTTTGAACTGGAATGGAATTCCTACAGCAGTAAGCTTGTACTCCTTCTGCTATTGTGCTCATCCAGTTTTCCCAACCCTATACACATCCATGCAAAATCAGAAAAAATTCTCCAAGGTAATCCTCATTCTTTTGGGATTTTCTGTTCGTATAAATCCGCATATCTCACTGAAAGCCTGAAACTTCTCATTGCAGGTTTTGATGCTCTGCTTTTTCCTATGTACTTTTACCTATGCTTTAATGGCAATTCTAGGGTACCTAATGTTTGGCTCAAGGGTGCAATCTCAAGTAACCTTAAACCTCCCAACCGACAAAATTAGCGCAAAAGTGGCCATATTCACCACACTGGTTAATCCAATAGCCAAATATGCATTAATGGTTACACCCGTTATTAGTACCATGGAGAATAGATTGATCTCTTACTGCAGTAAAAGGCCATTTAGAGTGCTTATCAGAATCACTCTTGTTTTTAGCACTGTCATTGTTGCCTTGGGCATACCCCTTTTTGGGTATCTCATGTCACTTGTGGGAGCATTTCTTAGCATTTCAGCTTCCATTATAATACCATGCTTGTGCTTCTTGAAGATTTCTGGGATTTATCGGAGGCTTAGTTTCGAGCTGTTGGTGATAGCAGGCATCTTGTTAATGGGAATATCCATTATGATCGTTGGAACTTACACGTCTCTGGAGGAAATAATTGGACATTTTGTATTAGTAATTCCTTTGGCTTCAAACAGAATAAGCACCATGTAAAACTTGAAAATTCAACATTCAACTTGAGTAGCCTTATTGATGAATTAGTGAGGCAACAAAATTTTCATCATGAAAATTTCTCTAGCAACAGGAGCGTTCTAACTTTCGTTATATACTTCCACAAGAAAATTTTGTTCTCTACTTACCTGCAAACTCTACTAAAACACCGTAGACTATGCCACTTCGTTCAATCACCAAAAAAGGTAAAACAATTAAGAAGTTGTGTCAAGGTTATTTGCCTCATTATATGGATGAGCTCTTGGGGCTTAAGTCCTATATAGACAGTTTGTCTAGGAAGTAAAGTTTCATGTCAAACATCGGAAGCAATGCCTTCTAATACGTGTTCATGTGCGTATTAGAAAATGAAATCAACAATGTCTACAAATTACTTAAGTTTTATCAATTAAAATACCAAATTAACTCAAAAAAAAAATACATATTTAGATAAGTGCACCCATTGTGTAGTACAGAGAAATAATAACAAGTATCGACGAGTCTAGGGGAAAGATGGCAAATATCCCTACTTCCTTCTTATCTTATTGTTTAGCTAATTGATTAAGTGGAAAAAAACTAACTAATTACACTAGGAAGCATATCAAGCCCTCACAAGGAAAAGTATCAAAGCTCACCAAGGAATATGAAAAGGAGAGAGGCCATATAATGAAAGAAATTCCCCTAATTAAATACCAAGTGAAGAATATTTCCCTAGATCAATCAATCCTAATTTTAGGCACCGGTATGAGTTCAAAGATCTGTGTGTGTGTGTGTAAAACCCCACTTAAACCCACCCTAGAGTAAGAGGGATGGGATGCATATCATGTCATCATGCATAAAATATGTCTCTTGAATGATATTGTATGCCTTAGAATTGTGGTTTATGGGTTGCATGATTTATTTGTGCTTGTTGAGTAGAAAGGGTAAAAAGGTAATTTTACTTGATATCGAAATAGGAAAATGTCTTGAGGCTTAGATAAGAAGAAGATTTGGTTGAGAAAATAAGAACAAGATTTAATGTGGTTAAGTAGTTAGAGCTTTGTGATTTAAACTCTAAGGTCTTGAGTTTAAATCCCATCACCTAAACACAATGGTTCTTGTCTCTATTGTTTTTGCAAGCCTTGTCCTAACCTCTTTGAATTTAAACAACTCCTAATTCTTTAATTCATTTTTATATCCATAAGATTTTTGGATAATTTCCTTGCTTGGAATTTCGAAAATTCCAGCTCTTGTGGGATAGGAGGTTGGCCGGAAAATGTGGAGGAAGAATAGGAAGATGTTTCAATTAAATCACCATAGCTACTTCTTCAAGAACTCCATCTTCTTCTTGTTCTTGTTTTGGTTAAAATCTGGAAAAATTTTCAGATTTTCTTCATGGCTGGTTTTCGAAATTCGCTACAAGCTTTCTCTACCTAATTCTTGCAAGGAACCAACCATCTTGTGTGAGGATGAAGGTTGAAATGCTTTGGATTTTCGCAGCCTTACAAGCCACAACAAACCAGAATTTTTTTTCCAGCAAACAAGCAACCTTTGAACATGATCATGGAGCCATTCGTTAGTGGTCAAGAACACCTGAAACTTTCTCCTTTCTTCTTCAAGATGATGGCTAGAAAATCACCCTTAATGGACCTTCAAACACCCCTAAATTCCAGATGCAAAACCGTTCCAAAGAAGACTAAAAATTCTGCACAAAACCAATTCAAATCCTAAGAGTTCTTTAGCTTCAATTCCAGAATTTTTTTTCCAACTTTGCCTATTCAATGCTAAGGCCGAATTTGTTCATCAAACTTCATCAAGTTTCAGTCATAATGCAGTCATGGACAGAACCCCTTGGCTTCTCCATCTACCTTGATCATTAGGACTCCATTAACATACCTCAAAACATTCCTATCTTCACTTCATTCAAAATTATTCAAACTTCAAATTAAATTCCAGATTTTTGTTTCATTAAACACTCATCTAGCTAGATAATAAAACCCAAAAATTCTCTGCTATATCATAGCCATTTTTGGCTAGCCCAAAGCTGAAACAACTCTCCATTCCATGGTCAAATCATAGCTAGTTCAGCCATACACCATTGAAGGATAAGAAACCTTCCAAGAGCAAACACTATTACCCAATCCTGTACCTCAAACATCTCCACTTTTCTCTCAATTTGAATTTTGAAAAAGTTAAAACTCTCTCTCTCTTCTTGGATTACCGAAAGCCTCTCCTAAGCTGGGCCATTCAGCCATTATTCACACACACACACACACACACACGAAATCACTCCCTCTCTCAATTTCTCTCCAAAACACCAAGAACACCAAGAATACACACTAAACTTCTTCAACCTTTAATCACATCTATTCATCCCAAATCACTCCAAGAACCTTCCAACCAACTAGGATTCAGTCCCTACTCACTCCTAGGCCACTCTATAACATCAAAAACACCAAAATTGATCTTCCAATCGGATCAAACACCCCTTCTCGACCAAGAACAAGAAGAACATCAAGAAGGTAGTTTTAAACACTTTAGACCTTCTTCATCTCTTCATCACCATTTCAATATCATCCTAATCTCTTTTCTCTCTCTCTCTCTCTCTCTCTCTCTCTCATGGTCGAAACTTGGATGGCCATTCTTGGACAAATGTCAGCCAAGGAAGGACTCTCAAGCACTCAATGACCTCCACTAAGCAAGGCGATACCTTCATCTAATGTTCATCAAACCAAGTATTTATTTCTTGATCTCCTCTTTAAATTCTCAAATTCAAGACTCTTAGATGATGATAGGTTGATTGAATAAAGTGGGGTTGAAGATATGTATGTGGGTGAAGGGAATGAATTTAAGACATGAGAATTGGAATGAATGTTGCGATTTATGGATTATGCTTTAGAATCACTATATGCTCATTATGATTAAGAGTTTTATGGATGTTTTGATATATGTTAGACATTATGCCACCGTTGTTGATTAGGCCTTCATGATATTATTTTTCAATAAAGCCATAGATAATATTATGCCTAGTAGAATAGCATCCTAGTTGTGATATATGTTAATTCAAGTCTATTTTTGGATAGATCGACATGTTATTTGTTGGATCCATGTGTGTATGAGTATGTATATGGATTTTCTCTAGCAATAAAATTATTGTAAGAACTACCTTTATTATTTTTAGAATTATTGTTGTTATCATTATTATTAATATAATTAATATTATTATTTAATTTAATTTATGAAATTCAAAAAACACTAAGTAGTTTGAAAATTGAAGATTATTTAAAATATTATTATTTCATTAGGTAAATAAATAAAATATTTTTATTAAATATAAATAATAAAATATTGGAAGTAATTAATATCAAATGTCTTTTATATTCATATTATTATTATTATTATTAGTTAGCCTTACTAAAATTTTTATTTACACTCATAAATATTATTTATATTAGAATAATTTATTTATTAATTAAAATAAAGTATAATTTATTATTAATATGAATTATTATTTATAATAATATTATTTATTTATTTATTACAAATATTATTTAGGATTTATTATTACTCATTATTTATTACTAATTTTATTTATTATTAATATTACTCATTATTTATTAATTTTTAATAAATAGTTAAAATTATAATTTCTTATTTATTTTTTATTTGTAACACCTATTTATTTTAACTTATCAAACTAATTTTATTTTATAAAATACTTTATCAACTAGTGCTAAAGCTTAAGGCATTGTTGTCATAGCTAGGTGTTGTAGTTAGTTGAACCTAAGAACTATTTATTTAAGGTAATTATTGTCTGGATGTTGAACTTATACCTTGTATTTATCCCAGGTGGGGTTAGGTTGCCTTGAATTACCTTGGAAGGCTTTTGTACCCAAGAAGAGCAAAATATCAGGTAAGTTTCTGTATAAAACAGTTTGAAGATCAAAGTTACCTTGGCAAGTTAAATGCAATGTATATGAGAATTTGTGCTATCAATGCATTTATGGACAATTTTCTTTTTCTTTTCAGTCAAACAAACCATTTAAAGTCGAACAAGCAATTATATACAAATTGCTAAACTTTTCCTAAAAACAAACTTTGACAAGAATTTTGGAAACCATAATTGTTATTTCAAAGAGAATTATTGTATGATCTTTCATTTCCCAAGTAGGGCAATCACAATATTGAGTACTCAATAAGGGTAGACTACTAGGACTATTCTTTGAAGGGTTAGGGTAAGTCTTTCAACAGGTGGCCACTTCTGAGGGGGTGAGTCCTTCTCGGATAGAATGTCTGTCCTGTAGGTTGTACTAGTCAAGTGGATTGTGTATTTTCAGAATGGGCAATCGATAAGTTTGGGTGTAGAGATAGAGGAGTATCTCACCCGGTAGGCCATACACCTACCATGTGGCAGTATGCATAAAGTGTGACATTTTGAACGTTATTTTGTCATGGTGCACAAAGTGTGGTGTCATGGCTGCCTCTTTTGAGTGGTTGCAATTATTGTATACATGTATGATTTGAAAGGAAAACACCACTCTTCACTTGTGAAATTTATTCGAGGCTTGCCAGCACTTTATTTTATAAAAATTTCTCAACTTGCCTACATGAACTATTTTACTTGAAGCACTCAAAGCACACACGGGCTTAATGAGATTTATGTCTCACCACCTTTTATACTATACTTTCAGGCTGGTCCTGCTGTGAAGGTTAATAATTAGTGATTGCCTTGATTTGAAGTCTTGTTTCCTTCCTATGTATTTCATGTGAGGGACTTTTGCAGACATTTATTTATTTTTAGAAATTATTCATGGATTGCTTAGGTTGTAATAAGTTTAATTTTGAATTATTTCTTCCATTTCTTTTGTGAGTCCTATTTATAAAGACCTCTTGTCTTGTGGACGGGTCAACATCCCTAGCCCTAATAGGGTACGTAGATAGTGGGGTGTTACAAGTGGTATCAGAGATCAGGTTTAGGCAATTATTGATAGGATTTACTTTATTTCATTAAGATTAAACTTTTTTTTTTTTTACTAATTTAGGTTGTTTATGCTTTAGGATGGTTAGAATGTATAGAACCGCAAGGAAGGGACAACAATGGCATCCACCAATCCCTATCTACTCGAAAGACTTACCAGTGCCACAACCTGCACCACAACCTGCACCTCAACCAGCCATGCCTTTGGAGGAAAGTAGTGATGATGCGGTTCAGATTATTGAGCCACCTCCTATACCTGTAATAGACTTAATTATCGGTAGTGAGGATGAGGATATTGATATGGAGTATGTCCCAAACCCACCTAGTCCTGTGATTGATTTAACTACCGATAGTAATGACCCGAGAGAGATAGACTATGAATCTCCACTTAGACCTTTTTTTGTACCCCCACCTAATCATGTTAAAACTGGGGAGAGTTCTAGGAGACCGGGGAAGGAACTAATAGACTATGGGTTTGTGAATGGTGTAGGGATAGACTTTTCTAAGAATACTGGAGGTTGATTGTATGATACTGACACCGAGGATTCTGATGAGGATTAGGGGTTAAGTTTTGCCATACTTAGGAAGTTGTTATTTACTGATTTCAATAAACTCCTATGCTAGGGGTTCATTTATGTTTAATGTTTTATTCCAAAATTTATGTAAAGAAGAGTACTTTGGTGTACTCTAATCTTGAAAAAAAAAATGCAATTATTTATGCAAAGCTAGCATATGATTTTCTTTTACTTAAGTCTGAATGTGAATGCATGATCGATTTAAATATTTTAAACTTTGATGCATAACTCATTATTTGGGGGTGATGATTTAGAATGGCACCAAAGCATCGTGCAACAGCATCTAGTAGAAAGGTTCCTGAAGTAGGACTCGTGACTCTGGAATATGATGCTACTTAACTTTCGTCACCAAATCAGGGGAATGAGAATGAACCTGAGCAGAAGTAAGGTCGAAGAGCTTGCCAGTGTGACCATGGGGCAAGCATTCCACAAGATGACGGAGATTCTGCAAACCTTGTTCGAGCGAAGGAACCCAAAGGAGGAAGATGAAGCTTTGGAGAAGTTTCTGAAGTTTCGACGCCCCACCTTCTTGGGAGAAGCCTAACAAGACCAGAAAGCAGAGCAGTGGGTGGAGCAGATGGAGGACATCTTTGCCACACTCTAATACACTGAGAAGCGGATGGTAAAATTTGCTGCGTTTAGGCTGAGAGGTCCTACTCGGGCATGGTGGCAGTGAGTCTAAGAAGACTGGGAATTAATAGATCAAGACTGGACATGGGCCAACTTTGTAGAGGCATTCAGAGTGGAATATATCCCTCAGTGGATAGTGAAAAAAGGGAGGGCGAGTTCTAAAATTTGAAGTAAATGAGCATGACCGTAGCTCAATATGCTGCTCGTTTTACCCAATTGCCAAAGTATTGCAAGGGGCTAGTGGATACCAAGTAGAATTGAACTAGGCAATTTGTCAAGGGATTGAGGCAGGAGCTGAGAAGGGCTTTGGCACCTTCTCCATTGACGACTTATTCAGGGGCAATAGACGCGGTGACCTAAACAGAGAATGAGGATCGAAGCAAGATGGTATTGAGACCGTTCTTGCCACCAAGACAACCACCAAGACCCTTTCAGAGGCAATAAACTAATAAGCAACTCGGCCACTAGCAATGGCAGAACTGAGGAAAGAAAGCACGAACGGCACTAATTGGTCCTACATAGAATCTTCCGTCGTGCCGACATTGCGGGAAGAAGGGTAATGTAGAGAAGAACTGTTGGTCTAAGGGAGATGAGTGGAAATGCTACAATTGCAGAGATCCGATGCATCTATGAAATGCTTGCTCAAAACTTCTTCGAATTGGAGAAGGAAACCTAGCCCAGACTACAGAAGCCAATCGAGCTAATACTGCGGGAGCCTTCGGAAGTGGAACTTAGAAGCCGCAAGTGCAAGCGAAGGTTTTCGCCCTAAACCGAAAAGAAGTTGAAGTAGATGCAGCGGTGGTGAAAGGTACGTTTACTCTCCAAGGTCATTTAGTTAATGTATTGATAGACCTTAGAACTACCCATTCCTATTTAAACAAGAATTGTGCATATTATTTGGGTTGAGATGGAGTAGAACTATCTTTTACTTTGTTGGTAAGTATGCTTTTGGGAAAAATAGTGTAAGCAGATCAGTACATGTAGAATTGTAAGATTGAAGTGGGGAAAGAGAGCTTGGAGGTAGATTTGGTAGTCTTGACTATTGATGACTACGACTTAATTTTGGGTATAGACTGGCTAGCTTAGCATGGAGCTAAAGTAGAATGTAAGAATAAGTCTGTCCAGTTCATTAGACTTAGGTGTGATGTGTTGGAATTCAACGGCAAGCGAGTGAAAGAGTTGAAGTTTTTGATAGCTGGAGCAAAAGCTCGGAAGTTGTTGAAGTAAGTGTCGAAATATATGCCCTCTAGACTAGGTTTCTGATGTAATTATCAAATTTATTAATAAAACAATTTATTCTCAACATTTATTTGTGAATTTACATTTTATTTATGTATGATTTACGTTTGGAATAGACCCATTGTGTTTAAGTAAGTGATTAATGTGAATAGTGGTCTTTCATAGTAAGGTATGGATAACGGGTTACTTATCACATAAACGTTTGTTCTTAATCAATTGATGAGAATTGAAATCTCATCATGTTCAGGTTATTGTGTTATAAATTCCAAATGGAGAATGGTTTACCTTTAGCCAGTCAGTAGTTCACTCACTTCATAGCATAAGCGTATTTCGAATACGTAGAACAAGACCTGTAATAGTGGTTTCTAAAAGTACTATTTAGAAGAAACCCAGACTACTACTGTTACAATGTGGACTAATACTTTATTGCTTGAGTATGAGTTGGTGGTCTGACGAAGTTAGAAGCATGTACTTTGATATACTGTAGTTGAGGTTCTATCATAGAGCCAATATAGTTGTATGTTAGGTATATATAACTAGTTAGTTAAGATAGACTTATACAAAATAGCTTATGTGCTATATTGCCCTTTGTGACTGTTCGAATGATCTAAATATCCAAGGCCTTAGGGAACATGACTTGGATGTTTATTTTAGGGTAACTCTCTTGGAAAGTAAAAACATTCCAGGAGTCGTGGATCATTAGACTAGAGGGCTAAAGATTGTAGATGTCCTTTAGAGAGGTGTTAGTACACTCTTCCTCTCTAAACGTATGACGATGCGTAGAGGGGTATTTTAGTCAGTACACATGTAGGTAAGAGATTTTGCTAACGCAGCAATGTCCTGGTGGTTAATATTTCATTATGGTGATATTAGAAAATATTTAAAATATAAAATACGGCTATTTTTATAGCAGAGGTATTTTGATTATTTTAGTAGCCATGACGATGTGTCTTTTGGTCCTTGGAATAGCCCATATATCCTGATGGATTTAAGTTGAGGGATTGGTCTTGTATAAAATGGACTTTATTTTATTCAAGTAGCCTGATTTAGTTATTGGGTTAGAATAAAATAAAAGGTAAAAAAAAAGAAGGGAGAATTATATATTGGCCCATTTGGGTTATTTAACTAATTTAATTATTGGGCTTGTATTAGTCCAAGAATAATTAAATTAAATTAAAGGCAAGCCTAATGAATTGGGCCAAGGCTTGAAGTTTATATTGGTCTATTTGGGTTATTTTTAATTATTAGATTTGTATTAGTCCAGGAATAATTAAATTGAACTAAACGCTTAACCCAATAAACTGGGCCATAGGCCTATAGGTTAAGTTTAGTCTGGTTGATGGCTTAACATGACATGGGCCTTAGGGCTTCTCTGATTGTACCGTTTTTGTTTGATTTTGAATGCCCAGGTAATAGCCTATTATCAATGAGTTGGAATTTAAGTAAGTTTTACACGGAATGTGTTTTTTTCCTCTAGCTATTTTCTTCTTCTCTCTGTAGACTGAGATCTCTGTGCTATTCAATAGCAAGAACAGAGACACGATATTTTTCTTGATTAATGCTTGATAGCATTTAGCCAGAAAAGGAAGATCATCCTCTTCGTCCTTAGCCTTCACCAAGCTTTTAGGCACGGGATATATTCCGAAAGACCCGAAGCATTGCATTGATGTCCAGACAGAGCTGACGGCTTGCTGGACAATAGCCTAAAGAAAGGATCATAGAACCAGAAGTGGTTCAGACAGGATTGCCGGCACCTCCTAGATAAATGATAAAGCGCAGAAGTAAAATAGCATAGCTCTTCCGTTACTCTGTGTTTTTTTATTTTACAACATGCTTCTCTGCGTCTCTTTTTCTTTTTTTTTTGCTATGTTTACCTATAGTAAGGATGTCAAGGATATATAGCTTATGTGATAAATAAGCTAAAGGATCAGTGCACCCTGAAAAATACTGAGGTGGTAAAAGATTTTTCTGACGTGTTTCTTGTAGATCTCAATTCTCTTCTTCCTAATCGAGAAGTTGAGGTCACTATAGATCTAATTTTAGGAGTGGAACCTGTATCCCGAACCCCATATCGGATGGCACTAGTGGAATTGAATGAACTAAAAGAGCAGCTAGAGGAATTGGTAAAGCAAGGTTATATAAGACCTAGCACGTCACTTTCTGGAGCTCTAGTTCTATTTGTGAAGAAGAAGAATGGGACCTTGAGGTTGTGCATTGACTATCGAGCACTGAATAATTTGGCCATCAAGAATAAATATCTTCTACCGTTAATTGATGAGCTATTCGACCAGTTGCAAGGCTCTAGTTGTTATTCCAAACTGGATTTGAGGCTGAGATATTATCAAGTGCAGACAAAGGAGGAGGATATTCCCAAGATGACCTTCAACACAAGATATGGTCACTACGAGTTCGTAGTGATGCATTTTGGAGTGACTAATACACCATTGGTGTTTACGGATTTGATGCGTCGTGTTTTCCAACCATATCTGGATAAGTTTGTGATGGTATTTGTTAGCCCAAAGGGCATTCTCTTATGTTTTGATTTATAACAAATATTGATAAAGACTAACTTGTGTGATCTATATGTGATAGGATATGTTTAACTTTAGTTCTTTTAAGGTGTATAGATAAGATTGCTAAGCAACTCTTGAGTAATAGAATCCAAGAATGAGTGATCAAGTAGAAGACCAAGCTTAAAAGATTGCATACCAAGAAGTCATTATGGAAGAACTTTAGACTACGAATCGTTATTAAGGTATTTCTTGTAAATTCCCACGTCTCTTTACCTTATAATTCAATTTATTTCCACCTTTAAGCACACAAACAAAAAGATTTCAAAATTTTATATCTTAGAATTTTGGATTGAGTAGTTTGAATGATTTTGCATCCAAAAGATTCATCCAAAATCTTGTGAATAGTATCAAATTGTTTTTGCTTGAAAAAATGTCATTTTAGACTTACCTTTTGGATGTACCTTCGTCCGAAAGATGAGTCCAAAATGCGGTAAATCTGACAGTGAAAAATAGCCGTTTTATATCCGTTGGTACTTCACTTTATGTCTCTATATAAGGTTTCTAAACTCGATTTGACTGCAGATTTTTGCCCTATCATTCTAAGAAACACTCTTGCTCTATAGAAAATAAAAATCTCCTTTATCAATGTGCTTCAAAGTGAAATCAAATTGTGTCTTAAAGGTAAAAAGTGTTGTAGTTTTTCTTTGTGCACATCTGCTAAAAAAAGTGAGCTTTTACTATGCTATTGATATTTAAACTCTTTTGTATACCAAGGTTATAGTGTAAAATGCATCTGGGGTAAGCCTTGATTTGTTGGTTGATTGAGAGGTTTTGGAAAATCAAGTGTGGTGATCCTCTCTTGTATTTGGTACAGATTGATTCCATTAAGTTGGGTAAATGAAATCTAGTAGAAAATCCTTAAGTGTGAGCTTAAGGTAGTGGATGTAGATCTTGGTAGATCGAACCACTATACATTCCGCATCTCATTTTTCTGCATATAGTATTATTTGCATTGTGCTTCTTACCTTAGACTGAATTTGGATATTTCTTAAAGTTTCCTTAGATTGCTGTCTCTGTTTCCGTGAAATTGGTTAAAGAAACTTGAAGAACATTTATATTATGTAAAATAGATTTCTTAAAAATTTTAATTTGCCAAAAACCTTATTCACCCCCCTCTAAGGTTTTTCATTTGGTATCAGAGCTTGGTCTATATATTCTTGGTCTAATAACCTTGTAGGAAAGATCCTTATAGCAAGCTCATCATTTCTTCCGTATGTTGAAGGTTCATCAACAAATCGACATCCTTTGTTCAATAGAAGTAACTATACATTCTGAAAAAATAGAATCAAAATCTGTATGTGCTCAATCAACTTTGAGTTGTGGAATTTGATAGAAAAGCGTCCTTTTATTCTGTTAAAATTTGTTGATGACATAAAAATGCCTAAACAAAATCACGAATTTGATTTTGAAGATAATGCTAAGATGACATTGAGTTTTCAGGCTATGAATATCTTATGCTGTGCACTAGATGCCACTGAATATAATTAAGTTAGTGATTGTGAATCAGCTCACGATATGTGAAAATTACTTGAGATCATCCATGAGGGGACAGATCAAGTTAAGGAATCCAAATTGGAGCTTCTAATTCATGATTATGAATTATTTGTAATAATGCCGAATGAAAGCATTACTGATATGTTTACTAGATTCACAAATATCACAAATGGTCTTAAAGTCTATTGGAAGGTTTATTCTCTTGGGGAACAAAATCAAAAAATTTTGGGATGCATTACCTAAAAGCTGATAACCTAAGGCTCTTGCTATGGAAGAATCCAAGGATTTAAAATCCTTGCCAACCGAAGAGCTGATTGGCTCTATTCTAACACATGAAATAAAACTCAAGAGGTTTCAGAAATTTGATGATCATGATAAAGGTAAAAAGGGAATAGCACTGAATGTGAAACCCTAGTCGAAACCAACCTTAGAGTAAGGGGGTTGGGATGCATATCATGTTTTATTGCATGTTTAAATATATTTTTATATGATTTTATGTGCTTTGGATTTGTGTTTTATAGTCTCGAGGGCTTAATTATGTTTATTGAGTAAGAAGGGCAAAATAGTAATTTTTGCTTGAGGTGAAAATAGGGAGATAGCTTGAGGATTAAATAGGAAAATATTTTGGAGAAAAAATAAGAACAAGAGTTGTTGTAGTTTAGTGGTTAGAGCTTTAGAATTAATTCTTGAGGTCTTGGGTTCAAATTCCATCATTGGAGCTTTAGTATGATTAAATTTTATTTTTGTTTGGGAAGGTTGTATTTTCGGCCTTGTGTGCTTTAGAGAAGAGTAGAGGTGTTGTCCTAGGGGAGACATGATAGGAGTATCCTAATCCTACTCTTGTGCTCTACAAAAATTTCCAAGAGAATTCATACCCTTCTTGATCCTTAGTTTTTCCTACTTCTCAATTCAATAGGTTGGTCAATTTGTTCTAGACAATTTCATTCCAGAAAATTTCAGTAAAGTGCTGTGGCTTTGAAGGTTCAAAAATGTCTAAGTGTAAGGCATCTTATAGACCAAAAATGGGTAGGAGTTAGGAAAGGTTCCCAAGAGATTAAACTCCATGGTTGAACCTTCAAAACCCCACTTTAGCTATGTTCATTTTCTTCATGAAGTAATATGGAATTTTTCCAGCTTCTTGTGCATTCAAGATGTCAAAATTTTTAGCCATCATTCCCTCCCAAATGCTGCCAGAAAAATAGCCCTTTTGACTAGTTTGAAATCTGAAATTTTATGGCCAAATTCGGCCTGCACAAATGCTGTGCAAACCAGAAAATTTTCTGGTCAAATTCGCAGCTTAGGTGAGCTTGAACCAAGTTATTTTCTTCCAATTTTTCACCAACATCTTAGCCACGTTTTTCTTCCATAAAGAAGGTTGGAAACCAGCCTTGAAAGACCTCTGAATACCCCTTCAAATATTCTGCAAGTTGGCTAGAAAATGGCAGCAAAAGCTGCCCAGAAATTTCCAGCAGCTAGCGAAATTCTGTACAGGAAATTTTCCAGCCTTGCACCATCTTCAGCCCTGACCGAAACTTCACCATTTTTCTTTACAAACTTCTCTTGAATAGCCATGAACTGAGCTCCATCATCTTTCCCAACTTTCTGCTCGAAAAACCAGTTATGGCTACCCCTAAAATATCTTCAACAATTACTCCAATCAAGCCATTGATTGAAGACCAAAATTTCAGCAAATATGTTTAGTAAACTTTCACAAAACATCTCTTAAACAACCAGACATTCCTTCACCATTATACTCCATCTTTTTAGCCACCATTAAGCTTCTTCAACAGCTTTCATCCAGCAAAAACTCTGAGCAAACCAACCGGCCATTAGAGCTTCCAAAAGCTCTCCTCCATTGAAGATCTTCTTACCATATTTTGTTTCCTAAATTGATTCCCTAAAATATTCTTTTAGGATTTCAAACAACCAGCCTTTCCTTTTCCTATCAAACCAGAAATTCAATTGCCAAAACCCCTCAAATAATTCAGCCACTCCAATCCCACAGAATTTCGGCCAGCTCCAATCAAATCCTCTCCATTCTCTTCAACCTTCAAGAACACCTAGAACACCAAGAACACCTACTCACTTTCTCACGCCTAAGGCCACCAAAACCACATCAATCTTCTTCAAAAAAATTCAAGATTTCACCTATTCACTTCCGTGAATGCATTTATACCACTTTTAATATCAAACTCCAAAATCCAACTCTCTCTCTTGGATCGAAAACCAGTATTTTTGTGAAGGCTCAAGAGCACCTTCAAGGTAAGCTTGTTTAATCAACTTCATCTTCACTAATCTTCAACTTCTAATGAATATATATGTGTAAAATTATACTAATGGACTCTCTTCTTCTCTTTTCTCTCTCTCTCTCTCGGCAGAATGCTCTCTCTCTCTTGACCGAATGATTCCTTCAACAATGGCCATGTTTTCTTCATCTCTCTTGGACGGATCTAGTCTCCTAGGAGTTGAGATACATTCGAAACTTCTCCAAGGTACTCATCAATCAAGTAAGCCTTTTCAAACCTCTTTTTAAATTCTAGATTCATGTCTCTAGGATGATATTGGAAGGAGATGGATTATGAATAGGATTTGAGCATGTATTGTTGTGATGAGTTGAGATTGAGGCATGAATAAATGTGTGTATATGATGGAGATGGGATTGACGTATGAGTGGATTGTCTTGGTTGATTGTATGACGTTTTTAGGGTTTAATGCATGTCTCCATGTCGTGAGTGGTATATGTGATCAAGTATGTTAGAGATTATGTCACCTTTGGTGAATAGGGTTTATGTTCATGTATGATTGTTAAAGCCATGAATATATTTATGTTGGTAGAGGTTGGATCATGTCTTGGTAAATTTAGATCTATGCCTTTATTCATGATTTGGATGATTTGATGAATTGAAGTGGAGTATATGTTCATTATTGTGGTTGGCAATAGAAATATAATCATGACCTAGTTGTCCCTAAGCTAATTTTTTTTCTTCAATAAAATAATTAATACTATAATTTCTTCTAATAAATTTTGAAAACCCTAGGAAAATGTGAATTTGGTCCTTTATATAAAATAGTGATATTTTAGTCAAATAAATAATGACTTTTATTAAAGAAATAAAATATATAGATTTTATATAAAATAAAATATATAGAAAATAATAATAAAACCTTTCATATGAATATTCATAATAGGTAAAATATTAATTTTATAAGTCTTATATTCATAAATACTATTAAAATTTATTTATTATCTTTCAATCAAGACCCATTAAAATTTACTTACGACTAATTTTAGTTACCAATTATTTTCTAACAAATAATTATTAATAGATTATTATTTTACCTAATACCACCTAGGACTCTTCATCAAATAAATTCTAATTCATTCTTATCAAAATTTAAATCTTCAACTTATTAGTAGCTATTTCCCAAAACCCTAATTATTTTAATATCAAACTAGACATAGCTTATAAACCTTTTTATTTATTATCTGGCCTTAATCTTGGGACACTAGGATCATGATTGCAGTAAGTTAAGCTAGAATTATTTGTAAAGGTGAATCTTGGCTTGAGTTTAATTAGGCTTTGTTTGCCCCAGGCGGGGTTAGGTCAGCTGTTGGAGACGTTTATTTTGAGTAAGGATCAGGTAAGCTCCGACATAAAATTTGTTTGTTGAAAAAAGTTATTATGGCAAGCTAAACCCGAAGTTTGTGAACACTGATTTGGTAAAGGCAATTAAGGACTGTTTCCTTTCTTGTTGCTGTCAAACCAATTATTTGAAAATCAACAAGCAATTTTGTTTTGATGCGTTTAGATTTAGGCATAAAAATCATACAAAAACTAAGCACATTCCCAATTAAGTTTAAATTAAAACGTTGGACCCAAATCACACATATGAGCAAGTGTACTTATCATTACTGAGTATAGGGTTCAAACGAGTGTCGATTCTCAAGGAACAAGTAAACATTAATTACCCCTCTTTCATTGTTTAATCGACTTAACAAAGTGAAAATCAAATAAAAAGGAAAACTAAAAAGAAAATAAAATAAAAATATGTACATGTCAAGGATGGAGAAGTATGCAACTCAAACCATTGATTAGACAACCATGATCTTCAAGAACTTAACCATTATCATAATCAATCATTTTCTCAGCACCATGAAGGATTAAGGTAAAATAGCATCACTTGGTCTGTCTCAACTAATTACTACTTTCTAGATAAATTAGCATCATTGGGTCTGTCTCAACTAATTCATCCAAAAGATGCATTAAACACAATCCTTAATTAAATTTTTGTGGTCTGGCAAATTTAAAACATGAAATTAATCAATGAATCCTTGGTCCAGCAAACATCAATTAACCTTTAATTACTCAATCCTCAGCAATTAACCTCTTTGGTCTAGCAAGTTAACAGCCAATGAATGCAAAAATTATCAATTGCAACCATCATTAACCTCTTTGGCCTAGCAAGTTAACAATAGAAACAACCAACTAATCTTAGAATATGCCTAAGTAATTAAATACCAAGAAGAATAGTCAATTAATCAAAAGATCAAATAACTCCAAGAATCATGATTATCTAAAATAATTTCAAATTACAATAGAACAATTAAAACATCATTGTTAAGAAAAAGAAAACAAAGTAAAAGAAAGAACTCATAGATAAGCCTGCTTCTTCTTTCTTTGAAAACCTTCTTGTACAACCCTCCTTGAACTTGAAGAATTCCTCCTTAGATTTGGTGATTTTCTATGATGATCAATTAATTCTCCCATTTTTCCTTGTGTTTTTCATATATTTATAGGCTTAAGAAGTGTCTAAACTCGTAGGTACAAAGTTCTTGACCGAGTAGAAGTTGGAAGATGCTAAAACTCTCCAGATTTCCAAAAACGCGTCAAAAGATTGTAGCACCGCCTCAGGAACAGACCACAGCCGGCGCCGCCTTAGTCCTTCGGAGTCGGCACCGCCTGTGTTCTGTTTCTTCACTCGTTTGCCGATTTTTCTCCGAATTTTGCGCATACATTCCAGACTGCAGTCGGTGCCACCTCTAGCCTTACAGTTGGCACCGGTTAGGCTCTGTTCTGATCTACTTCTCCAATTTTTCCATCGCTTTGAAGTTTATGCATCCAGTGTACAGTTGGCGTCGGTTCCAGGCTTCCAATCGACGCCGCCTCTGCTCTGTTTCACGACGGTTTTGCTTCATTTTACCCAAAAATCTAAACTAATAACCAAAATACCTTTCCAAGAGTAAAATCTCAAATATAAAAGAATATGACTAGTTATTGCACAACATGTATTACAAAAGAGCCTCAAATAACTACGCAAAATATAACCAAATTAGCCCCTATCATGTTTAAACACTAAACTATTTCTAAATCTGATTTGGAAAAAGATTTTGGAAATCCTTGATTGCCATTTTCAAGTAAAGTTATGTGTTATCAATTTTCTCCCAAGTAGGATGAACTACGTTGAGTACTCAATAAGGGTAGGCTAGTAGTACTAGTTTTGAAGAGTAAGAGTGAGTTTTCTGGTAGGAGACTATCTCCAGAAGATGAACTCAACTTAGAGAAATGTCAATACTACTTAGTCATGCTGGTCCGAGCTAGCAGTTTTCAGTCATGTGGACTGCGTGTTGCCAGAGTAAACAACCGGTTTTGTTTGGGTGTAGAGAAGGAGGAGAATCTTACCCGGTAGGTCATCACCTACCTTTTGTCAGTCTGCACAAAGTGTGGCAGTCTGACCGACAGTATACCCAACTTGTGGCATACTGACCATGTGGACATGGGGCCTAACGTGTGGTAACCCATGACCACCTTTTTGAGTGGTTGATTTTATTATACTTGTATGGTTGAAAAAGTCAAAACGCCATTCTTGCTTTTGAACATCATTTATTGTTTACCAGTAATTTTTGTCAGTCTGCACAAAGTGTGGCATTCTGACCGTTGTATGGTTATGGGGCCCAACGTGTGGTAACCCATGACCACTTTTTTGAGTGGTTGATTTTATTGTACTTGTATGGTTGGAAAAGCCAAAACGCCACTCTTGCTTTTGAACATTATTTATTCCTTGCCAGTATTTTCCTTATGAGATTCTTACACTTTACATCCACGAACTGTTTTCACCGGACACTCAAAGCTCACACGAACTTACTGAGATTTTTATCTCATCACCCTTTTTACCATGATTTCAGGTCGATCCTGCTGTAGGGATAAGTAGCTAGTGTTGTCTGCCTTGGAAGAGATTTTGTAATTTATTTTTGTGTAGTGCTTTAGGAGCTGAGAGTGAATAATTTTATTCTGGATTTGTTTTTGAATTCTTGGATTGTAATAAGTTTTAAGTTTAAAGTATTATTTTTATTCTATTAT
Organism: Voacanga thouarsii; assembly: GCA_026120185.1. NCBI lineage: Eukaryota > Viridiplantae > Streptophyta > Magnoliopsida > Gentianales > Apocynaceae > Voacanga > Voacanga thouarsii. The sequence goes on along the minus strand of JANUWF010001885.1, from coordinate 1,544,346 downwards.
TTTGAATGTGTGACCTGGTTATAAAGAACCCTTATCCTTTGGACGGGGCGACATCCCCGGCCCTGTTGGCCTAGTAAGCGGGGTGTTACATTGAAAGCTAAAAAAGAGGATGAAGAAACTAGTCAATCTGACAGTAGTGATGAAATTGAAGTAGATAATAAAGATCTGGTATTGATAGCAAAGAAATTCAGAAGGATGTTCAATAAAGAGAACTTCAAAAGAGGAAAGAAGTTTGCAAAAAAGAAAGGATAATCCTCAGCATTCAAGCCTCAACATTATAAATGCAAAAGCACTGAATACTTTATTGTTGACTATCCAGTTGCAAAAGGAAAGGAAGACAGAATGCTTAAAAAGAAGAAGGAGCTGAAGATAAAGAAAGGCAAAGGATTGATGGGGACTTAGGACCAAAATGTGTTTGAGTCTGAAGAAGAAGATTCTGAGAATGAAACTGCCAACTTATGCCTTATGGCCATGGAAAACGAGGTAAATTCTACTACCACTGATTTCATGTCTAATTCGCATATATCTAAACATGAAAAGTATGATGATCTAAATGACTTGCTATTTGATATGTTCCATGAACTAAAAAAACTGTCCAGAAAAAATAAAGAAATGAAATTGAAGATTGATTGTTTGTTAAATGAGAATGAAAAGTTGTTGAGTGAAAACAAAATATCTCTAGAGTCACACAAATGTGCTATTATGGAAAAGGATTTGATCATGACTACTTTACAGTATGTATCTCTAGAAAATGGAAGTTTGTATGATAGAATTCATTTTCTTGAATGTATGGTTAGCACTTTTGATGACATGAAAAATAGAGTCAATGACCTTACCATATGTATTGAAAAATTCACAAATGGTAAAAACAACTTGGAAAAATTACTTGGGACTTAACATCAAGCTAGAAATCGAAATGGCTTAGGATATAGACATGAGAAGAAGGACAAAGTTCACAAGCTTCGATTTGTTAAAGCTGCCTCATGCTACACGACACACAAAGCATGCACATATTGTGAAAAATCAGGACACACAACATTGAGGTGTCTTATTAAGAAGAAAGTGGAATCTGGTGGAATAACATTTTGGAAAATTAGAGGAAACACTACTAACCCCCATGGACAAAAAAAAATATGGATACCAAGAATCACTTTTCTTTCTCATGTATAGGCACATTCATTGGAGAAAATGAGCTTTACCAAGTGGTTCTTGGACAGCAGTTGTTCAAGATATATGATTGAAAATGCAGCCTTGTTAGAAGATGTGTAAACCATAAATGAAGGATTCGTTACATTTGGAGACAAAAGGAAAGGAAAAATTCTTGACATAGGTAACATTGGTAAAGGTTCCTCAACCATTATAAAACAAGTATTACTAATTGATAAGCTGAAATATAATTTTCTTAGCATTAGCCAACTATGTGACAACTGCTGCAAAGTTATTTTTGAAAAGGATTCTTGCTCTATCATGGATAGCTCAAATTTTGAAACAATCTTTGTTGCTAATCGTGTTGGAAATGTGTATGGATTCTATCTAAATGACCTTACAATCTCCGTACATGACAATGATGGTTACCTTTGGCATAGAAGATTAAGTTATGTATATTTTGATTTGCTAAACAAACTGTCCTCAAAAGAGCTTATTAGGGGATTGACCAAAATAAAGTTTGATAAAAGCAAAATTTATGATGCATGCCAATTTGAAAACCAAATCAAAACTTCCTTTAAATCTAAGAAAATGATTTCAACATCAAAACCTCTTGAATTAATTCATATGGATTTGTTTGGACCTATGAGGACTGTTAGCCTTAGTGGAAAAAGTATGCATATGTGCTAGTTGATGATTTCTCCATATTTACTTGGACTTTATTTCTTGGACAAAAGGATGAAGTCTTTTCTGAATTTTCAAAATCGATCAAATGTGTCCAAAACTCTATTGGATGCAAACTGATTTCTCTTAAAAATGATAATGGTAGAGAATTTTGCAACAATGAATTTACACACTTTTGTGATGAAAATAGAATATTTCATAGTTTTTTAGCAACCAAAATACCTCAACAAAATGGTGTTATCGAAAGGAAAAATCGAACTTTGCAAGAAATGGCAAGATCCATGATTTGTGAAAACGCCCTTCCAAAATACTTTTAGGCTAAAGTTGTTAATGCAGCTTGCTATATTGTAAACCGAGTAATGTTGAGACCGTTTTTGAGAAAAACATCCTTTGAACTTATGTTTGACAAAACTCCATCAATTTCTTATTTTAAAGTGTTCGGCTGTAAATGTTTTGTCCTTAATACCCGAGACAATCTTGGAAAATTTGATAGCAAATCCTATGAGGCTATATTTCTTAGACACTCTTCCAATAAAAAGGTATATAAAGTGTACAATAAAAGAACTCTATATGTGGAAGAATCCATACATGTTGTTTTTGATGAATCAAACATTTATGCTCCAATGAAAGATGTTGATGATATAGAAGATTCAAAGGAAGTAAGAAAAGACCAACTCAAAGCTCCACCACTAGATGTTCATGCAAAAGAAGAAATTGAAGAACAACAAGCTGAACAAGGAAGGCAAAAAATTGAAGAGTCCACAGATCAACAATTACCAAAGGATTGGAAATACAAAATCGGTCATCCTAAAGAACAAATCATTAGTGATCCAAGCTATGGAGTTTAAACTAGATGGTATTTCATAGATAACTTTACTCTTCTCTCAAGTATAGAACCTAATTGTATTGATGTAGCACTGCATGATGAATTTTGGATAATTGCTATGCAAGAAGAACTAAACCAATTTGAAAGAAATCAAGTTTGGAAACTTGTTCCTAGACCATTTGATCATCCGGTTATTGGTACCAAACGGGTATTTAGAAACAAGCTTGATGAAAATGGAGCTATCATTAGAAATAAAGCTAGATTGGTTGCCCAATGATTCAATCAAGAAGTGAGCATTGATTATGATGAGACATTTACTCCTGTTGCTAGACTAGAATCTATAAGAATGCTTCTTGCTTTTGCTTCCTTCAAAATTGTCATACTCTATCAAATGGATGTTAAGAGTGCGTTCCTAAATGGTTTTATTCAGGAGGAGGTGTATGTAGAATAACCTCCTAGTTTTATTCATGTGTATTTTCCAAATCATGTTTTCAAACTTTCTAAGGCTCTTTATGGACTAAAACAAGCTCCACGAGCTTGGTATGAGAGGCTTAGTGGATTGTTGCTTTTAAAAGGTTTTTCAAGAGACTTGATCGATACCACTTTGTTTATCAAATCTGATAAATCTGGTGATTTACTTATTGCTCAAATTTATGTTGATGACATCATTTTAGGTGCTACAATGATTCATTGTGCAAGATGTTTGCTAAGACAACGCAGCAAGAATTCGAAATGAGTATGATGGGAGAACTAAACTTCTTTCTCGGACTATAAATTAAGCAAACCAAGGATGAAGTCTTCATAAATCAAGCTAAGGATTCCAAGGATCTGCTCAAAAGGTTTGGTATGAACGAAGCCAAAGAAATCTGCGCACCTATGAGTACTTGTATAAAACTTGACAAAGATGAAAAGGGTAAGAAGGTAGATGAACATAAGTATAGAGGTATGATTGGAAGCTTACTTTATCTCACCACTAGCCGACATGATATTATGTTTTCAGTTTGTCTTTATGCCCAATTTCAATCGTGTCCAAAGGAATCACACCTATATGCAGTAAAATGCATCATTCGATATCTAAACAGCACATATGATTATTGTTGAGATTTGTGGACTCCAAAACGCGAAAAACATCCACAAATCCCTTCCAAGGATCTAAGTAAACGTTTAAGAAGATCTAAGGTTTATAGAATTACCTTTTTGTTTGGCATAATCGAGATCCTTCGATTCTAATTATGCTGTTGTATGTGCAAACCAAACGATCACCAGACGTTGCAGTGTGCGAACGTCCTCTATCAGATACACACGATGAACTGACTCATTACCCCGAGAGTGCTAGCGCCTAGGGTTTGAGAGGGTATTTTTTCTGGTGAATGGAGGCACGAATATTTTTCAACAAAACCGGGCTCTTGAGAAGACGACTAGGGTTTTCTTAAAAAATCCCCGAACCTCTTAGAGTCCAATTCGATAATATCTTATCATATTTTAATTTAAATTGAAATTAAATTAAAACTGATATGATAAAATTCTACCATTATCTCGGTAATTTATCTAATTAATTTACCGAGCCAGATTCTTATAATCTGGACATTATCCAGATACATCGAATGTGGACATATTTCCAAATTCATTGTATCTGGTAAATTTTCTAAGTTCGATTAACTTAGACATATTTCTAAATTCATCGAATCTGGTTACCAGAAAAATAACTTAACAAGTTCGCTTATTGTGTGACCCTATAGGTTCATTTAACACTGGCAGTGTGCCTAAATCATATTTAAATGGCCCACAAGTTATAAGCGGTTTCTAGCAAAACATTATAACTATCCAGGTTAAATGAAGATCAGTGATCTCTTTGAACCAAACCACAATTTTATATTTAGTCCTTTTGTCACACGATATCCAGATTAAGCATAAGGCACGAATCATGTCATTCTTATTAAGATTAATCAATTATTTATTAATTTCATAGTAGACTGTTTAAACAAATGATATCAATATCTTAGATTGATATATTTGAGTACGACCATGCATTTTAACAGTCTAATTTATTAAGGGGCCCATGGATATCTCTCCCATAATTGAGAGGGACAAATTCCTTCACTGTCAATCATATTCCCCTCCTTGATTTATTCTATATCCAATAGTAGTCTAATTTATTATTTGGTTAAAGACAACTTTAGACAACGTCAAATAATAGAACTTATCAAGTAGGAAACTATGATGAATTTAGGTCGAAGGACTTTTAATATCATTATGGCTAGAAAGTACTTATGACATGTTCCATGAAGTACTCTCATAGTGGGTCATGTCAATAGAATGTTCTCTAATATTTATTTATGTTTTGACTTGATATCACAAATATTCATGACCAGTAAAACATAGCCATCAAGTCACGAACATACTAATCTTAATTTATTATTGTTCCAATAATAATAATAATAATCGATCAGGGATAGTTTTAGAATAGTCATTGTATTCATTGCTAGGTTTTACTATCAAGTCACGTACTTGATGACCACAAAACAAAATATACTATTCATGGAAAGGAAAACCTCATATTATTATATAAAACATAACGACAATGGTATAAGTACAAAATGACTCTAGGGCATATCCCTAACAGTCTCCCACTTGCACTAAGACCAATTTGGCATAAGTCGTTATCCTATTGATTTAGTATAACTATCATGTTTAGACGATGGGAGAGGCTTTATCAGTGGATCTGTAACATTGTCATCAGTTGATACCTTGCATACTTTGACATCTCCTCTATCAACAATTTCTCGAATGAGATGAAAATGTCTGAGTATATATTTAGATCGCTGATGTGATCTTGGTTCCTTAGCTTGTGCAATGGCTCCATTGTTGTCACAATAGAGATCCACTGTGTGAAACCCCAGTCAAGACCAACCTTAGAGTAAGGGGGTTGGGGTGCATATCATATTTCATTGCATGTTTAAATATATTTTTATATGATTTTATATGCATTGAATTTTTGTTTTATAGTCTAGAGGGCTTGATTATGACTATTAAGTGAGAAGGGCAAAATGATAATTTTTACTTGAGGTGGAAAAAGGGAGATAGCTTGAGGATTGAATAGGAAAATATTTTTAGATGGAAAATAAGAACAAGAGTTGTTGTGGTTTAGTGGTTAGAGCCTTAGAATTAATTCTTGAGGTCTTGGGTTCAAATTCCATCATAGGAGTTTTAGCTTGGTTAAATTTTATTTTTACTTGGGAAGTATTATTTTCGGCCTTATGATCTTGGAGTAGGGTAGAAATGTTGTCCTAAGAGAGACATGATAGGAGTATCCTTATCCTACTCTTTTGCCTACACAAAATTCCTAAGGGGAATTCATTTCCTTTTTTATCCTTAATTTTTCCTATTTCTCAATTCATTAGCTTGTTCAAATTGTTCAAGCCAATTTTATTCTAGAAAAATTCAAGCAATGTTCTTTGGCTTTGAAGGTTCAAAATTTTTTAGTAAGAGACATCTTATGGACTGAAACCATGGAAGAGGGGGAAAGGATTTCAAGTGAATTAAATTCCTTAGTGAACTTTCTAAAAACTTTACTCTAGCTAGGTTCATTTTCCATCATGCATGGGACTGAAATTTTTCCCAGCTTTGTGTGCCTTCAAAGTGTTGAAATTCTAAGCCATTATTCCCTCCCAAATGCTGCCAGAAAATGGCCCTTTTGATCAGCTTAGAACTTGGATTTTTCTGGCCATTTTCGGACTGCACAAAAGCTGTACAAAACCAGGAAAATTCCTGGGCAAATTCACAACTTAGGAGGTCTGAAACCAAGCTGTTTTCTTCCAGTTTTTGTTCAGCATCTTAGCTACATTTTTCCTCCATGAAGAAGGCTGGAAACTAGCCTTGAAAAGCCCAGAAATTCCCCTTCAAACTCCCTGCAAGCCGATTGGAAAAGGGCAGCCGAAAAACTGCCCAGAAAATTCCAGCAAGTAGCGAAATCCTGTACAAAAATTTTCCAGCCTTGTTTCCTAATTCATCCCTAGCCGAAACTCCATCATTCTTCTGCACAAATAAACCTTAAACCTTCAGTAACTGAACTCCATTATCCTTCTCAAGCTTTTGCATGAAAATCCAGTCATGGTTGCCTAAAAGATTTCCAAAAAAATTCTGCAAACATGATCTGATTCGGATACCAAAATTCCAGCCACCATGATTTAACAACTTTTCATAAAATATACCTCAAACAACCAGACCTTCTGTAACACCCCGGATGACCTAGGCCCGCTAGGGCCAGAGATGTCGCCCCGTCCGAAGGACAATGGGTCTTTATAACTAGGTCTCAAATAAAATTGTTGAAATAAACAATACTCAAACTAAAAAGAATTTATTACAACCCAAAATACTTCAAAAGTACATCCATGAAATCCCAAAACAAAAACCATAATTAAGATCATCCACACTCGTCTCCCCAAAGCAGTACATAAATAAAAGAAACACATTCTCTTCCAAGGTAGCTACTCACACACAACAGAATCAACCTGAAATCATGATAAAAGGTGGTGAGACAGAAATCTCAGTAAGTCCGTGTGTGCTTTGGGTGTTTATCGGAAACAGTTTGTGGATGCAAAGTGTGAAATCTTTATAAGAGAAACATTGTCAAGCAATAAACATTAGTCAAAAGCAAGAGTGGCGTTTTGGCTCTTCTAGCCATACATAAGTAATGAAATCAACCACTCGAAAGAAAGGGATATGGGTTACCACACTTTGGGCCCCATAACCGGTCAAAATACCTAACACGTTGTGCAGACTGACAAGAGTAGGTGATCGGCTTACTGGGCAAGATACTCCTCCTTCTTTATACCCAAACAACCACCGAGGTGTCCATTCCGGCAAGAACACAGTCACTTGACTGAAACAAAATAAACTGCTAGCTCGGACCGGCACGACTCACTGGAACTGGCATCTTATCCGGGAAGGACTCACCCCTCAGAGGTGGCCACCTACTGAGAGACTCACCCTAACCCTTCAAAGCTAGTCCTAGTAGTCCACCCTTATTGAGTACTCAACGACATACCCCACTTGGGATAAAATGAACAAAGCATTGTGCTTCATGAAAATAACAATTTGAGGGTTTCCAAAGCTTTGGGAGAAATTAGTTTTAGAAAGAGTTTCAAGTTTGGAAAAATCTGCTCAAAGACTTTTAAATAATTTAAGCGTTGGATTTAATGATGAATTCAACCCTCAATTTCTTTCAAATAATCAAGTGTCCTTGCACTCCACATTTGGCTCGCCATAAGGAAATCATTTCACATCAATCAGGTTTTATGTAGCAGCTTACCTGATTCTTGCTCACAACAACAAGGTCTCGAACAGCTGACCTAACCCCACATGGGCAAATACAAATCTTAATCAGATTCAAGCCACAATCCACTTTCTCAATTTTAAATCAACTCAATTCACTACTACCATGATCCTAGTGTCCCAAGCTTTAAGGCAAAACAATAATTGAATAGGTTTATAAGCTAAGTTTAATTCGTTATTTAAAATAATTAATGGATTAGGAAATAAGTTCTAACAAGTTGAAAGTTTAAATCTTGTTAAGAAAAATTTAGAGTTTATTTGATCAGAAGTCATAGGTGGTACTAGGTAAAATAGTGATTTAATGATTGCTTAGTTGCTAGAAAATAATTGATAGCTAAAACTAGTTAAGATTAAATTTAATAAGTCTTTCTTGGAAAATAATAAGTAAATCCTTAAGGGTTTTGATTTAGTAAATATTTTATTATGTATAAATCTTTTCCATAAAGGCTTTAATTAATTTCTTTATTTTAAATAATATTTATTTATTTTATTTTCTAGAAAAGTTATTATTTATTTGACTAAAATATCCTTTACATATATTAAAATTCCAAATCTACCCTTCCTAGGGTTTTCGAAATTCTCTAGCAAAAATTATTAGTAAATATTTTATTCATGAAATAAAATTTGCTTAGGGACAACTAGACCATGATCAAGATTCCATGGTCAACCATAATGAATAACATACTCAATCATTCAATTCATCAAATCATCCAATCTTGCACATAGTCATAGATCTAAATTTATTAAGACATGCTTTAACCTCTACTAGCATAAACATGATCATGGCTTCAAAATCTAATCATGCATATAAATCCTATTCACCCATGGTGACATAATCTCTAGCATGCTTTATCACAAATACTACTTATGACATGCATCAAATCTCAACTCATCATTAACTCCACCAATATAATCCTTCCATGCATAAATCCCATCTCCTTTGCAATCATACATATACTCATGCTTCAATCAACAACATCACATACACAAACCCATCGCCATTCATCAACCTAGAGACATGATTCTAAATTTTAAAAAGAGGATTGAAGGTACTTACTTGATTGATGAATGACTTGAAGGAGTTTAGAGAAGATCTCAACTCCTAGATGGCTAATCTTGTTCAAGAAGGGTGGCGAAAGCATGGTCATGGGAAAAGAGACCATTCGGCCAAGGGAGGAAATTTCGGTCCATGAGAGAGAGAGAGAGAGAGAGAGAGAGAGAGAGAGAGAGAGAGAGAGAGAGAGAGAGAAGAAGAAGAGATCATTAGCATGCTTATTCATATAGGTTTTCATTAGAGATTAAGTTTGAAGAGGATGAAGTTGTTAGAATAAGTTTACCTTGAAGATGTTCTTGTTCTTCACAGAAATTTCTGCTTTTTGATCCAAAGTAGCAAGATGATTTGTGGAGTTTGATGTTAATAAGGGTGTTGATGGATGCACAGCAAGGAGTAGATCAAATCTGGAGATTTTCGTGAGGGTTTGAAGTGGTTTGGAGGGGTATTAGGTGTGGAGAAGGAGTAGGTGTTCTTGGTGTAGTGTGTGTGTGTTCTTGTTGCTTGAAGAAAATCGAGAGAGAGAGAAGAAGAAGCTGCCGATTTTCTGAGGAATTGGGACTGCCGAAATTCTGTAGGGTTTAGGGAGTGATTTCTCTGATTTGGAAGGGAAAGGAAAGGTTAGTTGTTACAATCCTTGAAGAATATTTTTAGGAAGAGAATTTGGAAACTAGATATTCTAAGAATATCTTGATTTTTCTGGACAGCTTTGAAGTCTCCTATGGCCGACTGCTGGAGTGATTTTTCTGAGGGATTAAAGCTGATTCAAGGTGGCTTATGGTGGCCAAAATTAAGGTGCACAATGGTGGAGAAGATGTCTGATCAATTGAGCAAAATTTTATGGAAAGTTGTTAAACAAGATGGCTGAAATTTTGGAAAGTAATCAAGCTAAATTGCAGGGATTTGGTTGAGAGATTTTCGGTCAGCCATGGAGGGAATTTCGTGCAGAAGCTTCAGGGAACAATGGAGCTCTGTTAATGGAGGTTTAAGGGAGGTTTTGACAGAAGTAGGTTGGGGTTTTCGGTTGAAACAAAATAGGAAACAAGCTGGACAAAAATTCTGCACAGAAATTTCGCTGAACAGAAATTTTCTGGCAGAATTTTCGTCTGCCATTTCCAGCAGATTTGTAGCGAGTTCTGAAGGGGATTTCAGGGGTATTCAAGGCTGGTTTCCAGCCTTCTTTATGGAGGAAAAACATGGCTAAGGTGCTGCACAAAATCTGGGAGAAAACAGCTTGGTTTGGAACTCACAAAGCTGATTTTCGTACAGGAATTTTTCCTGCTTTGCTCCAGCTTGTGCAGTCCGAATTTGGGCAAAAACTTCCAGGTTTCAAACTGATCCTAAGGACCATTTTTCTGGTAGCATTTGGGAGGGAATGTGAGCTAGAATTTTCGACCTTTTGAAGGTACAACAAGCTGGAAAATTTCAGCTCATTCCATGAAGATAGATGAACTAAGTTAGAGGAAAAATTTCAGCAAGCTTTCAAGAGGGATTTTCCTCTTGAATTTTCCCACAAGTCATTTACATTTTCCAAACCATGAGAAGCCTTTTACTAGGACATTTTGATCCTAAAAGACCTTAGTCCTCTACTGAATTTTCTGGAAAGGAAAAGGATAGAACACCTTGATCAAGCTAAGGAGTTGGAAATTAAGAAAAGCTAAAGACCAAGGGAGAATGAATTCCCTTTAGACATTTCGCGAAGAACAAAAGAGTGAAGTGAGAATTCTCCTAACATGTCTCTCCTAGGACATCATCACCACATTGATCTAGGCTCTCATGGCCAAAACCATCCTTTTCCAAGCAAAATAAAATTTACTCAAGCTAAAGCTTCTATGATGGACTTTGAACCTTAGACCTCAAGAATTAATTCCAAGGCTCTAACCACTAAACCACAACAACTCTTGTTGCTATTTTTACTAGAAAAATTATTTCCTATTCAATCCACAAGCTATCTCCTTATTTTCCTCTCGGGCAAAAATTACCATTTTGCCCCTCTCTCCCATCACTCACCAACAAGACTTCAAAATAATAAAAATCAAATTCAAAGCACATAGAAATCATATGAAAACATATTTAATCATGAAATAAAGCATGATATGCATCCCAACCACCTTACTCTAAGGTTGGTCTTGACTAGGGTTTCATATCCTCCCCTTCTTAGAAGAATTTCGTCCCGAAATTCAAGCATACCTCTATTTTAGCTCGGGATACTTCCGCTTAACCCATTCTTCCGATTCCCATGTAGCATCCTGCATGCGATGGTGCTCCAACTGAATCTTAACCATCGGTATCTGCTTATTCCGGAGGGTTTTGACACTGCGGTCCAATATCCGAACAGGCTTTTCCACATAGCTCAAGTCTGGCTGCAACACTAACGGTTCCTCATTCAGCACGTGACCGGGATCCGCATTATACTTATTCAACTGTGACACATGGAACACGTCATGGATACCCGTCAACCCATCGGTAGGTCCAACCGGTAAGCTACTGGTCTGATTATTTCCTTAATAAAAAACGGTCCCAAATACCTCGGATTCAATTTTCCACCCTTCGGATGCTTCACAATTCCCCGGTTGGGTGATAGCTTCAGAAACACACGGTCCTCGACTTGAAATTCCAATTCCCTTCTCCGGTTGTCCGAATAACTCTTTTGCTGGCTCTGAGCCGCCTTTAACCTTTCTCGGATTAGCTTCACCTTATCCAACATCTCTTGCACACAAACCTCTCCGGTTTTACTCACGTGTCCATCTTCCGTCCAACTCCAATACAACGGTACTTGACACTTGCGCCCATACAAAGCCTCGTAAGGTGCCATCCCGATCGAGGCCTGATAGCTGTTGTTATAAGATAATTCCGTGTAAGGTACGCATTCTATCCACTTGTCCCCGAAATCTAGCACACAGGCCCTCAACATATCCTCTAATATTTGGATCACCCTTTCTGACTGCCCATCAGTGTTGGGGATATGCCCTAGAGTCAATTTGTACTTATACAATTGTCATTATGTTTTATATAATAATATGAGGCTTTCCTTTCTATGAATAGTGAGTTTTGTTTTGTTGGTCATCAAGTACGTAACTTGATAGTAAAACCCTACAATGAATACAATAACTATTCTAAAACTGTCCCTGATCGATTATTATTGGAATAATAATAAATTAAGATTAGTATGTTTGTGACTTGATGGCTATGTTTTACTGGCTGTGGATATTTGTGATATCGAGTCAAGACATAAATAAATGTTAGAGAATATTGTATTGGACATGACCCACTGTGAGAGTACTTCATGGAATATGTCATAAGTACTTTCTAGCCATAATAATATTGAAAGTCCTTCGACCTAAATTCATCATAGTTTCTTACTTGATAAATTCTATATTTTGACATTGTCTAAAGTTGTCTTTAACCAGATAATAAATTAGACTACTGTTGGATATAGAATAAATCAGGGATAGGAATATGATTGATTGTGAAGGAATTTGTCCCTCTCAGTAATGGGAGAGATATCCATGGGCCCCTTGATAAGTTAGACTGTTAAAAATGCATGGCCGTGCTCAAATATATCAATCTAAGATATTGATATCATTTGTTTGAACGAGTCTACTATGAAATCAAGAAATAATTGATTAAGCTTAATAAGGATGACATGCTCCGTGCCTTATGCTTAATCTGGATATCGTGTGACAAAAGGACTAAATATAAAATTATGGTTTGGTTCAAAGAGATCACCGATCTTCATTTAACCTGGATAGTTATAATGTTTTGCTAGAAACCGCTTATAACTTGTGGGCCATTTAAATATGATTTAGGCATGTCTGCCGAGTGTTAAATGAACCTATAGGGTCACACAATAAGCGAACTTGTTAGGTTATTTTTACGGTGACCAGGTTCGATGAATCTGGATGATATCCAGATTATAAGAATCTGACTCGGTAAAATAATTAGTTAAATTACCGAGATAATGACAGAATCTTATCATATCAGTTTTAATTTAATTTGAATTTAAATTAGAATATGATAAGATATTATTAGGGTTGGACTCTAAGAGGTTCGAGGGTTTTTTAAGAAAACCCTAGCTGTCTTTCAACAGTCCAATTTTTCGGTTGAGAACATTCGTGCCATTCTCTACCAGAAAAAAAAACCTCTCAAACCCTAGGTGCTAGCACTCCCCGGGTATCGAGTGAGTTCGCGGTGTGTATCCGATAGAGGACGTTCGCATACTGCAGCGTCTGGTGATTGTTCGGGTTGAACGTACAACAGCGCAACCAGAATCGAAGGATTTCGATTACAGCAACCAGAGGTAATTCTTAAAGCTTAGATCTTCTTAATCGTTTACTTGGGTCCTCGGGAGGGATTCGTAGATGTTTTCCGCGTTTAGGAGTCCACGAATCCCAACAATCAGTTTGAGGATGTACCGTCGTACTGAACTTCAAATTCGATCCCATTGCTTCCTGGAACTTTCCCCAAAAATGAGAAGTAAACCTCGGGTCTCGGTCTGACACTATGCTCGAAGGTACTCCATGGAGTCGGACTATTTCTCGAACATATGTCTGAGCCAGCTTCTCCATGGAGTCCCTTACATTTACCGGGATAAAGTGGGCTGACTTGGTCAGTCGATCCACTACTACCCATATGGCGTCCTTCTGAGTCTTTGACATAGGGAGTCCAGTGACGAAATCCATAGTCACCTCCTCCCACTTCCATTCCGGCACTGGCAATGGCTGCAATAGTCCCGCTGACTTCTTATGCTCTGCTTTAACTTTCTGGCAGGTGAGACAGGTCGATACGTACTCGACCACATCTCGCTTCATTCTGGGCCACCAGTATGTTCTCTTCAAATCTTGATACATCTTGACCTCTCCCGGATGAATTGCGTACTTGCTCTTGTGTGCCTCCTCTAAAGTTCTGACCCTTAGCTGTTGCTCCCCGGGTACACACAATCGATCTCTGAAATGGAAAACTCCTGCTTCGTCCTGACGGAATTCACTGTTCGGTCGCTTAAGCTCCTTATCCTTAAAAATTTGAAACTCGGCGTTGCTTCGCTGAGCTTCCACTATTTCTTGCTTCAAGTCCGGCACCAACTTCAAGTTGCTGATAACAATCACTTTGTCTTGCACTTCCGTCCTTACGTCCAATACGTCCTGAACTACTTGCATTTCTTGCACCTTCAGCCTAGCCATCCCAACTTTTCTGCTTAGGGCGTCTGCCACCACGTTAGCCTTCCCGGGATGGTAGTTGATCGGGCAACGGTATTCTTCCAAGAATTCCATCCACCTTCGTTGCCTCAAGTTCAAATCCTTCTGAGTGAAGATATACTTCAGGCTCTTATGGTCGGTGAACACCTCGTACTCGGCTCCATACAAGTAGTGTCGCCATTTCTTTAGGGCGAACACTATAGCCGCCGACTCAAGTCGTGAGTAGGGTAGTTCACTTCATGCGGTCGCAACTTCCGTGATGCATAGGCAATCACTTTCCGGTCTTGCATCAACACCGCTCCCAGTCCTTCTTTCGAAGCGTCGGTGTACAGTGCGTAAGATTTGCCTTCCTCTGGTAGACTCAATACTGGTGCTGTCATCAGTCGCTTCTTTAGTTCTTGGAAGCTTTTCTCGCATTTCTCGTCCCACACAAACGGAACATCCTTTCTCAACAAACGGGTCATTGGCGATGCGAGTGTCGAGAATCCCTTGATAAACCTTCGGTAGTATCCCGCCAAACCCAAGAAACTCCGGATCTCGGTAATATTCTCCGGCTGCTTCCAGTCTGATACCGCTTCCACCTTGGCCGGATCTACCTTAATTCCCTCCTTAGTCACCACATGACCAAGGAATGCCACACTTGTCCAACCGAAGTCGCACTTGCCGAACTTCGCGTACGGCTTGTGCTCCCTCAATTTTTCCAACACGAGCCTCGGATGCTCCGCATGCTCCTCCGGACTCTTGGAGTAGATCAAAATATCGTCGATGAATACTACTACAAACTTGTCCGGGTAAGGCCGGAATACTCGGTGCATCGGGTCCATGAATACTGCTGGAGCGTTAGTCACCCCGAACGGCATTACTACGAACTCGTAATGCCCATATCGGGTGTTGAAGGCTATCTTGGGGATATCTTCCTCTCTTATCTGCACTTGGTAATATCCTTGTCTCAGATCCAACTTGGAATAGCAACTGGATCCTTGCAGCTGATCGAATAGTTCGTCAATCAACGGAAGAGGGTACTTGTTCTTAATCGTCAAATTTTTCAGCCCTCGGTAGTCAATGCACAGCCTCAAGGTCCCGTCCTTCTTCTTTACAAATAGCACAGGCGCTCCCCAGGGCGACGTGCTTGGTCTAATATAGCCTTGGCCAATGAGCTCCTCTAGCTGCTCTTTCAAATCTGCCGGCGCCATCCGATACGGAGTCTGCGATACTGGTTCTGCTCCTGGAACTAAGTCGATAGTGAACTCCACTTCTCGTCTAGGAGGTAGAGAATCCAGCTCCGCTGGAAATACATCGGGAAAATCCTTCACTATTTCCGTGTCCTCTAGCGTGCACTGGTCCTTGGCTTGTTCATCACGTAAGCCAGATAGCCTTTACAACCTTGCCTCAATAGTTTTCAGGCCTTAGCCCCTGCAATCAAGTACTTCAACTCTTTCACCCTCTTTCCATTAAATTCTAACACATCACAACCCGGTCTGACAAACTGAACTGACTTATTTTTGCAGTCTACCCTAGCCCCATGTTTGGCTAACCAGTCCATCCCCAAAATTAAGTCATAGTCTTCAATGTCCAACACAATCAAATCTCCCTCCAGATTTTCTCTCCGGCCGAATCTTTCTCCTCTTGGCCGAATGGCTTCTTCACCAATGGCCATGCTTTCTTCATCTTCCTTGGACGGATTTAGGCATCTAGGGGTTGTCAACCATTCGAAACTCCTTCAAGATATTTAGCAAACAAGTAAACCTTTTTAACCCTTCTTTTAAATTCTAGATTCAAGTCTCTAGGATGATGTTGATAGAAGGTGGATTGTGGATAGGGTTTGAGTATATATTATTGAGGTTGAAGCATGAATGTATGTATGAATACGAAGGAGATGAGATTTATGCATGGATAGATTATCTTGGTTGATTGTATGATGATTTGAGGTTTAATGCATGTCTCCATGTCATAGGTAGTATTTGTGATGAAGTATGCTTGAGATTATGTCACCTTTGGTGAATAGGATTTATATTCATGTTGGATTATTGAAGCCATGATCATATTTATGGTAGTAGGGGTTAGATCATGTCTTGGTAAATTTAGATCTATGCTTATATGCATGATTTGGATGATTTGATGAATTGAAGGATTGTATATGTTCATGATTGTGGTTAGCCATAGAAGTATGATCATAGTCTAGTTGTCCCTAAGCTAATTTTTATTTCATGAATAAAATATTTCATAATATGATTTTGCTAGTAAATTCGAAAAAAAAACCCTAGGAGGGGTAGATTTGGATTAATATATATAACAAGGATATTTTAGTCAAATAAATAATAGCTTTTGCTAGAAAATAGAATATATATATATATTTAGTCAAATAAATAATAGCTTTTGCTAGAAAATAGAATATATATATATATATATATATATTATATAAAATAATGAAATCAACTAAAACCTTTTATGGAAATAATCATAATTAGTAAAATATTTATTACTAAAAATTTAATTATTATCTTTAATCAAAACCCATTAAAAATTTATTTATTATTTTTGAAGCAAGACTCATTAAATTTATTTTCAACTAATTTTAGTTATCAATTATTTTCTAACAACTACATTATTAATAAATCATTAATTTTACCTATTACCACCTGAGACTCTTCATCAAATAGACTCTAAAATTTTCTTAGCAAGATTTAAACCATCAACTTATTAGTACTTGTTTCTCAAAACATTAATTATTTTAAATATCAAACTAGGCTTAGCTTATAAACCTATTTATTTATAGTTTGGCTTTAAAGCTTGTGACACTAGGATTATGGTGGTAATGAGTTGAGTTGTTTTAAATTGAGAAAGTGGATTTTGGCTTGAGTTTGATTGTGGTTTGTATTTGCCCATGCGGGGTTAGGTTAGATGTTGGAGACCTTATATTGTGAGTAAGAATTAGGTAAGCTCCTACATAAAACCTGATTGATGAAATATGTTTATTATGGCAAGTTAAATGTAGAGTGCATGGACACTTAGTTTTGCAAGGGCAATTGATGATTAACTTCTTTCGTATTTCAGATATACAATTTATTTGAAAATTAATAAGCAGATTTACTCAATCTCAAAACTTTTTCTAAAACTGATTTTGACAAAGACTTTGGAAACCTTTAATTTCCATTTTCATGTGGAACAGTGTTTTGTTCATTTTATCCCAAGTGGAAAATGTTGTTGAGTACTCAATAAGGGTGGACTACTAGGGCTAGTCTTTGAGGGGTTAGGTAAGTCTCTCAGTAGGTGGCCACGTCTGAGGGGTAAGTCCTTCCCGGATAGGACGTCAGTCCAGTAGGTCGTGCCGGTCCGAGCTAGCAGCGTTCTCTTTCAGTCAAATGACTATGTGTTGCCGAAATGGACACCCAGTTGTTGTTTGGCTATAGAGAAGGAGGAGTATTTTGCCCAGTAGGCCGATCACCTACTTTTGTCAATCTGCACAAAGTGTGGCATTCTGGCCGGCGGTATGCATAAAGTGTGGCATGCTGACCTTGCGGTTATGGGGCCCAACTTGTGATAACCCATGATCATTTCTTTTGAGTGGTTGATTTTATTGATTATTTATGGTTGGAAAAGCTAAAACACCACTCTTGCTTTTGACTAATGTTTATTGCTTGCCAGTGATCTCTTATAAAGAATTTTATACTTTGCATTCACGAACTGTTTTCTCCCGACACTTAAGCACACACGGACTTACTGAGATTTCTGTCTCACCACCATTTTTATCATGATTTCAGGTCGATCCTACTGTGGGGATGAGTAGCTAGATATTGCCTGCTTTGTAAGATTTTCTGATAATTTATTTTGTCTAATGTTTTGGGGAGATGAGAATGGATAAATTTTATTATGGATTTGTTGTTGGTATTCTTGGATTTATTTTTACGATGTAATAAATTTTAAGTTCAACTATCATTTTTATTCCGCTGTTGTATTTGTGTGACCTAGTTATAAAGACCCTTTATCCTTTGGAAGGGGCGACATCCCCGGCCCTAGCGGGCCTAGGTTGCGGGGTGTTACACATTGGGTTCACAATACTAGGAACTACATCTAGTTCTGTAATGAACCTTTTAATCCAAACTGCTTCTTTAGCTATAGCTGAGGCAGCTACATACTTAGCTTCTGTAGTAGAATCGGCCACGGTGTCTTGCTTTGAATTTTTCAACTTACAGCATCTCAATTCAAACAAAATAGAAAACCTAATTACGATCTATAATTATCTATGTCGGACTGAAAACTAGCATCTGTGTAACCATTTACAACTAGCTTGCCTTCTTGTCCTCCATAAACTAAGAACATATCTTTAGTTCTTCTTAAGTACTTCAGTTTGTTCTTAATAGCAGTCCAGTGTGCCTCTCCAGGATTTGACTATAACATACTCGTCATGCTCAATGCATATGATATATCGGGTCGAGTACATAACATGGCATACATGATAGACCCTATAGCGGAAGCGTATGGTATCTTGTTCATGCGCTCTTTTTCATCCTTCGTAGAAGGACTTTGAGTTTTGCTAAGCTTAATGCCATGTGACATTGGCAAGAATCCTCTTTTAGAGTCTTGCATACTGAACCTTTTCAGTACCTTGTCAACATATGCACTTTAACTTAGTCCAATTAGCTTTCTAGATCTATCTCTATAGATCCTTATACCTAGAATATAGGCAGTTTCACCTAAGTCTTTCATTGAGAAATAATTTTCCAACCATGTCTTTACACTTTGTAGAGTTGGGATGTCATTTCCAATGAGTAAGATGTCATCAACATAAAGTACCAAAAAGACTATTGTATTCCCACTTGTTTTCTTATAGACACAAGGCTCATCTTCATTTTTAATAAAGTTAAATTCTTTAATTGCTTCATCAAAACAAAGATTCCAGCTTCGAGATGCTTACTTCAATCCATAAATGGATCTTTGAAGTTTGCACACTTTATTAGAATTCAAAGGATCTTCAAAACCCTCAAGTTGTGTCATGTACACATCCTCGAGTAAGTTTCCATTGAGAAACAAGGTTTTGACATCCATTTGTCAAATCTTATAATCATAATATGCTGCTATAAAAAGAAGAATTCTAATAGATTTAAGCATTACAACAGGTGAAAAGGTTTTATCATAGTCTATACCACGAGTTTGTCTATAACCTTTTGCTACCAGTCATGTTTTGTAAGTATGCACATTTCCCTCGATGTCTGTTTTCTTTTTGAAAACCCATTTACACCCAATGGTTTTTGAACCTTTAGGTGGATTAACCAATGTCTAGACTTGATTATCATACATGGAATGCATCTCAGACTTCATAGCCTCTAACCATTTTTCAGAGTCAGAACTCTTAATAGCTTCTAGATAGGAAGTGGGCTCATCATTAACCATAAGCTTCACGTTGTGATCGTCAATGATGAGGAATCCATATCTCTCAGGTTGTTAATGAACCCTATCAGATCTTCGAGGTCCTTGTTCTATAGAAGTAGGCTCATCTTGGACTTGTGAGCTATCTAATCGAGGTTCATTATTTGGTTCAGGTACTAATTGTGGCTCTTGAATCTCATAAAGATGTATTTTACTCCTACTGATTCTTTTGGAAATAAATTCCTTTTCAAGAAAGAATCCATTTCGAGCAACAATTACTCTATTTTCTTTTGGGAGATAAAATTGATATCCTTTAGTTTCTTTAGGATACCCCACAAATATGCATTTATCCGATTTAGGTGCAAGTTTATCAGATAATAAACGCTTTACATAAACTTCACAACCCCAAATCTTGAGAAATGACAAACTAGGTTGTCTCCCAGTCCATATCTCATATAGCGTTTCTGAACCGATTTAGATGGAACTTGATTTAGGATGAATATAGCAGTCTCTAGGGTATAGCCCCAAAAGAAGATTGGAAGATCAGTTTGACTTATTATTGATCGAACCATATCTAATAAAGACCAATTTCTCCGTTCAGATACACCATTCCATTGAGGTGTTCCAAGTGGAGTTAATTGGGATATAATTCCATAATTTTTAAAATGCTCATCAAACTCGTGACTTAAGTATTCACCACCTCGATCTGATCGAAGTGTTTTGATACTTTTGCCAAGCTGATTTTGTACTTCATTTTGAAATTCTTTGAATTTCTGGAACGATTCAGATTTGTGTTTCATCAGATAGAGGTAGCCATATCTGCTGAAATCATCCATAAATGTAATAAAGTATTGAAATCCTCCTCTAGTATGTGAATTCATTGGTCCACATACATTAGTATGTATTAGGCCCAATACATCAATTGCCCTTTCATTTAGTCTCTTAAAAGGCGCTTTAGTCATTTTGCCTAATAAACAAGAATCAGATGTTTCGTAAGATTCTAAGTCAAACAAATTTAGAAGCCCATCATTATGAAGCCTTGTTATGCGTTTCTCATTTATATGGCCCAAACGACAATGCTAGAAGTAAGTCTGATTTAAATCATTAGATTTCAATCTCTTAGTATTAATATTATAGATAGACTTATTTGAAGATCCACGAAGATTGAGAATATAGAGCCCATTTGATAATGAGGCATCTTCATAAAAAATGCTGTTTTTATTAATGGAGCAAATGTTATTCTTAATAACAAATTCAAAACTTTCTGAATCCAAACAGGAAAATGAAATAATATTCCTACTCATAGCAGGAATATAAAACAATCATTCAGTTCTAAAACAAGCCCACTGGGCAAAATTAATTCAAAAGTTCCTACAGCTACTGCAGCAACTTTTGCTCCATTCGTAACTCGTAGATCCACGTCGCCTTTTGCCAAGGCTCTACTCCTTTTTAGACCCTGCACATTTACACAAATATAGATCCACAACCGGTATCCAATACCCATGAATCAGAAGTAGATAAATTAATTTTTATAACATAAATACCTGAAGCGGCAGTCTTACTATCCTTCTTTTTCCTTACTTCCAAATAGATCTTGCAATTTCTTAACCAATGTTCTTCTTCTCCACAATGGTGGCAAGGTCCCTCCTTTGATGTCTTAGCCTTAGGTTTGGGCTTGAACTTGGTTTTTGCCTTGTCCTTGCCCTTACTAGCCATGACTTTGCCATTTTGGTTGTTCTTTTTCCCTTTCCCTTTTTGAACAATTAGAACACAAGGAGTATTCTTCTTAATGTTCAGTGCAGTTTGTTTTAGCATTGCATGCAATTCAGTGATGGATTTCTCCATATTATGCATATTAAAATTCATGACAAACTGGTTATACTCAGGAGGTAATGAGCCCAAGATTAAATCTGTGGCCATGTCAAGATTAATAGGAGTACCAAGCATATCAAGATGATCAAGATAGCCCTTCATTTTAAGGACATGAGCACTTATCAAGGTGCCAGAAACCATCTTACATGCATTTAACGCCTTGTGAGTTTCAAATCTCTCTTGTCGTGTTTGCTCTTGGAACATTTCCTTGAGATACACAATCATGTCATATGCCTCTACTTCTTCAAACTATTTTTGAAGTTCAGAGTTCATGGTTGCTAGTATGAGGCAAGTAACATCGTTGGAGTCATTGTTGTGCTTACTATAAGCATCTTTTTCAGCTTTTGAGGCATTATTTGCTGGAGGGAGGTAATAGGATTTTCAAGAACGTAGAGCTTTTTTTCTTACTTAAGAACAATTCTTAAGTTTGTGCCCAATCAAGAAAGTTAGTCCCACTAAGCTTGTCTTTCTAGAGCACAGATCGCAATGACTTATTCCAACTGTTTGTTGCCATTATCTACATACAAAATATGTAAAGCAATTAATTTTGAGGCTTTAATGAAAAACTCCCAGTAAAAGCATTTAAACTTTTGAAACTTCAACATTTTGATGTTTCTTAGTGGGTAAAAAAAAGAAAAAATTTTCATAAATATTTTATTTTAATCATAAGTAAGCTTTGGCTTTAATCTTATAATTAAATAAAACTCAAATTTTTTTAAATGAGATAGGCACCAAATGTCTCGGCTAAAAATATCTCATATAATGCCCTAGGCCCAGGACCATTTGGATAGCCCAGTTAAGTCAAACCATATCAAAAATATGGAAAACTATTTTCCATCTTGTCTTACTTAGATAATCAAAAGCATCTTACTTTGGTAGGAATGACCATATGATGATTCAAGTAATAACAAGTGTTTGATTTTGGAAGGCATTTAACACTTAATTTTTAAAAATTTTTTTTTGATTGTAGTAAGCATGGAATAAACATATCAATATACATGCAAGATATAAATAAAAGTGACATAGCATGGCCCAAAACCTATGTTGATCATCATGAGTAAAGTGAAGATCAAGGTGGTCAATCTAGGTATATGAACTCCTTAAGCATTCTCTAATGCCTTGAGCATACTTCTCATTGGTTGTAAATGTAGGCCATCGTATTTTTTTACATTAGATAGTAAGATTAAAATAATTCCTATTCTAGGAAAGCAATACAATTTTACAACAATGAAAAATGACACGTAGGCTGTATTTAAAAACTACAACTTAAAACAACCATAATGTAACCTGCCAATCACATTGGGATAAAACGGGCTATGCTATGCACTATTCAAAATAATCCACAACTATAATAAAAAAAAATAATGAATAGCACACAATGAACAGTTAGTCGGGGTTCCAAGACGCAGCGCCCCTGGCGGGGTCCAAGGGGCAGTGCCCCTGGCGGAGGTCCCGATGGCCGGTCAGCGGGTAGGGGTCAAGGGGGCAGCGCCCCTTGCCGGGGTCTCTGGGGGCAGCACCCCCGGAAGGTAAAACGAATTTTCCTTCTTTCATTGAATGAGATTTCTCCTTCCGATTTCCAAATATTAATCAGATTAACGTTCAGACCCCTTAATAACCATCGCCTTGAAACTTTCATATTATAGACAATCTACGTTCCCTTTTAATCATATTCATACAGATAACATATTATCATGGCCGATTAATACAAACAATTCGCAAATGTAGAACCACGGATAGCATGCTTACGATACCAAATCATATTAAAACAAACCAGTTTACAGACAATCTACAAATAATCTGGTCTGATCAGACAACTAAGATGCACAGATTAAACCTAATTCAGGCAGTCTGCATGCTAAGTATTCTAAAATTATAATCATGTGAACATGTTGATATACACCGTTTAAATTCACACACACACACACACACACACACACACACACACATATATATATATATATATCATACATATATTCAATAATATGATTAACACGGATGACTCAACCTAATCGTTTAGCAAGTTTCTCTGATACTACTATTGAGATTCGTGGACTCCTAAACGCGAAAAACATCCACGAATTCCTTCCGAGGATCCAAGTAAATGATTAAGAAGATCTAAGGTTTACAAAATTATCTTTTTGTTTGGCGTAATCGAGATCTTTCGATTCTGATTATGCTATTGTACGTGCAACCCAAACGATTACTAGACGCTGCAATATGCGAACGTCCTCTATCGGATACACACGGCAAACTGACTCGTTATCCCGAGAGTGCTCGCCCTTAGGGTTTGAGAGGGTATTTTTTCTGGTGAATGGAGGCACGAATATTTTTCAATAGAACCGGGCTCTTGAGAAGACGGCTAGGGTTTTCTTAAAAAATTCCCGAACCTCTTAGAGTCCAATTCTGATAATATCTTATTACATTTTAATTTAAATTGAAATTAAATTAAAACTGATATAATAAGATTCTACCATTATCTCGATAATTTAACTAATTAATTTACCGAGCCAGATTCTTATAATCTGGACATTATCTAGATACATCTAATGTGGACATATTTCCAAATTCATTGTATCTGGTTAATTTTCTAAGTTCTATTAACTTAGACATATTTCCAAATTCATTGAATCTAGTTACCAGAAAGATAACCTAATAAGTTCGCTTATTGTGTGACCCTATAGGTTCATTTAACACTGGCAGTGTGCCTAAATCATATTTAAATAGCCCACAAGTTATAAGCGGTTACTAGCAAAACATTATAACTATTCAGGTTAAATGAAGATCAGTGATCTCTTTGAACCAAACCACAATTTTATATTTACTCATTTTGTCACACGATATCCAGATTAAACATAAGGCACGGAGCATGTCATCCTTATTAAGCTTAATAAATTATTTCTTGATTTCAAGTAGACTATTTAAACAGATGATATCAATATCTTAGATTGATATATTTGAGTACGACCATGCATTTTAACAGTCTAACTTATCAAGGGGCCCATGGATATCTCTCCCATAATTGAGAGGGACAAATTCCTTCACTATCAATCATATTCCTCTCATTGATTTATTCTATATCCAACAGTAGTCTAATTTATTATCTGGTTAAAGACAACTTTAGACAACGTCAAAATATAGAACTTATCAAGTAGGAAACTATGATGAATTTAGGTTAAAGGACTTTTAATATCATTATGGCTAGAAAGTACTTATGACATGTTCCATGAAGTACTCTCACAGTGGGTCATGTCCAATAGAATGTTCTCTAACATTTATTTATGTTTTGACTGGATATCAAAAATATTCATGACCAGTAAAACATAGCCATCAAGTCACGAACATACTAATCTTAATTTATTATTGTTCCAATAATAATAATAATCGATCAGTGATAGTTTTAGAATAGTCATTATATTCATTGCTTGGTTTTACTATCAAGGCACGTATTTGATGACCATAAAACAAAATATACTATTCATGGAAAGGAAAACCTCATATTATTATATAAAACATAACGATAATAGTATAAGTACAAATTAACTCTAGGGCATATCCCTAACAATTATAGCTTATGGTATCCTCACACTAACACATTTGATCTTATATGATACACTAATGCGGATTATGCGGGATGCAAAGTGGAAAGAAAAAGCACAAGTGGCCATTATCAATTTCTTGGGCTCTCTTTAAAGTCATGGCACAACAAAAAGTAAGCATGTGTATCCTTATCCACAACTGAGGCCGAATATATTACAGTCGGCAGTTGCTGCGCACAAATCTTGTGGATGAAAAATACGTTACTTGATTTTTGTCTTAACTTTAATTGCATACCTATATTATGTGACAATACAAGTGCTATCAATCTAACTAAGAATCCTGTTCAACATTCTAGGACCAAACATATAGAAGTTAAACATCATTTTATCCATGACCATGTGAATAAAGGCGATGTGTGTGTTGAATATATTTCAACTGATGAACAACTCGCGGACATTTTTACAAAACCTCTAGTTGAAGAAAGATTCAATAATTTGAGAAAAGGTTTGGGAATTACAAGAATCACATGACTGACTTGTTTACACAAGTTTTCTTTATCTTGTCGAATCATTGAAGACAAAGATTTTGGACGCAGTGTTTGAATCCAAAACCCACCTCCAAAACTCATCCCTGAAGAAGTTCCATTTGGATGTATATTTCGGATTGGGCCTGAATCCAAAATGGAATCATCTTTAATTCTTCATATTTTTCTTTTAAAATAACTGCTTACATATTTTCATATTTGAATTTCAAAATGCTTGCGCTTTTCTCAAGACGAATTTTTTGTTATCTCTGAGTAAAGTGGCATTTTCAATGCACTTAATTGAACTTCTATCGCAGCTTTCTAGGTATTAACAAATGACTTTCCTTTCCTTCTCTCTTTCAAACTTTGGAACTGACAATTACTCACTCCATCTTCCTTAAAATTCTTTGAGTTCTTCCTCTCTGAACAACGAGTGTCAAAGCCCTCATCTTCTCAACAAAATGGCAAAAATAAAATCAGCCACACTGAAACCAAAGAAGGAGCAAAAAACTTCTTCAATGATGAAGAAGAAGACTTTTGCAACGAACAAAGGAATAGAAATTGCACTAGATTTCTCGGCCTCCCATTATAATTCCTCAAAATCATCACTGGAACAAGTGAGTTCCGAGACTCAAGTACTTCGATTTATAGATTCAAAAAGTGAGTCTGATTATAATGATTGGGTCTCAAAAAATAGAACTATGATTATTGGATATCGAGTAAATCCATCGTCTTTCTTGAATTTCTCCAATGTGTTGAATATTTTTGAGTCTATTGGTTGGGGTAGTTTATTGTCTGTCGATGAAAAGTTGTTTACCCTGCTCATTTGGGAATTCTATGCTAACCTGAGGAAAGGACAACTTGAGGACATTGAGGGAGGGTTTATGATTCGATGGTATACTTCTAGAGTTGGGAGGAAGAATATTAAGTTCGACCACCATTTGCTGAACAGAGTGTGTGAAGTAAGAGATGGAGAGATTCAGTATTTTGAACTAAATAAATTTTCGGAGGGAACTGACATCTTTGATTTAAAGAAATTTGAAGAATTGTTTGCCGGTGGAAGGAGTTTCGAGAATTTCAGTAACAGAAACACCAAATGGCTAAATAGAGAAGGTAGGATCTTACACCATATGGTTTCTACCATGGTGGTGCCAAGTTTTGGTCATAAAACCTCCATTAACATAATACATATGGTGATTATGTTTGCCTTAGATAAAGGAAGGTAAATAAGTTTTGGGTTCTTGGCTGCCAAGTTGATGTTGCAAATAAGAAACACCTCTAGCAAGGTTTTTCTGTATGGAAATTTGTTAACAAAAATTTTCAGATATTTTGATGTTGATTTAAATTCAGTCCCTTGTGTGCCATAAAAAATGAATATATATAGCTTTGAGTCCTTTGAGCGCATGGGCTATATGAGGATGAGAAATGAATGGAAGTTGCTCCGTGACACAGATGGTGAGGAAAGAGAAAGATTATTGAAAGTAAAAGCTGAAGGAAAGAATGCCCCTTTTGTTGGAGCCAAAAGAAAAATTGAGGTAAAACCTCAAGAAGTATCATTTGCCAAAGTGAAAGAAAAGGCTCAGGACAAAGGGTTATCTGAAAGCATTTTGGATGCCATCAATTCCTTAGTTGTTAAATTGGATGGCCTCAATTCAGAACTTCAAACTCTTGGAAATAGACTAACTGTGGTGGAGAAAAAAGGCAAAAATGGATGAACCGGTGTTTGTTCTTACGGCACCTGCTCCAGCAAAAGAAATAGCAAAGGCAATAGTCCCTGAGGAAGAAACTGGACTAGAACAGCTTGCTGAGGAAGTGACAGTTATTGCACAAGAAAAAGAAAAATTCCTGCCTCAGAAAACTGTAGCACCCCCTACCTCTTCTGAACCTTGTGTCTTATCTGGGAAGAGACAGAAACATGTTGTGGTTAAGAGGAAATCAATTAGGATTGCTGGTCAACACTCCCGAAAAGGTGTCGGGCAAAAAATTGAAAGAGTTCACATTTCTTGAGTGCCTAGATTAGCACATTGCACTCTAGCTGATCTCTACCCAGACTGAACTCATTTTTGATTGATGTCTTGAAAACTGAACAATTTTAATTTCTTTTTGCATATGAACAATTTAGTTTCTATCTTTTAACAAGTCTATCTTCTTACCTTATGAATGCTTCATATCCATATGTATATCTTTTTTCCTGCTTCATTTCTATTACTCCTCATTTTAATTGATGACAAAAGGGGAGAAAACTGATTGATATTCATTGGATTATGATTGTCATGTGACTGGATTGGTTGTGTTTATACTTGCCTGTTATGATTAGGAAATGTTGGGAGAAGTTTCTGCCTATAATTGTGACTGTGCTGGCTTTGCTGAATATGCTGTGATTATTCTACTAATCTGGAATGAATGAAAAATTCATTTGATCATTTATGTGGTAGTGTGCTATGCTCTCCGTGGCTAATTGGTAATAATGCACTAATGAATAACTGTTTAACAGTTTTTGAGTAGTAAACTAACATGAGGGCAACTTTGTGCTCTGAATTGATGTTCTGCACTAAAATTAATGTTCTGTACTAAAATTGATATTCTGCACTAACATGTTACTTTTGAATATAGCTAAGGTCTTGCAATTCTCTCTATGAAATTCATGACAAGATTTGGATAAACTGCTTGATATGAAAATTTATGATCTGTGATCTCATTTTACTGATGTCTAAAATGGACACCACTTTGGTATCCTGAATGTCATCCAAAAGTACTCTCTTCAGAAATAAAAGTATTTTTGAGACAATAGTTATTGGTCAATTTGTTTTAAATTATTGATATGATTCTGTGACATATTCATTGATAAAAATCTCAGACAGTTGGATAGCCTTCTTAATGATCAAAACTCTTTGAGAAAACCAGGACAGATCAAAATTCTAAAAATCCATTATCTCCTGCATTATGATAGGGGGTGTTTTGGACTCATATTTTCTTGATCCAAAAGTCCAGTCTAAAAATGTATTCCTCTAAACCTATATGCTATTTGGACACACCTTTTGGACATCCAAAACTTAAATTCCAAAAAGTTCCATACTCACCTTCACCAAGTTTTGGATGTACATTTTGGACGTATAAAATTAACTCCAATTTTCTCTCATAATTTACAAATATTCATAAAAGCATTTATTAAGATGGAGTATCTCATCTCATAACTTATTTTCTATAACTCTCTTCTATACATGTTTATAAAATCATTGTAACGATTATTTCTTTAAGGAATAATTACATGATGGAAGGAATGATGATATGGAGGTAGGTTGGGTCATAGGCTCATTGAGCCATGCCTGTGAGTATATGCTTTAACTTTGTATCTTAATCTCATAAGCTCCCTTTAAGTCCTATAAACAGAGATTACACTTTAATTGAAAATATTCTTACTTCTCATGATCTAAACATGTTTGTACTGTACATATCATTATTATTTATATATTACAATCCCATTAAGTTTGTCATCACTAAATATGTGGGAGATTATTAGCCCTAAGAGCATTCTCTTATGTTTTGACATATAACAAACATTGATAAGGACTAACTTGTATGATCTATATGTGATAGGACATGTTTGACCTCAATTCTTCTAAGGCGTGCAAATAAAATTGCTAAGCAACTTTTAAGCAATGGAATCCAAGAATGGGTGATCAAGTAGAAGACCAAGCTTATGAGATTGCATACCAAGAAGTCATTGTGGAAGAACTTTAGACTACGAATTGTTATTAAGGTATTTCTTGTAAATTCCTATGTCTCTTTACCTTATGATTCAATTTATTTCCACCTTGAAGCACACAAACAAAAACATTTCAAAGTTTTATATCTTAGAATTTTGGATTGAGTAGTTTAGATGATTTTGCATCCAAAAGATTCATCTAAAATCTTGTGAATAGTGTAAAATCATTACTTCCTGAAAAAGTTTCATTTTGGACTTACCTTTTAGACGCACCTTCACTTGAAACATGAGTCCAAAACGCGGGTAAATCTGACAGTGAAAAATAGCCATTTTATATCCGTTGGTACTTCACTTTGTATCTCTATATAAGGCTTCTAAACTCGATTTGATTGCAGATTTTTTCCCTATCCCTCTAAGAAACACTCTTGCTCTATAGAAAGCAAAAATCTTCTTTATCGAAGTGCTTTAAAGTGAAATCAAATTGTGTCTTAAAGGTAAAAAGTGTTGTACTTTTTCTTGGTGCACATCTGCTCAAAGAAGTGAGTCTTTACTATTCTATTGATATTCAAACTCTTTTATATACCAAGGTTGTAGTGTAAAATCCATCTGGGGTGAGCCTTGATTTGTTGGTTGATTGAGAGGCTTTGGAAAACCAAGTGTGGTAATCCTCTCTTGTATTTGGTACAGATTGATTCCATTAAGTTGGGTAAATGAAATTTGTTAGAAAATCCTTAAGTGTGAGTTGAAGGTAGTGGATGTAGATCTTAGTAGATCTAACCACTATACATTCCATGTTTCATTTCTCTGCATATAACATTATTTGCATTATGCTTCATACCTCAGATTGAATCTGGATATTTCTCAAAGTTTCCTTAGATAGCTTTCTCTGTTGCCGTGAAGTTGGTCTAAGAAACTTGAAGAACATTTATATTCTATAAAACATATTTCTTAAAAATTTTAATTTGTCAAAAACCTTATTCACCGCCCTCTAAGGTTTTTCAATACTTATTGACGATATACTTATATACTCCAATAGTCCAGAGTATCATACAGAGCATCTCAAGCTGGTATTGGAAAAGCTAAGAGAACACAAGCTTTATGCCAAATTTAGCAAGTGCAAATTTTGGCTAGACAATGTGTCATTCGTTGGCCATATGGTGACCAAGGATGGAATCAAGGTGGACCCAGTAAAAGTTGAAGCAGTTTTGGACTGGAAGCAGCCAGAGAACATCACTGAGATTAGAAGCTTATTGGGATTGGCCGGCTATTATAGGCGGTTTATTAAGGGGTTCTCAACGCTAGCTTCACCTCTGACCTACTTGTTGAGAAATGATGTACCTTTTGCCTGGAGTGAAAAATGTAAGAAGAGTTTCCAAGAACTGAAGCGGAGGTTAATAGCGGCCCCAGTACTGAGTTTGTCAGAGGGAGATAAACCCTACGCTTTGTATACTGATGCTTCTAAGGAAGGTTTGGAAGTGGTATTGATGCAGGATAGGAAGGTAATAGCCTATGCCTCTCAGAAGTTGAAGCCTCACGACATCAATTATCCAGCCCATGATGTAATCCCCCACCCAAAATCATCTTTGACCTATGGGGAAAAAGTCATGCATTGCATAGCATTTCGCATTTCATGTGATATCTTAAAATTATTTTTGCATGGGTGCATGTGATTTTCAAGGTTGTGCTTGCATTAAATTTTTTAAATGTGTTGTTGCATTATTTGAGAGTTGTTTTAAGTGAAGTTTAGTAGAGGAGATGGAGGGATAAGAATTAGGGTGAAAAGAATTTCCTAGAGAAATGTTACCATCGGAGTTGGTTTGGAATAGCGGTTAGGTTTGGTGATTATCCTATGGCGACCCGAGTTCGAATCTTACCTCTTGCGAATCTTAGCTTTTTTTTTTGAATTCTTTTCCTAGATTTCCTCATGCTTGGCCGAAAATCCCAGCTTTCCTTTTTAAATTTTCAGCGCAATCTTCTTAGGAATAAGTCTCCATAATTATCTCCTAAAATTCAAGGACTTTTGATAAGGATAAAGATTAATTTTATTTCAGCTTTTATCCTTTTTTATTTTCAAAAATTCTAGCTAGAGTAATTAAATTCTAGCTTGATTTTAATTTATCAGATTTTATAATTGATAGCTGGAATTAAATTATTATTTTTCTAGTTAAATATCTTGGTGACTTTGATCATGTAACCTTAGTTGAAAATCTGGAAAATTTTCCAGCTTAGTGCCGCCACCTTTGAAGAAGTTCTAGCTCAACACAAACTCTTCCAATACTAGGAAATCTTATCCTAAATTCTCTTGCAAATCAGGCTTTATCCTAATCCTAAACAAACCAGATTTTTGTTCCTCTTATCTTGCAATGTGATACTCCAATCCCACATGGGATTGGGATAAGAAATGTGAATGGTATATAAGCATGGGCCTAAGTACCCATTGTCAACTTGGGATATCCATTTTGGCCAAGCGAGAATGATGGCCAAGTAGTTAACTGTTGGTGCTGTCAGGCCCATAGTCGCGCTCTCGGGTCTGCGGGCACGAGGCGGGACATTTGGTATTAGAGCAGGTGACCAGCCCCCATTATGGGAATTAAGTGCTACATCTTGCATGGTGGGAGCCACCTCTAGAATCCTATGCTGCCTGGTTGGTCCTGGGTTTGGCCCCTAAAGTATGGTCCCAGCGAGGATGCTTGGGCCTAAAGGAGAGGTGAATATGATACCCCAATCCCGCATGGGATTGGGATGAAAAGTGTGAATGGTATATAAGAATGGGCTTAAGTACCCATTGTTAACTTGGAATATCCATTTTGGCCTAGCGAGGATGGCGGCCAAGTAGTTGACTGTGGGTGCTGCTAGGCCCATAGTGGCATTTTCGGGTCCGCGGGCACGGGGCGTGACATTAAAAAAGGGAACATTATGAAGGTGATGGGTTTCGAATCTAGGTCACTAGTCCATTCTCCCTGAGACTAAACCACTATACCAACAGCAGTCTTGTGATTAGATGAGCCTAGGTATCCGAGCCTAGGTTTTGGCAATTATTTGACTTACTGGATTTTATTTCCTTAAGTATTTTGATCTGGTGCTAATATTCGCATTTTGTTTATAGGATGGTCAAAAGAGTTGTACCGGCTGTCAGAGACTAGTCCGCTGGCTGCGGGAATCCACCTGCCCTACTACCTGTAGCAGATCCACCCTCGTTTGATTCAGAGACAGAGCCGGAGGGAGGTTGGGTTCTGAGTGAGGATGAGACGGAGCATGAGCCGCCTATACTAGATGACCCAGTGGTCGAGGTAGAGATGGAAGTTGATAGAATCCTAGGAGAGTACGATAGGGATGATGAGGGTGAGGTAGTTGAGCTTGCTGGTGAGGGCGAGGAGAATAAGGAGATGGCCGAGCTGAGTGA
Organism: Voacanga thouarsii; assembly: GCA_026120185.1. Classification (NCBI taxonomy): domain Eukaryota; kingdom Viridiplantae; phylum Streptophyta; class Magnoliopsida; order Gentianales; family Apocynaceae; genus Voacanga; species Voacanga thouarsii. The sequence continues at coordinate 1,511,699 of JANUWF010001885.1, read as the reverse complement.
AGGGGAGGTAGATGAGCTTGGGGATGAGGGGGATGATGAGAGTAGGGGAAAGATGGTTGGGATAGAGGTAGAGGATGAGGAGGTGATGGAGGTTCCCTGGACCCCACAGCTAGGTGAGATTGATAGGACTTCTACTTACTATGACCTTAAGGAGTCCAGTGATGAGGGACATAGGCCGAAGGATGGTGTTACCTCGACAGTGAGGGAACTTAGGCAGCCCACTTTAGGAATAGAAGATAAGGGAAAAATGAAGCTAGAAGAGGGTCCTAAGAGGAGTAGACTTCGATATGGACTGGGGATAGATGCCAAGTTGAGGAGAGAGGGATTGTTAGATCTATCTGATTCGGAGGATGAGAGGCCTGCACCTAAGAGTGCGATTAAATTAGCCTTGGATGAGTTCTATGAGACATCCATGAGAGCTAAGAGGGGCAAGGAGGGTGATTCAGGATAGCCAAGTGAGAGCGCTGGTTTTGCGAGGGATTACATAGGGAAGCCTGATAGCTCCGTGGGGTGGCTTGTGGAACCAGCCTCTGACGATTCATATACCTCTACAGACACTAGAGATAGTCGAGTATAGAAAACCAGCAGCATTTACTCTTTCTCTCTCGGGATTTGCATTCCTTGGTTCATTTATTCTTTTAAAAAAAGTATGTTGTTTGTAGGACTCAATTATTTTATTGAATGTAAGGGTATCACATGTGATAACCCCTTCTTTACGAAAGCATGGTTTTTATGAAAAGCATGAGTTTTATTTATTACTTGGGTTTTCCCTACATAATGTCATCAAATTTTCTTCTAAAATGAGTAGATATCATTATTATTAACTGATCATACACCTGAGCATACTTTTTCCCCCTTGGTAACTATCTGACTTTGAGTGACTGTGGTCTAAGATGGCACCAAGACACAGGACAATCGTGCATAGCAGAACCGTGCAGGAAAGTGCATCCTCAACTGAGCAGATGCATCGTTCCACACCCGATATGGAAGAACACTTGCAACGGGAGCAAGAGTTAGCTTCGGAGAGGTCTCGGGATGTGACCATGTGACAGGCTTTTGACAAGACGGCTTCAATCCTGTAGAATCTAACCGTAAGAGTGGACAATGTGACCAAAAAATCACCGCAGGGAGATGATGAGGCCCTGGAGTATTTCCTGAAGTTCCAACCTCCCACATTTCATGGGGATGTGGAGCAGGTCGAGAAGGTAGAACAATGGATCGAACAGATGGAGGATATCTTTGCTACTTTGCAGTACTTAGAAGAGAGAATGGTGAAGTTTGCTACTTTCTGGTTGAGAGGACCATCACGAGCGTGGTGGCAGCGGGTACAGAGTGATGGGATAGAGAGGAGCAGGAATGGACATGGGACAACTTTACTGAAGCTTTCCGTGCTGAGTACATTCCCCGATGGGTAGCGGAGAAGAGGGAGGATGAGTTCCAAACCCTCAAGCAGGGAAGCATGTCAGTTGCTTAGTATACAGCCCGATTCACGCAGTTGTCCAAGTACTGCAAATGCTTGGTCGACACGGAGTAGAAGTGCACCCGACAGTTTGTGAAGGGGCTGAGGCCAAATTTGAGGAAGGCATTGGCTCCATCACCACCAACATCGTATACTGCCGTCGTGGACGCAGCATCTCAGATGGAGAATGAAGATCGGTATCGACCAGTGAGCAGGCCTTTTCAACCGACTTGTACACCAATGAGGCCTCCGAGTAACAAGCGACCTGCAGGCTCTATGCCGTGGGGAAATCAGGGTAAGCAGCCTCGAGTGCTTATCCCAGGTTTGATGCAAAGTAATCTAAATTGCTGACTCTGTGGATGACGTGGCCACACCGAGAGGAACTGCTGGAGCAACGGGGGAGTAAGGAGGTGCTTGAACTGTGGAGACCCAGGTCATCTGAGGAACGCCTGCCCTAAACCTCTAAGGATTGGGTAGACAGCCCCAACCCAGCTGATGGGAGTCAACCGAGGTGCTGCTGCTGGAACAGCTGGAACGGGAGGTCAGAAGTCCCAATTGAAGGCTAAGGTCTTTGCCCTGAATAGAGACGAAGTTAGAGCAGACGCAGCTGTAATTGAAGGTAACCTTTTTATCCAAGGACGTCTTGTTAATGTTTTCATAGATCCAGGATCCACACACTCTTACGTAAGCAAAGTATGTGCATCGCATTTGGGTTGGGAAGGAAAGGAGTTGCCCTATACCTTAGTAGTAAGCTCATCCTTGGGAAATGTGGTAGAAGTAGGTAAGATAATGGGAAGCTGTGAAGTTGAGGTAGGGAAAGAGATTTTGGAATTAGACCTTATAATTCTACCCATAGACGATTATGACCTGATCTTGGGCATGGAGTGGTTGTCGAAGCACGAAGCTCGTGTGGACTGTAGGATCAAGACGGTGCAGTTTGTGAGACCTGGTTGAGATGTGATTGAATTTAACAGTAAGCGAGCGAAGGAAATGAAATTCTTGATTGTTGGTGCTAAGGCCCGGAAGTTGCTCAAAAGAGGATGTACGGGATATTTGGTGTATCTTCTGAACAAACCCAAAGATCAGTATACCTTGGAAAGTACGGAGGTGGTAAAGGACTTTCCAGACATTTTCCCTGCTGAGCTCACTTCTCTACCCACTGAACGAGAAGTTGAGTTTACCGTGGACTTGATTCCTGGAGTAGAACCTGTGTTAAGAACTCTCTACCGGATGACACTGATGGAATTGAAGGAGTTAAAGAAGCAATTGGAAGAGTTGGTGAGGCAAGGCTATATTCGATTGAGTACGTCATCGTGGGGAGCCCCGATGTTGTTTGTTAAGAAGAAAGATGGTCTTTTGAGGTTATGTATTGATTATCGAGGACTGAACAACTTAACGATCAAGAACAAGTACCCTCTACCCTTGATCGACGAGCTGTTTGATCAGCTTCAAGGCGCCGCTTGCTTTTCGAAATTGGACCTATGGCAAGGATACTATCAGGTGAGGATAAAGAAGGAAGACATTTCCAAGACTGCTTTGAACACGCGGTATGGGCACTATGAATTTGTGGTGATGCCGTTCGGTGTAACTAATACACCGGCGATTTTCATGGACTTGATGTATCGTGTTTTCCAGCCATACTTAGACAAGTTTGTAGTCATTTTCATCGACCATATCTTAATCTACTCCAAGAATCCGGAGGATCACGCGGAGTACTTAAGATTGGTGTTGGAAAAGCTGAGGGAATTCAAGCTCTTCACTAAGTTTAGTAAATGTGAGTTTTGGTTAAGCTCGGTATCCTTCCTCGGCTATGTGATATCTAAAGATGGGATTAAGATGGACCTTGCCAAGGTGGATACCGTAGCTAATTGCAAGCAACTGGAGAATATTATCGAGATACGAAGTTTTCTTGGATTGGTTGGGTACTACCGGCATTTCATTAAGAATTTTTCTTCTCTGGCTTCACCGATGACGTGACTATTAAAGAAGGATGTCGCTTTTGCTTGGAACGAGAAGTGTGAGAAGAGTTTCCAAGAGCTTAAGAGGAGGTTGACTACAGCACCCGTATTAAGCCTACCTGAGGTTGACAAGCCCTATGCACTCTACACGGACGCATCCAAGGAAGCTCTAGGAGCTGTGCTGATGCAGAGTGGGAAGGTCATAGCTTATGCATCTAGGAAGCTAAAGCCGCATGAAGCTAATTATCCGACTCATGACTTGGAGCTGGCAGCCATAGTGTTTGCCTTGAAGAAGTGGTGACATTATCTGTACGAAGCCCAATATGAAGTCTTCACCGACCATAAGAGTTTGAAGTACATCTTTACGTAGAAGGACTTGAATCTTCGACAACGTAGATGGATGGATTTCTTGGAGGAGTATAGGTGTCCCATTAATTATCACCCTGGAAAAGCAAACGTGGTAGCTGACGCTTTGAGTCATAAAGTGAAGATAGCACATTTGAGAATGCAGGAGGTGTTGGCTGTGCAGGAAATCCTGAAGCAGGAAGTGAAAGTTCAAGAAAGGAAGATCTGTGTAAGTAACTTGACCATGAAGCTCGATCTGAAGCAGGAAATTGTGGCCGCCCAGCAAAGCAGTGTGGAATTTCAGGCCTTCAAGGAGAAAGAAATTGCGAGGGGAGGAAAAGATTTTCAGATCGACAAGAAAAGGGGTACTGTATTTTCGGGATCGGATATGTGAACCTAACACCCAAGACTTAAGGAAAAGGATATTGGACGAAGTTTACAAAAGCAAGTATACCATACACCCTGGGGAAGTAAAGATGTATCGTGACTTGAAAAAGAAATATTAGTGGGCCGGAATGAAGCGAGATGTGGTTCAGTATGTATCAACGTGCCTGACATGCTAGAAAGTTAAAGCGGAGCACAAGAAGTCTGCCGGTTTATTACAACTGTTACCGATTCCTGAGTGGAAATGGGAAGAAGTGACTATGGATTTTGTAACTGGCCTTCCGATGACCAAGTCGCACAAGGATGCAGTTTGGGTGGTAGTGGACTGACTGACGAAGACAACACATTTTATACTAGTAAATGTAAGGGACTCGATGGAAAAGTTGGCTCAGACTTATACCCGGGAAATTGTAAGGTTGCATGGTTTACCATCAAGCATTGTATCAGATAGGGACCCCAGGTTCACATCGAGATTTTGGAACAAGTTTCAAGAGTCTTTAGGTACTACATTGAAATTCAGCACCTCTGTTCATCCGTAGATCGACGGTCAATCCGAAAGAGTCATTCAGATATTGGAAGATATGCTCCGAGTGTGTATTTTGGACTTTGGAGACAAGTGGATCGAGTGTTTACCGCATGCAGAATTGGCGTATAACAACAGTTATTAGACATCGGTTGGGATAGCACCATACGAAGCATTATATGGACGAAAATGTCAAGTACTGATATATTGGGGATGGACAGAAGAGGGGTATGTTAGGAGTACTGGTGAGGTATGTATACAAGAGATGACAGACAAGGTTAGGATTATCTGAGAAAGCCTGAGGGCAGCGCAAAGCCGACAGAAGAGCTACACAGATTCCAGGAGGAGGGAACTGGAGTTCCAAGTGGGTGATAGTGTATTCTTGAAGTTGTCTCCTAGCAGGGGAATTCTAAGGTATTCGAAAAGAGGGAAGCTGAGTCCTAGGTATCTAGGACTGTTTCCGATAATGGAGAATAGTGGGCCGGTCGCCTATAGATTGGATCTACCCGACGGACTGATTGGGATGCATGATGTTTTCCATGTATCTTAGTTGAAGAAATACAACCCCTATCCAAGCCATGTTCTTAATAAAGAACCTTTGGAATTGCACCCGAATCTGAGTTATGTGGAGAAGCTAGTGAAGATTTTGGAGCGGAGTGTCAAGACTCTTCGGAACAAGCAGATACCTATGGTGAAGATACTTTGGGACCATCATGGCGCTCAGGATGCAACGTGGGAAACAGATGAATGGTTAAGACGGAAGTATCCGGATATGCTCTAAGGGTATGGCCTCTGAATTTCGGGGCGAAATTCTCTTAAGGGGCGAGGAGATGTAATACCCTGCCCAAAATCACTTTTGACCTATGGGGAAAAAGTCATGCATTGCATATAATTTCGCATTTCATGTGATATCTTAAAATTATTTTTGCATGGGTGCATGTGATTTTCAAGGTTGTGCTTGCATTAAATTATTTAAATGTGTTGTTGCATTATTTGAGAGTTGTTTTAAGTGAAGTTTAGTAGAGGAGATGGAGGGATGAGAATTAGGGTGAAAAGAATTTCCTAGAGAAATGTTACCATCGGAGTTGGTTTGGAATAGCGGTTAGGTTTGGTGATTATCCTATGGTGACCCGAGTTTGAATCTTACCTCTTGCGAATCTTAGTTTTTCTTTTTGAATTCTTTTCCTAGATTTCCTCATGCTTGGCCGAAAATCCCAGCTTTCCTTTTTAAATTTTCAGCGCCATCTTCTTAGGAATAAGTCTCCATAATTATCTCCAAAAATTCAAGGACTTTTGATAAGGATAAAGATTAATTTTATTTCCAGCTTTTATCCTTTTTGATTTTCAAAAATTCTAGCTAGAGTAATTAAATTCTAGCTTGATTTTAAGTTATCAGATTTTATAATTGATAGCTAGAATTAAATTGTTGTTTTTCTAGTTAAATATCTTGGTGACTTTGATCATGGAACCCTAACTGAAAATCTGAAAAATTTTCCAACTTAGTGCCGCCACCTTAAGAAGTTCTAGCTCAACACAAACTCTTCTAATACTAGGAAATCTTATCCTAAATTCTCTTGCAAATCAAGCTTTATCCTATTCCTAAACAAACCAGATTTTTGTTTCTCTTATCATGCAATTTTCGGTCTGCCTTGTGCATGCACAAGCTACACGAAAATTCTGCAATCCTAAGAGCAATCAAACTCTTCTAAGCCTAGCTCAAATCACCTAAAACACCTCTCACCAAAACAGATCACTTTAGCAACACAAAATCAGATTTTATCCACTAAAATTTCCAAAATTTTGGCCAGCTTATGCATAGAAAATTTCGGCCAGCTTTGCACACCATATCACACGAAAATTCTGCACTCCAAAACATACCAAAACTCCTTGTTGATTAAGCCAAACTACAGCACCTGAAACCATCATTTTTCCCCTCTGATTTGCAGCAGAATAGCAACCAAAACATCCCAGAATTTTCCCTCTTTTGCTCACAGATTTCGCACAGAATTTTTGGTTACCAAAGCTGCACAAACTCCTTCTTATTTTGGCAAAAAACTTGAACACGCTCAGCCCTATTCTTGAGCACTATTTCGGCCAGCCTAGCACAATTCCAGACTAATTTTCTCCTCTTAACCCCTCTGAAATTCAGTTAGCAATAAGAATACAGCAAGCTGTAATTTTTGGCCATTACTGCCAAAGAAACCTAGAGCCATTAGGAGTCCTCTATAGCAACAACTTCTAACCCTAAATCCACCTCTTCTAACCCTAAACCAAGATAGCCGACCACTCCCTCCTTACTACACAAAAATTCCAACAAATACTCTCCTGCAATTTTCAAAAATCACAAGAGCAATCCCTAGCCAAAACCGATCACACCCTAAGGTAAGCTAAAATCATCTTAACCTCTTGATTCCTTTCTTCCATTGATTCTTCTCTTTTTCTTCCCTTGAATCATGCCACATAGAGGCTGATTTCATCCTCTTTATCTACTTTCGATCAAAAGGACATAAAGAATATAGCTTTTCTCTTCTTCTCAAGCAACTCGGGACGATCACTATATGAGCATTGAGATCTTGTTAATCTGGTTGTTGTAAGGTAAGGAAATTCTTACCCTTGATGTTAGAATTAAGATCTAATGAGATTGATGAGGTCTATGGAAGTATGGTAGCATGATGTATGTGCTTAGTTGGGATAGATGAATATTTTGAGTCGAGTAATTAAGTAAGCTTATTCAATGGATAGCAAAGCCATGTTTTATTGTGATAATAATGGATGGGAATTGTGATGGTCAAGTCAAGACCTTTTTGATATATTATTTATATCTTTGATGGATATATGATCATAGTGTATGTACTTAGAGGATTAGATGATTTATTTGAAGTTAGATAATGGATCATGATTTGTTATGGGAATAAATGAGTTTAATGCATGCTTGAGTCGATTGAGACCCTGATCATGATATTAGGTGATTCAAGATCAGGAGGGTACTTGAAGGAAGTAAGCTGTGATTTTATCTTATTTATCTGAGACATATCAAGTAAGTCATTGCATAAACTCTTTTGTTAAATGTTGTGATGGCAAGTCGAATGTTGTAGAGCTTTGTTAAGCTATTGTTGAACTATGATTATTTGGGTTGTAAATGTGGATGTTTAAGCTCTAAATGGTTTTGGTAACCTAATGCCTTTATCAAGACTGCTCTTTTTCTTAAACATTTTAGAAAACTCATTTTTCAAGAAAATCGCATTTTACAAAGCTAAAGGATGGACTTATTATTATGAGACAGGAATTGACGGATATGTTTTTTGAGTACTCAATAAAGGTAGGCTAACAATACTAGTCTTGGAGGGCTAGAGTAAGTCTTCTGGCAGGAGGCCATCTCCAGAAGATAAGCTCTGCTTGAAAAGGCGACAATGTTAGTTGGTCAGGCTAGTCCGAGCTAGCATTTGTACTTAGTAAGGTATCATTTATTTTCCTGGCATGGACACCCGGATGGTTTTGTTAGGTGTAGAGATGGAGGAGTATCTCACCCGGTGGGCTGTACACTCACCTCCGATTAGAACGCCCAAAGTATGGTAATCTGGTCCAGGCAAGGTGCACAAAGTGTGGTGCCTTGGTCGTTTTCTTATCATAGAGCTCAAAGTGTGGCACCATGGCTGTTTATTCGAGTTGATGATTTATTTTGTACAAAGTGTGACAATGAGAAAAACCCACTCATTGCCAAGAGAAATTATTTATGACTTGCCAAATATTTCTGCAAATGTTTTCACTATGCATACACGAACTATTCAAAGTACCATGTGCACACACAGGACTCACTGAGATGTTAATCTCACACTGTTTATATCATGTTTTTAGGAGATTGATTATGCTGAGCAAGGAGGAAGTGTAGTAGTTGGAGTTTTGTTATTTTCCATTATGTTTTGAGAGACAATTGTTGATTTATGCTTCGGGACCTGATGTTTCCTTTTATCTAGTTTTGCTCCCGTTTGATCCTGATGTAATAAGAGTTTTCCTTTATTTATCTAAGTTTGATTTCTTTGGTTTGTCTTTATATTATTGTACCTCGTTTTAAAGACCTCTTGTCCTTGGGACGGGGCGACATCCCCGCCCTTTTTAGGGTACGTAGTAGGGGGGTGTTGCACATGATTTGGAGCAAGATGCCATTGTATTTGCTTTGAAGAAATGGCGGCATTACTTATATGGAGCCGAGCATGAGGTGTTTAATGACCATAAGAGCTTGAAATATATTTTTACCCAGAAGGACTTGAATTTGAGGCAGCAAAGATGGATGGAATTTTTAGAAGAATATCATTATCCTATCAACTACTACCCTGAAAAGGCTAACATTGTCGCTGATGCCCTGAGTCGTAAAGTCACAATGGCCAGACCAAGAGTGTAAGAGATTCAAGTAGTCCAAAAGTTGTTGGATAGAAGGACATAAGTGCAAGAAGAGAGGATTATCATCAATAATCTGAGATTGATACCGAATCTAAGGCAGGAAATTATACAGTAAAGCAATGCAGAGTTTTAACTTTTCAAGGACAAAGAACTTAAACGGCAAGACAGTGATTTTCGACAGGATGAGATGGGAGTGATGTATTTCTGAGATCGTTTGTGTGTACCTAATGAGCAACTGCTGAAGGATAAGATTTTGGAAGAGGCGCATAAAAGTAAGTACGCTATGCATTCGAGAGAGGTAAAAATGTATCAAGATCTGAAGAAGGCTTATTGATGGCACGGAATAAAGTATGTCTCCATATGCTTGACCTATTAGAAAGTTAACACGAAGCACAAAAAGTCAGCAGGATTGTTGCAACCATTACAGATACCGGAGTGGAAATGGGAAGAGGTGACCATGGACTTCGTTACCAGACTCCCTATGGTAAGGACCCAAAAAGATGCCATATGGGTAGTGGTAGACAGATTAACTAAGCCAGCGCATGTTATACCAGTGAACGTAAGGGATTCAATAGAGAAGTTAGCTCAAACATATGTGCAGGAGATAGTCAGATTGCATGGAGTACCTTCGAGTATCATGTCCGATTGAGACTCGAGGTTTACATCTCGATTTTGGGGCAAGTTCTAGGAATTGATAGGTTCTAATCTGAAGTTTAGTACGATGGCACACCCGCAAATCGATGGTCAGTCAAAAAGGGTTATTCAGATATTGGAATATATGCTAAGAGTTTGCGTATTGGATTTCGGGGATAAGTGGATTGATTGTGTACCGTATGTAGAATTGGCTTACAATAATAGCTACTAATATTCGATTGGAATGCCTCCATATGAAGTGTTGTATGGACATAAGTGTTAAGTACCTCTGTACTGGAGTTGGTCGAAAGACGACCATATAAGTAAGTCTGGAGAAGTCTGCGTTCAATAAATGTTAGATAAGGTGAAGTTGATCAGAGAAAGGTTGAAAGTGATTCAAAGCTGATAAAAAAGTTATTCGGATAATAGGCAAAGGGAGTTGGAATTTCACATAGAAGACAGTGCATTTTTAAGGTTGACTCCGAGTAGAGGAATTTTGAAGCATTCAAAAGGTGAAAAGCTGAATTCGAGATATTTAGGACCGTTCCTAAAAACAGAAAGAATTGGACCGGTGGTGTATCGATTGGATTTGCCAGTGGTTTGATGGGAATACATGACGTATTCCATGTGTCATAGTAGAACAAGTACAATACCGACCCTGGACATGTTTTGAATGTTGAACCATTGGTATTGCAATCCGACTTGAGCTATGTAGAGAAACTCGTGAAAATTTTAGACTGGAGTATCAAGACTCTCCGGAATAAGTAGATTCCTTTGGTGAAGGTATAATGGGAGCACCATGGCACTTAAGATGCCACGTGGGAAATGAAATAATGGGTGAAGCGAAAATATCCCGACTTGAAATAAAGGTACACCTGAATTTCGGGATAAAATTCTTCTAAGGAGGGGAGGATGTAAAACCCCACCTAAACCTATCCTAGAGTAAGAGGGATGTGATGCATATTATGTCATCATGCATAAAATATATCTCTTGAATGATTTTGTATACCTTAGAATTGTGGTTTATGGGTTGTATGATTTATTTGTACTTGTTGAGTAGAAAGGTTAAAAAGGTAATTTTACTTGAGGTTGAAATAGGAAGATGTCTTGAGGCTTAGATAAGAAGAAGATTTGGTTGAGAAAATAAGAACAAGATTTAATATGTTTAAGTTGTTAGAGCTTTGTGATTTAAGCTCTAAGGTCTTGAGTTCAAATTCCATCACCTAAGTTTTATTCATATTTATCTTAATCAATGCTTGAATTTTCTTCTTTCTTACATTCCGTAATGTTAGGAATGTTAAGATGTTTAAACTAAATCAACATAGCTATTTCTTCAAGAACTCCATCTTCTTCTTGTCCTTGTTTCAATTAAAATCCAGAAAATTTACCAGATTTTCTTCATGGCTGGTTTTTGAAATTTGTAGCAAGTTTTCTCTACCTAATTCTTGCAAGGAACCAACCATCTTGTGTGAGGATGAAGGCTGAAATGCTTTGGATTTTCACAGCTTTACAAACCACACCAAACCAGAATATTTTTCCAACAAACAAGCAGCCTTTGAACATGATCATGAAGCCATTCATTAGTGCTCAAGAACACCTGAAACTATCTCCTTTCTTCTTCAAGATGATGGCTAGAAAACCACCCATGATGGACCTTCAAACACCCCTAAATTCCAGCTGCAAAACTGTTCCAAAGAAGACCAAAAATTCTGCACAAAACCATTTCAAATCCTAAGAGTTCTTTAGCTTCAATTCTAGAATTTTTTTTCCCCAGCTTTTCCTATTCAATGCTAAGGCCAAATTTCTTCATCAAACATCATCAAGTTTCAGCCATAATTCAGCTATGGACAGAACCCCTTGGCTTCTCTATCTACCTTGATCATTAAGACTCCATTAACATACCTCAAAACACTCCTATCTTTATTCCATTCAAAATTATTCAAACTTAAAATTAAATTTCAGATTTTTGTTTCATTAAACACTCATCTAGCAAGATAATAAAACTAGAAATTTCTTTGTTATATCAGAGCTATTTTCAACCAGCCCAAAGCTGAAACAACTTTCCATGCTATGGTCAAATCAAAGCTAGTTCAGCCATACACCATTGAAGGATAATAAACCTTCCAAGAGCAAACATCATTACCTAATCCTGTACCTCAAATATCTCCACTTTTCTCTCAATTTTAAATTTAAAGAAGTTGAAACTCTTTCTCCTTCTTGGATAACCGAAAGCCTCCCCTAAGCTAGGCCATTCGGCCATCATTCACACACACATACGAAATCACACACTCTCTCAATTTCTCTCAAAAACACCAAGAACATCAAGGACACACACTAAACATCTTCAACCTTTAATCACCTCTATTCATCCCAAATCTCTCCAAGAACCTTCAAACCAACTAGGATTCAGTACCTACTCACTCTTAGGCCACTCTATAACATCAAAAACACCAAAATTGATCTTCCAATCAGATCAAACACCCCTTCTTGGCCAATAACAAGAAAAATATCAAGAAAGTAACTTTAAACACCTTGGACCTTCCTCATTGATAGGGGTTAAAATCATTGTTATTTTCCTAGTTATTTGAGGTTAATTTGAGACACTTTTAATACAATAATTAGTCATATTCCTTCCTATTTGATATTTTACTTATAAAAATAATTTTTTGAGAATTTATGTAAAAATATGAGAAATTTGCAGATAATTGTATAATTTTTTAGTACAGACCCAGCACCAGGCCAAGAAAGTGGACCTAGCACCGGTCCTACACTGGAAGAATAGAGAAAATTAGAAGAACTTGATGGAACAGAGCAGTTGAAATTGGAGATTGAAAAGGAAAAGTAAACAAAGGTACGACGCGGTTCACTCATGGCTTCACCAAAAAGAAACAAAAGTAAGAACAAGAAAATGAACAAATTCGGTAGGCCAAGGTGAAGAGAAAGTCAACAAAAAATGGAAATGGAAAAGGACAAAAGAAATAAAGGAAACAAAAAGTGCAATTTCGGGTTGTGGCTCAATTGAGCCGATGCAAGGAAAATGGCTTAATTAAGCCGACACAACATCATGAAAATGGAAACAGAAATTTGGTGGCTCATTGACTTGGATTGCGGCTCAATTGAGCTGATTACAATAAGAAAGTGCTTCTCGGTTGGACAGCAAGTGGTGTGCAGCTTGGTGGTGGCTCAATTGTGCCAATACAAGATAGAGAAAAGGAACTGAATTAGCTTTAGTGGACTGGCTCAAATTGAAGCCAATTTGATCAATTTCAATTCAAGACAACAAGTGCCTTCAGTGAATAATACAAAGGAATTCTCAACTTCACAATTTAAAGGTGACAGAATTCTTTATTATTATTATTATTATTTAAATTTTATTTAGAATTTTACTAATCAATTTTGGTTTTGGATTTTTAGGAAATTACTTCTTTTTTACTTACTATTCTTTTAGAAACTTTGTAAGCCTATAAATAAAGGCTATTTACTTAGAAAAAGAGGGTGCACATTGTAGAGACTTAAATATATTTTAGAGTGCATCACCAATATTTTATCGAGAGAAATAATTCAAGGAGGATTGTTCAAAGGGAGTCTTCAAGGAAGAAGAAAGAAGCTTGTCTATGAGTGCTTTCTTTTCTCTTTGTCTTCTTTTTCTTTAGTAATTATGTATTCAATATTTTCAATGTAATTTAACATTATTTTGGAATTCATGATTTTGTGTTAGTTTAGTTATTTGATCAATTCTTTGTCATCTTTTGTATTTAATTACTTGATTTCATTTGTTATGGATGCGAACTCTTCTAATTGACTTCGACAGAATGATGTTCGGAGTTTCATTGCATTGATTTTGTACTTGTTAAATTTTGATGGATTTGAACGATGAAGTTAGGATTTGAGAACTAAGTGATCAATGGTTAAGTTAATTTCACCTTGACATAGATTATTAATTAATTTCATGTTTATAAGGAATTGAGCCTAATGCATGTTTTGGTTATGTTAGCTTGATTGACAAATCTGTCAATATGAATCAAAATATAGGATTCCATAGATTGACAAATGAAGTGGAATTTACCTAAGTAAAATCATGACTTGTGAGATGATTGATTTTTTCTTTATATTCCTTCATGATTCCAAGATGATAATTAGTTGAGAGAATTGCTAATTGGTTCATTGTCATGTTTTCTAGGAGACTTGTCTAAATTTCATAAACCTACATCCTTGAGTTGTTTATGTTTTTTTAGTTTATCTTTTTATTCTTTTCTCACTTTATTTTGGTTGGTTAAATAATGAATGAAGAGTGATTAGGGTGTACTTGCTTCTTTGAGGATCGATACTCGTTAATTTCCTGTACTATGCTTGCGATGAGTATACTTACTCACGTGTATATTTTGGGATTAATGTTTTAATTAAAGCTTGATTAAGGAATGGATTTAAGATTGATGATTTTATACACCCAAAACTTACGCATCAATTTTTCGGCACCATTGCCGGGGAACAATATCATGAAAGCTTGGATTTTGTTGAGTTGACCGTGTTTATATATATGTCTATGTGTAAATATGTAAATATGTTCCTTGTATGAATAAGTGCAATATTTTGTTGTTTGTATAATTATATTTTAATTTCACTATATGTTGTAAATATATAAATAGGTAGATATATGTTTATAATAACTAACTTGTCTTTGTATGTTTGTATATATTGTATATTTAGTTATTTAATTTTACTAACCTAATGTTAATGTGGAATATTTTTTAATCTTTGTATTTTGAATTGGATGATTTTTACATTTATAATTTTGAGTCAATACTAACTCTTTTTGTTTTTAGGTTTGGACTTTTTGCTTATGTACACTAGCATGATATTTTGAGCAAACTAATTTATCTTTTCTATTACTCTTATGATTATTATTTTAATGGTAGTTTAATATTTAATTTATGAATTCTTGTTTTGACTGTACCATGGTCATTCTTTCAATTAGGATAATTTTTAGTTATATATATAAAAAGAAAAAAATGGGGGCAGTGCTAGACCGGCACCCTTCATTTGTTCCCTTACCTTTTTTCTTTTCTTCCAAAATTTTTCCTATTTTGTCTTTTTCTTCTTGTTTCCTTTTTCTTTGGTTTTATTGTTTGTTTCTCTTGTTTCTCTTGTTTCTTCTATTTCTCTTTTTAAATTTTTTTTTCCTATTCCTCCCGAATGATACATTTGTTTCTCTATTTTTCACTCCTTCCATTCCTTTCGTCTTCATCTTCCCATTTTTCTTCTTCACATTGATCTTCTTCTTCTATAAATTATCCCCCATGAGTTAAAACTTTTAAACCTCATACATTAGGGAATATATTGGTGGAAAAACTCTCTTCATGTTATGGTAGATTTTACCCTCTTGGAATTTCTTGGCACTATGTATTTTTGAGGAAACATTTACTGGACATGGACATACCTTTGTTGAGTTTATTTGGTGGTAGAAAAATGCATAGAATGAATTGTGAGTCTAGTGATTGCTTCTAAACATTAGCTATGTATTTTTCTGAAATTTTTGCAAATATGGAAATCTTGGACAGTTGAGCATCCTTGTGCTATTTTGTTGTATTAATTAAAGTTGGTTGCCATTGTGCTTTTGCTATCTACATTGGATATTCTTTTTATTTTTCTTGAGCATCAAAAGTTTGGAAAATTTCTTCACAAAAAAAGAGAATCAATTGCAAAGTGGGTTTAGTTGAGACAAGAGGATCTCGTGAGCCCTTTGGAGGTCGTGGTGGTCTATTTGGTGGTTCTTTTGAGACAATCTGGAGGCCTATTTAGAGGATCCACTTCGAGGGTGACTTAATGGTTTTGACTTTCTATTATTCTTTTCTTTTGATTTCTATTGATCTTTTATCTTGATTTCTTTCAATTGTTTTTTTAGCTTTTACTTGTGTGTTTGGTTTTCTTGTTGTAGGTTGAAATTTGCAGGCAATAATTCTTCCAACTTCTTGAAGGATGAACTTTTCTTCACTTAGGAGCTAATCTACACTTGAAGAGTATTGTTTACACTTTCTACCCCTTTATCATTTTTGGTCCCATTAGAGATGCTTTCTTGTAGTTATTTTAGGCTATTGAAGACAATGTCCAATTTAAGTGTGAGGGAGATATTTAATATTTTCTTAACTGCATCTTTGTGATTTTCAATGGATTTTCAATGATATATGTTTGAGGGATTTTCAATGATATATGTTTGAATTGTTAAAAATTTTGAAATTTCTTTGAAAATTTTGAAATTTGAAAGTTCAAAGATTTGGAGTTAAATTGAATTTATTTGTCTATAATAAAGATATGAATTTCTTTTTGACTTTGGATATGATTTTTTCATTCGTTATGATTGATTTTTATGAAAAGGTAAACTTGTGTATTAAGTTGGATTTTGCTAAGTTTTGAGAATTCAAGTTAACCATGGTTATATTTGGTATTTGAGTTTTGTTTTATTCTTTGAGTTTGAATATAGATGATATGATGAAATATGGGAAGAGTTGTTGATTAATTCTTGTATTATGGATTTAAAATTTGCTTGACTTTGAGTTTTGAATAAGGAATGTGCGAAAAAAAAAATTGAGTTGAAAAAATGTTAGTGTTGTGCCCTAGAGGCAATCACTTGCACATTGTATATGACACATTTTATTTTAATAAAAGGAATTATTTATCTTACAGTTTCTTTTGCTTACTTTTAAGTAATATAACTGTTCGATAAAGTCCCTAGTACAACACTGTGTTAAGAAAATTATGATAGAGATCATGATATGACATTCCTACTACACTGAATAGTGTTTGTACTTAAATAATCCCTAGTCATAGCATTAATGAGACAGGACATCTTTAATGCGTTAGGACTAGCATGTGTTAGACTTCCTGATTTGATTAGGCGGTGGTTCTCATAACCGTGAGTATTGAGATACTCAAAGGTAACAGATGGATGCTTGTTAATGGAACAAGTTCATTGGATGACCTAGCTTTGAGTTAATCATATGGATAACTATTTAGTGCCGGTGATATAATCTCAATATAGCAAACGTGTAAGTATCCTTAGACTTGAGATTTCCAAGGTACCTTGTTTGCTGAGCTTTGTACTTTGATTCCAGTCTCCAGAGCTCGATTGAGGGCCGCCTATGGGATGGATATTGGGTACATTGTGAGGTAAACGAAAGTAGTTGAGAGGGTTAATAAAGGATTCACCACTCCTAATAGTAGGGGTGAATATCTCACGGCCACTTGTAAGAATTACTACTCGAAAAGTCATTGGCCAAGGAGATTGTGTATTGGAAATAGTTCCAATTGATACACATTTAGAGTAGTGGGTTCCTTTTACAAGTACTATTGTATTCGGGCCAAAATTAATTTTGGAGGGAGTTGGCACTAATTCCGTACTCAAAATCGAATGAGATATTGTATAGTGAAAGGAGTAAATTGCACAGAAGTTTGTTATTGAAGGGTTCATGTCAAGCCACTTGACTTCCTGGACTCTTGGGTGGTCATGATGTGTTGCTAGATACCGGCTTATGATATGGGAATATAGGTTTATTAATTGATGAATTAATAAACCCATCCTGATTAGAATTAATATGATTAATTCTAATTAATTATGGATTATTAATCTCAAAGATGTTTGGATTAATTCATGTTCTCTACCAATTGATTGGGAAACCTAATAGGTCACACCTAATAGAGGACTATATACTCAATATGTTATTTGATAATATAGTGGGGTTGATTGAGAGAAAGAGAAGTTATTGTGGACAAATTATAATTAGTTATAATTTGTGGTCCAAGTTGTAATTGTGAAAACTTGATGTTTCCAATTACAATTAGGGAATTCTAATAGGATTAGAATTCTCAGTTTTGGGAAGGAAATTTCGTGTAACATATAGTAGAGTCACACGAAACCCTAGCTGAGGAATTGGACACACGAAACAGGAGCTTCTTCTTCCCTCTCATTTTCTCATTTTGCTGAAACAATAATAACCCTAGCCACCCTTATTTTTCTACTAGCACAGAAATATTTTGGTGCTTGAGTATTCCTATGTGTGGATTATTGTTAGAGATAATCACATACTGCAATTATAGTGGTTGGACGTTCAACTCTTGTGAAGTTGGATCAAGAGGATTCTGGATCGCGCCTCAACTTGAAGAAGAAATTTTTGTTCTTCGGTCGATCAAACAAAGGTAAAAAACTACTACCTTTATTATCTTTATGTCTTGTTTTCCATACATATGCAGATCTTGGGATAGTATCTCGTTTTATTTTCCATAGCGCCGTATAGGATACGAGCCTGAGATACCCAGCAGTGGTATCAGAGACATGTATGTGTGGTCTACAAACATTGTTTGGCATGAAAAACTATTTTCATGTATTCGTGTTTATCTTTGTTTGTTGTGAAAATCGTTTTCACTCGAGTTGGAATCGTTTCGAGTGTTATGGGTTGGGTCCGTAGCATAATATGATTATGTTAAAGTTACAGCGTATTTCGAAAGATGCTTTCTTTAGGTGCTGAGAATTTTCTATAGAAAAACGTTTTCAAGAGCATGGTTGTTGCCTTCCGTTTCATCCTAATTTTCTATTTTGATTTTGTTTAAACTAACAAATTGGTTGTTGTTTTGAGCTTCAAAACATAAAATACTGCTAAGAATTGTTCTCACTGAAAATTTGTAGAAGAAGAAAGCACGAGAAATTATTTTTGGAATTTTTTTGAAAAATTGCCGCTATTGTTTTAGAACACAAGCGGCGCCGGCTTCGGCTCAAAGCCGGCACTGGTTCTGTTCTGTTTGCAAAGTCCAAAAATTAGTTTTGGAAGAGAAAAAAATTTTGGAAACCAGAACAGAGCCGGCACCGACTCTGGCTTCCAAACCGGCGCCGATTATGCTCTGTTTTGCACGATCCAGCTGTTTAAAAAAAAAAAAATTCTGGAATGGAATTTTGAAAGGAAAAGCCTCATTTGATGAGAGACGGGACCCAAAAGCATTTTCTCAAAATTAGTTTTGAGACAATCAATTTTGTTTTTCAAAATATTGATTTTGAAAATCTAAAATTGATATAGTCTCTAAAATGGTGATTTTAGAATTATTTTATTTTTTCCAAAATAGTGATTTTGGAATAATAAAAGTATATGTTTTTTTTGTTTAAGCATAGTTAATGACATGGTGGATGGTTATGGACTAAAACCAATTATATCTGCTAATGCATTTTACAGTTTTGGTTTTTATGAAATAGGGCCTGTGTATCCTGTCTTCTCTAGAATTCTTATGTAATTCTCCTCAAATCTAACTCCCCTCGAATGTAACTCGAGGTTTTCTTTCTTTAGAAAATTATGTAATTAGTTTACATAGGTTAGATAGGAGTAGAATTATTTTTAATTTTGGGGATGGTAACCAAAACAAGGTGAGAAGGTAAGACCTTCTACTTAAATCATGTATGAACACATAGGGTTAACTATGTTAATTTCTTTTATGGCTCAAAGAAATTAATTTAGGGTAAAGTCCATAACCATACCACATAATCGCTTTATTACCATGATTATTAATTATGTGATTTATTGATTTTTATGCATGTCATTCAATGAAATCACTAAAAGGAACAAATCCTTCAATTAATATTAAATCTAATTTCTTCCATTAATATAGTAAGAACGAGAGTCCTTTTTCAAAACCAGGTTGTTGGGCAAACCCAAGCCTACTTGACATCGGGCATGTTCAAGCTATGGAAGTAAATTCCTGATTAATGGGTCAGGTTTAACTAAATTCTTTATCCTGGTTGGGCAAACTCATGCATAAAGAAATTTGGAGGAAAAGTTGGGGTAGCCCAAAAAGCTTTAAGATTAAAAACTATTAATCACCCAATGATTTGGTAGTTACATACGATGTAATTGGTATTAGATACTTAACAATGAACTTAAGGGTGGCTTGTTGGGCAAACCTAAGGTTATTCTTGAGGAATTTAGATACCGGTCCACTAGAAAAGCTTCCAACGGGCTTTCCCGAATCAGTACTGGGGGCTATTGGTTTTAGTAAAATAGTGGAGTAAAAATGTATTTAATTAAAGTCCTAATTATTTGCATATGATGTGCATATACAAGTAGCTAATGCTCTCTATCTTTACATCTAGGTCATTTGTATCATATCAACAAACTTGAACTTACGTAGCATCTTGGAAACCAAAAAGTTAACCGAATCAAACTATCTCGACTGGTATAGAAATTTGAGAATCGTTCTCAAATCGAAAAAGTTGCTCTACGTGCTAGACGCTCATATTCCACCACCACCAGCTCAAGATGCTCATGCTGATGAGCATGCTATCCAAAAAAGGCATAAGGAGGATAGTGATACAACATCATGTATTATGCTGGCTTCCATGACTCTTGAGTTGCAAAAATAGCGCGAGCATATGGATGCTCAATCGATCATTTTACATTTTCGATAGTTGTTTGATGCCCAAGCCAGAACTGAAATATAAGAGATCTCGAAGCAACTATTTTATTGTAAAATGGCAGAGGGTTCTTCTGTGGCCACTCATGGGCTGAAGATGCTGGGTTTGATAGAGAAGCTTGGATCTCTCAGGTTTGCAATGGATCATGACTTAAGTGTTGACTTAATTCTACAATCTTTGCCTAATAGTTTCTCACAATTTGTGATTAACTATCAGATGAACAAGATTGAGTCCACCATTCCTGAGTTGATCAATCTTCTCAAAACTATGGAGTCCTCCATGAAGAAGGATTCCAATGCAGTTTTAATGGTAGAATCTTCCTCTTCTAAGAAGAAAGTTTAAAAGAAGAAGAAGAAGGTTCCCATGAAGCCTAAAGATGGTGTGAACAAGAAGGATGTAGTTACCAAGGGCCCATGCCATCATTGTGGGAAGATGGGCCACTGGAGGCGCAACTGCAAAGTCTACTTGAAGACCATTAAGGACAAGAAGCAGAATGAGAAGCTTACAAACACTTCTACTTCTACTCCAGGTATGATTATGATTGAGATAAATACTACCTTTAGAAATGAGATATGGATATTAGATACTGGATGTGGATCTCATTTGTGCAATAGCTTGCAGGGACTAAAGAGCAGTAGAAGGCTAGAGAAAGGTGACGTAAACCTACGTACTGCAAATGGGGCAAAGGTTGCTACACTTACTGTAGGGACATACGAGCTGAACCTGCCTTCGAGATTAATTCTAGAACTGCAAAACTGTTATTTCGTACCAGTTTTAATGAAAAACATTATCTCAATTACATTCTTAGACTTATATGGATTTCATTTGATATTTAAGAATACATTTTGTTCTTTTTCATTGAATGATATTCATTATGGTTTAGCAACTCTGGTTAATAGTTTATATGTTCTAGACTTGGATAATCCAATTGTCAATATAAACAATAAAAAACCTAGAATGGATAACTCTAACACCTCTTACTTATAGCATTGTCATTTGGGCCATGTAAATGAAAATTGTGTTTCTAAGTTACACAAGCTTGGTGACTTAGGGTCATTTGATTATGAATTATATGGCACATGCGAATCTTGTTCACTAGGTAAAATGGCTAAGATTCCTTTTCTAGGAAAAGGAGAATGGGCTAAGGAGTTATTAGAATTCATACATTCTGATGTATGTGGCCTAATGTCAATACAAGTAAGAGCAGGTTATAACTATTTTATAACCTTTATTGATAATTTCTCATGATATCGGTATTTGTATTTAATGAAATACAAATTTGAGGCCTTTGAAAGGTTTAAAGACTTCAAGAATGAAATAGATAAACAACTTGGCAAAAGTATAAAGACTCTAAGATCTGATTGAGGAGGGGAATACTTGAGCCACGAGTTTCTGAGTTATCTTAGAGATAATGGGATATTGTCTCAATGGACTCTACCACATACACCTTAATATAACGGTGTATCTGAGAGAAGGAATCGAAACCTTCTAGATATAGTACGGACCATGATGGCTTCTGCAGACCTACCAAAATCGTTTTAGGGGTATGCACTAGAGACTTCTGTTTATATACTAAATAGAGTTCCGACAAAATCAGTTGATACTACCCCATTTGAGATGTTCTTTGGTAAGAGACCAAAGTTATCTCACTTGTGAGTATAGGGTTGTTCTGCCTTTGTCAAAAGGCCACAGTCAAACAAATTTGATAGTAAGTCGGACAAGTGTTTGTTTGTGGGATATCCGAAAGAATCTTTCAAATATTACTTTTACCTACCCTCCAAAAATAAATTGTTTGTTTCGAAGCATGCCGTCTTCTTAGAGAAGGAGCACATGCTCAAAGGGGACAGCGAGAGTAAGATTGAACTTAGTGAAGTTCATGAAAATCAAACAAACGAGGATCAACCGTCTAACCTCATATCTATTGAGAGAATAGATGAACCTTCTAATACCTAAGAACCCCATAGATCTAGTAGGATATATGTGGCTCATGGGAGATATGAATTTCTCATCAGTAACCACAATGATGAATTGCTCATAGATGAAGATGAGCCTACTACCTACAAGGATGTTCTGAACAGTTTAGAATTTGGTAAATGGCTTGAGGCCATGAAGTCAGAGATGGATTCCATGTACGACAACCAAGTATGGACTTTGGTTGATCCACCCAAAGGAATTAAACCTATTGGGTGCAAGTCGATTTTCAAGAAGAAAACGGTCATGGATGGTAACTTAGTTACCTATAAAGCACGTCTAGTGGCGAAGGGTTATCGTCAACAATATGGTATTGACTATGATGAAACCTTCTCGCCAGTAGCCATGTTGAAATCTATCAGAATACTCCTAGCCATTGTTGCTCATCATGATTATGAGATTTGGCAAATGGATGTGAAAACAGCTTTCCTAAATGAAAATCTGACTGAGAAAGTGTATATAACACAACCTGAGGGTTTCACATCCAATGATGGCACAAAGGTGTGCAAGCTACAAAGGTCCATTTATGGACTTAAGCAAGTTTCTAGGAGTTGGAATATTCGTTTTGATGAAACAATTAAAGAGTTTGGTTTCATTCAAAACATGGATGAGCCTTGTATATACAAGAAGGTTATTGGGAGTGCAATTGTTTTCTTACTGCTTTATGTAAATGACATATTGCTAATAGGAAACGATATACCTATCTTGCAAACAGATAAAATTTGGTTGTCCAAACAATTCTCTATGAAAGAGCTTGGAGAAGCAACCTATATTCTCGGAATAAGAATCTAAAGAGATAGATCCAAAAGGTTGCTAGGTCTTTCGTAGTCTACATACATAGATAAAATGCTAAAGAGGTTTAGCATGGATCAATCTAAAAAGGGATTCTTACCCATGTCACATGATGTAAGCCTTGCAAAGTCGATGTCTCCCAAGACATAAGTTGAAAGGGATCGCATGAGTATAATTCCATTTGCCTCAGCAGTTGGATCTATCATGTACACTATGATATGTACAAGGTCCGATGTATCTTGTGCTCTCAGTTTAACGAGTAAATACTAATCTGACCTTGGTGAGGGTCATTGAGCGGCTGTAAAGAACATTCTTAAGTACTTACGAAGGACTAAGGATATGTTCTTAGTATATGGAGAAGGTGATTTGAAAATAAATGGGTATACTGATGCTAGTTTTCAATCTAACAAAGATGATTTCAAATCACAATCTGGCTACGTGTTTATGTTGTGTGGAGGGGCAATAAGTAGGAAAAGTTTCAAACAAGAGACTATTGCCGACTTTACGACAGAAGTTGAGTACATGGCTACTTCTGAAGCAGCTAAGGAAATAAAGATAGAGAGAGTTCTTACGAATGAAAGCATAGCTGACCCGCTTACAAAAGCACTATCCTAAAAGAAACATGACTGTCATGTTGAGTCACTCGGTATTAGATACATGAATGATTGGCTCTAGTGCAAGTGGGAGTTTGTTAGTGTTGTGCCCTAGAGGCAATCACTTGTACATTGTATATGACATATTTTATTTTAATAAAAGGCATTATTTATTTTACAATTTCTTTTGTTTACTTTTAAGTAATATAACTATTTGATAAAGTCCCTAGTACAACACTGTGTTAAGGAAATTATGATAAAGATCATTGTATGAGATTCCTACTACATTGTATAGTGTTAGTACTTAAATAGTCCCTAGTCATAGTATTAATGAGACGTGACATCATTAATGCGTTAAGACTAGCATGTGTTAGACTTCCTGATTTGATCAAGCGGTGGTTCTCATAACCGTGAGTATTGAGATACTCAAAGTTAACACATGGATACTTGTTATTGAAACAAGTTCATTTGATGACCTAGCTTTGAGTTAATCATATGGATAATTATTTAGTACCAGTGATATAATCTCAATATAGCAAATGTGCAAGTATCCTTAGACTTGAGATCTCCAAGGTACTTTGTTTGCTGAGCTTTGTACTTTGATTCCAATCTCCGGAGCTCGATCAAGGGCCGCTTATGGGATGGATATTGGGTAGATTTTAAGGTAAATGAAAGTAGTTGAGAAGGTCAATAAAGGATTCACCATTTCTAATAGTAGGGGCGAATATCTCACGACCACTTCTAGGAATTACTACACGGAAAGTCCTTGGTCAAGGAGATTGTGTATTGGAAATAGTTCCAATTGATATACATCTAGAGTAGTAGGTTCCTGGTACAAGTACTACTGTATTCTGGCTAGAATTAATTTTGGAGGGAATTGACACTAATTCCGTACTCCAAACCGAATGAGATATTGTATGGTGAAAGGAGTTAATTGCACTGAAGTTTGTTATTGAAGGGTTCATGTCAAGCCACTTGACTTCCTGGACTCTTGGATGGTTATGATGTGTTGCTAGATACCGCTCATGATCTGGGATTACGGGTTTATTAATTGATGAATTAATAAACCAATTCTGATTAGAATTAATAGGATTAATTCTAATTAATTATGAATTATTAATCGCAAAGACGTTTGGATTAATTCATGTTCTTTACCAATTGACTGAGAAACTTAATAGGTCACACACCATAGAGGATTATATACTCAAGATCTTATTTGATAACATAGTGGGCTTGATTGAAAGAAAGAGAAGTTGTTGTGGACAAATTATAATTAGTTCTAATTTGCAGTCCAAGTTGTAATTGTGAGAACTTGATGTTTCCAATTACAATTAGGGAATTCTAATAGGATTAGAATTCTCAATTTTGGGAGGAAAATTTCGTGTAACATATAGTAGAGTCACACGAAACCCTAGCTGAGGAATTGGACACATGAAACAAGAGCTTCTTCTTCCCTCTCCTTTTCTCGTTTTGCTGAAAACAATAATAACCCTAGCCGCCTTTATTTTTCTGCTAGCACAGAAATATTTTGGTGCTTGAGTATTCCTCTGTGTGGATTACTGTTAGAGATAATCACACACTGTGATTATAGTGGTTGGATGTTCAACTCTCGTGAAGTTGGATAAAGAGGATTGCTGGATCGCGCCTCAACTTGAAGAAGAAATTTTTGTTATTAGGATGATCAAACAAAGGTAAAAAGTTGTTACCTTTATTATCTTCATGTCTTATTTTCCACACATATGCAGATCCTGGGATGGTATCTCATTTTATTTTTCACTGCGCCGTATAGGATACGAGCCTGAGATACCCAACAAAAAATGTGAGATGAAAAAAATTGAGTTGAAAAAGAATGTGAGATGGAAAAAAATTGACTTGAAAAAAAAAAGGGCTATTATCTTTGAAGACCTTTTGTTGAAAAGGGGTTTAATATGGGGAGAAGTAGCAAGTTCATTCGGTGCACTCTCTTGAGACTATCCCGAGGGCAAGAAGGAAAAATGAAAAGAAAGAGCAAAGAAAAAATATGTTGAAAAATTGATGATGACTATAAGGGGGGAATACGGTGCGTGAAGAGAAATCCATTCACTTGAGGCTATCAATTCCCAAAGTCATAGAAAAAAAAAAAAAAAGAAGAAGAATGGAGTGTTTTCCTTGTTTCACTATCTGAAGTTTTGTAAATTTGAGTTTATAATGCTTGAATTGGTTAAATGACTTGACTTGTATGATTTATGTTATCTATGTTTTTGCTTGAGGAGTTGAATAATTTTCTTGTACTAGATATAAGCTTGTTTAACTTAACTTTGATGGCCTTGGGATTTTTTAATTTAATGCATGAGTTTATAAAGGTTTTTAAAGGGTGAATGAATGACAATTTTTTATCTAAGGTTGGAAAAAAATTATGGCTTTGTTATGGATTAATATGAAAAGAAATAAATTGTTTTGAGTGCTTTTTTTAAGTATTTACTTGAGGACAAGTAAAGACTCAAATGTGTGGGTATGTGATAGGGGTTAAAATCATCGTTATTTTTTTAAATTATTTGAGGTTAATTTGAGAAACTTTTATTACAATAACTAGTCAAATTTATTCATATTTGATATTTCACTCATAAAAATACTTTTCTGAAATTTTATGTAAAAATATTGAAATTGGGAGCCAATTGTATAGTTTTCTAGTATAGACCCAGCATCAGGCCAAGAAAGTGGACTTGGCACCGGTCCTATACTGGAAGAATAGATAAATTTGGAAGAAATTGATGGAACAGAGCAGTTGAAATTGGAGATTGAAAAGGAAAAGTAAACAAAGGCACGGTGCGGTCACTCACGGCTTCACTAAAACGAAACAAAAGCAAGAACAAGAAAAGGAACAAATTCGGTGGGCTAAGGTGAAAAGCAAGTCAACAAAAATGAAAAGGGAAAAGGTCAAAAGAAACAAAGGAAATGAAAAGTGCAATTTCGGGTTGCGGCTTAATTGAGCCGATGCAAGGAAAACGGCTCAATTGAGCCAACGCAACAGCATGAAAAAGAAAAAAAAAATTTGGTAGCCTATTGGCTTGGATTGCGGCTCAATTGAGCCGATTACAACAAGAAAGTGCTTCTCGGCTAGACAGCAAGTGTTGTGCGGCTTGGTGGTGGCTCAATTGAGCCGATGCAATACAGAGAAAAGCAATTGCTTTAGCCTTAGTGGAGTGGCTCAAATTGAAGCCAATTTGGTCAATTTCAATTCAAGACGACAAGTGCCTTTAGTGAATACGACAAAAGAATTCTCAACTTCACAATTTAAAGGCAGTGAAATCCTTTATTATTATTTAGATTTTATTTAGAATTTTACTAATTCTTCTTGGTTTCAGATTTTTAGGAAATTACTTCTTCTTTTCTTAGGATTCTTTTATGAACTTTGTAAGCCTATAAATAAAGGCTATTTACTTAGAAAAAGAGGGTGCATAATGTAAAGACTTAGATATATTTTAAAGTGCATCACTAATATTTTCTCGAGAGAAATAATTCAAGGAGGATTGTTCAAAGAGAGTCTTCAAGGAAGAAGAAAGAGGCTTGTCTATGAGTGCTTTTTTTTCTTTTTGTCTTCTTTTTCTTTAGCAATGATGTATTCAATGTTTCATTGTAATTTAGCATTATTCTGGGATTAATGATTTAGTGTTAATTTAATTATTTGATCAATTCTTTGTCATCTTTGGTGTTTGATTACTTGATTTCAATGGTTATTGATGAGAGTTCTTCTAATTGACTTCGACGGAACGATGTTAGGAGTTTCATTGTATTGATTTAGTACTTGTTAAATTTTGATGGATTTGAATGATGAAGTTAGGATTTGAAAACTAAGTGATCAAAGGTTAAGTTAATTTCGCCTTGACATAAGTTATTAACTAATTTCATGTTTATAAGGAATTGAGCGTAATGCATGTTTTGGTTATGTTAGCTTGATTGACAAATCTGTTAATATGAATCAAAATATAGGATTCCATGGATTGACAAATGAAGTGGAATTTACCTCAGTACAATCATGACTTGTGAGATGCTTGAGTTTTACTTTATATTCTTTAATGATGCTAATATGATAATTAGTTGAGAGAATTGCTAATTGGTTCATTATCATGTTTTCTAGGAGACTTGTCTAAATTGCATAAACATACATCCTTGAATTGTATATGCTTCTTTAGTTTTTCTTTTTATTCTTTTTTCACTTTATTTGGGTCGGTTAAACAATGAATGAAGAGTGATGAGTGTGTACTTGTTCCTTTGAGGATCGATACTCGTTAATTTCCTATACTACGCTTGCGATGGGTATACTTACTCACGTGTATATTTTGGAATTAATGTTTTAATTAAAACTTGATTAAGGGATGGATTTAAAATTGATGATTTTATATACCCAAAATTTATGCATCATTCATCTCTTTATCACCATTTCAATATCATCCTAATCTCTCTCTCTCTCTCTCTCTCATGGCCAAAATTTGAATGGCCATTCATGGACAAATGTCAACCAAGAAAGGACTCTTAAGCACTCAAGGACCTCCACCAAGCAAGGCTATACCTTCGTTCATCAAATCAAGTATTTCTTTCTTGATCTCCTCTTTAAATTCTCAAATTCAAGACGCTTAGATGATGATAGGTTGATTGAATAAAGTGGGGTTCAAGATATGTATGTTGGTGAAGAGAATGGATTTAAGACATGAGAATTGAAATGAATGTTGTGACTTATGGATTATGCTTTAGAATCACTATATGTTCATTACAAAAAGAGCTTTATCGATGTTTTGATGCATGTTAAACATTATGCCACCGTTGTTGATTAGGCCTTCATGATATTTTTTTTTTTTCAATAAAGCCATAGATAATATTATGCCTAGTAGAATATCATCCTTGTTATGGTATATGTTAATTCAAGTCTGTTTTTGGATAGATCAACATGTTATTTGTTGGGTCCATTTGTGTATGAGTATTTATATGGATTTTCTCTTGCAATAAAATTATTGTAAGAACTACCTTTATTATTTTTAGAATTCTTCTTGCTATCATTATTTTTATTAATATAATTAATATTATTATTTAATTTAATTATGAAATTCGAAAAACACTAAGTAGTCTCGAAATTGAAGATTCTTTAAAATATTATTATTTTATTTGGTAGATAAATAAAATATTTTTATTTAATATAAATAATAATATATTGGAAGTAATTAATAACAAATGTCTTTTATATTCATATTATTATTAGTTAGCCTTACTAAAACTTTTATTTACACTCATAAATATTATTTATATTAGAATAATTTATTTATTATTTATTAATTAAAATTATGTATAATTTATTATTAATATTACTTATTATTTATAATAATAAATTTATTTATTTATTTATTTATTTATTACCAATATTATTTAGGATTTATTATTACTTATTATTTATTGCTAATTTTATTTATTATTAATATTACTCATTATTTATTAATTTTTAATAAAAAGTTAAAATTATAAGTTATTATTTATTTATTATTCATAACACTTATTTATTTTAACTTATCAAACTAATTTTATTTTATAAAATACTTTATCAACTAGTGTTAAAGCTTAAGGCATTATTGTTATAGCTATCTATTGTTGTAGCTAGCTAAACCTAAGAACTATTTATTTAAGGTAAGTATTATCTGGATGTTGGACTTATACCTTGTATTTACCTCAAGCGGGGTCAGGTTGCCTTGAATTACCTTGAAAGGCTTTTGTAATCAAGAAGAGCAAAAGATCAGGTAAGTTCCTGCATAAAGCTATTTGAAGATCAAAGTTACCTTGGCCAGTCAAACGCAATGTATACGAAAATTTGTGCTGTCAATGGAATTATGGACAATTTTCCTTTTCTTTTTTCAGTTAAACAAACCAATTAAAGTTGAACAAGCAATTTTCTACAAAATGCAAAACTTTTCCTAAAAACCAATTTTGACATGAATTTTGGAAATCATAATTGCTATTTCAAAGAGAATCATTATATGAACTTTCTTTTCCCAAGTGCGGCAATCACAACGTTGAGTACTCAATAAGGGTAGACTACTAGGACTAGTCTTTGAAGGGTTAGGGTAAGTCTCTCAATAGGTGGCTACCTCTAAGGGGTGAGTCCTTCCTGGATAGGATGCCAGTCTTGTAAGTCGTACCGATCCGAGCTAGCATGTTCAGTCAAGTGGACTGTGTATTTCTGAAATGGGCAACCGGTAAGTTTGGGTGTTGAGATGGAAAGGTATTTCACCCTGTAGGCCGTACACCTACTTTGTGTTAGTATGCACAAAGTGTGGTATCCTGAACGCTATTTTGTTATGGTGCACAAAGTGTGGTGCCATGGCTACCTCTTTTGAGTGGTTGCATTTGTTGTATACATGTATGATTTGAAAGGAAAACACCATTTTTCACTTGTGAAATTTATTTGAGGCTTGCCAACACTTTTTTTTTATTAAAATTTCTCAACTTGCATACATGAACTATTTTACCTGAAGCACTTAAAGCACACATGAGCTTACTGAGATTTATGTCTCACCACATTTTATACCATGCTTTCAGGTCGGTCCTACTATGAAGGTTATTGATTAAAGATTGCCTTGACTTGAAGTCTTATTTCCTTCTTATGTATTTCAATTGAGGGACTTTAGCAGACATTTATTTATTTTTGGAAATTATTCATGTATTGCTTGAGTTGTAATAAGTTTAATTTTGAATTGTTTCTTTCCTTTCTTTTGCGAGTCCTAGTTATAAAGACCCCTTATCCTGTGGACGAGGCGACATCCCCAACCCTAATAGGGTACGTAGGTAGTGGGGTGTTAAAAGTGATATCAGAGACCAAGTTTAGGCAATTATTGATAGGATTTGACTTATTTCATTAAAATTAAACTTTTTTGACTAATTTAGTTTGTTTATGTTGTAGGATGGTTAGAATGTATAGAACCGCAAGAAAGGGATAGCAATGACCTCCACTATTCCCTATCTACCCGGAAGACTTACTAGTGCTACAACCTACACCACAACCCGCATCTCAACCAATCATGCCTTTGGAAGATAGTAGTGATGATGAGGTTTAGATTATTATGCCATCCCCTATACCTGTAATAGGCTTAATTACCGATAATGAGGACGAAGATATTGATATGGAGTATATCCCAAACCCACCTAGCCCTGTGATTGATTTAATTGCTAATAGTGATGCCCGGATGAGATAGACTATGAATCTCCACCTAGACCTTCTTTTGTACCCCCACCCAATCATGTTGAAACGGGGATAGTTCTAGGAGACCCAAGAAGGAACCAATAGACTATGGGTTTGTGAATGGTGCAGGGATAGACATTTCTAAGAATACTGAAGGTTGGTTGTACGATGCTAACACCGAGGATTCTGATAAGGATTAGGGGCTAAGTTTTGCCATACTTAGGAAGTTGTTATTTACTACTTTCAATAAACTCCTATGCTAGGGGTTCATTTATGTTTAATTTTTTATTCCAAAATTTATGCAAATAAGAGTACCTTGGTGTACTCTACTCTTTAAAAAAATTCTATTATTTATGCAAAGCTTACATCTAATTTGCTTTTACTTACGTCTAAATATTTTAAATTTTGATGCATAACTTATTATTTGGGGGCGATGGTTTAGAATGGCACCAAAGCATCATGCAGTAGCATCCAACAGAAGGGTTCCTGAAGCAGGACCTGTGACTCCAGAATATAATGCTACTCAACTTTCATCACCAAATCAGGAGAATGAGAATGAACCTAAGTAGGAAGTGGGGTCTGAAGAGTTTGCCAGTGTGACCATGGGGTAAGCATTCCATAAGGTGACGGAGATTCTGCAAACCCTATCTAAGTGAAGGAACCTAAATGGGGAAGATGAAGCTTTGGAGAGGTTTTTGAAGTTTCAACCCCCCACCTTCTTGGGAGAAGCCAAACAAAAACAAAAAAATGGAGTAGTGGGTGGAGTATATAGAGGACATCTTTGCCATACTCCAATACACTGAGAAGCGGATGGTAAAATTTGTTGCGTTTAGGCTGAGAGGCCCAGCTTGGGCATAGTGGCAGTGAGTCCAAAGTGTAGAGATAGAGGAGTATCTCACCCAGTAGGCTGTACACTTACCTTTGATTTGAAAGAAAAACACCACTCTTTACTTATGAAATTTATTTGAGGCTTGCCAGCACCTTCTATTATAAAAATTTCTCAACTTACATACATGACCTATTTTACTTGAAGCACTGAAAGCACACACGGGCTTATTAAGATTTATGTCGCACCACCTTTTAAACCATGCTTTCAGGTCGGTCCTGCTGTGAAGGTTATTGATTAGAGATTACCTTGATTTGAAATTTTATTTCCTTCCTATGTATTTTATTTAAGGGACTTCACCAAATATATATTTATTTTTGGAAATAAAGACCCATTGTCCTATGGACAGGGCGATATCCCTAGCCCTAATAGGGTACATAGGTAGTGGGGTGTTGCGCGCGCGCGCACACACACACACACACACACACACATACACACACACACGCACACACACACACACTCTCTCTCTCTCTCTATATATATATATATATATATATATATGAAATTCTTATTCTCTAATTCAATTAATTGATATCTTGACCTAGTTAAAACCCAATGAGGCATTACGCAACATTCATATGCCTAAAGTATCTGGAAGTCATAAAATTCCTATCTCTATTCAATTATATTAACCGTTTAATTATCAAGTTCAAATCTCTAATCTCTCTCTTCATTAATCAAGGATAACAAATATAAAATTCGCAAAATGAGTGTTTAAAGCCTTAATCCCATCCATCGAATTCATTAACAGGAACAAAATAATTGAAAGAAATCAATTAAAACCCAACTCAACTAACTTAAGATAATAAAGCCAAATAATCAAATATCTTAGAGAGAAATCAATAGATCCAAGCAAAACACACCTTCTTAAAGCATAAAATAGGATATAACCCTCCATTACAACTAAAAATAAAAGATTTACAAAAATATTTACAAGAATGAAAAAACTCATAGACAAGCCATTCTTTTCTTTTTCTTGGAAATCTCTTGCAACCTCTATTCTTCTTCTTCTTTGGAAGCCAAGATCTTCCTCCTCCTTTTAGTGTAATCCAAGTTCCTAGGGTTCTTGGAGAAAACCTAAGGTCCAAGAACAGCATTCAAGGCTTATAAATGAGTATTTGTAGCCATCCTAAAACACGACGTTTCTACGAACCTAAGCAGCCTAGGCTCATCCGAAGTAGCTTGGGCTGCCTAGGATTTTTTTTTAACCAACAAGGCCTAGATGGCCCAGGCCACTTTGAAGGGGGCAAGGCTATAACACCCGACAACCATAGGACCCAAATGGTTGCAGATGTCGCTCTGTCTAAATGATAGATTTTTTTTTATAACAAACATTAATAAAGAAAAAAACTAGGACTTAAAAGGGAAAAGTTGGATTAAACCTTACACGACTTCGAAATAATACATCAAATCCCAAAGCACTCTAACTGCATCATTCTTGATGCGTAAATTTTGGCTATATAAAATCATCCATTTTAAATCCATCCCTTAATCAAGTTTTAATTAAAATATTAATCCCAAAATACACATGTGAGCAAATATACTCATCGCAAGCATAGTATAGGGAATTAACAAGTATCGATTCTCAAAGGATCAAGTACACACTAATCACTTTTCATTCATTGTTTAATCGACCCAATAAAGTGAGAAAAGAATAAAAAGAAAAACAAAAGAAATATATACAACATACAAGGATGTAGGTTTATGCAATTTAGAAAACTACCCTAGAAAACATAACAATGAACCAATTAGTAATTTTCTCAACTAATTCTCATCTTAGCATAGTGAAAGAATATAAAGTAAAACTCAATTGCCTCACAAGTCATGATTTTACTTAGGTAAATTCCACTCCGTTTGTCAATCCATGGAATCCTATATTTTGATTCATATTAACAGATTTGTCAATCAAGCTAACATAACCAAAACATGCATTTGACTTAATTCCTTATAAACATGAAATTAGCTAATAACCCTATGTCAAGGCGAAATTAACATAACCTTGATCACTTAGCTCTAAAATCCTAACTTCATCTTTCAAATCCATCAAGATTTAACAAATATGAAATCAATGCAATGAAACTCCTAACATCATTGTGTCGAAGTCAATTAGAAGAACTTGCATCAATAACCAATAAAATCAAGTTATCAAACACAAAAAATGACAAAGAATTGATCAAATAACTAAATTAATCCAATATCATGAATCCCAAAATAACGTTGAATTACAATAAAAACATTGAATACGTCATTGCTAAAGAAAAAGAAGACAAAGAGAAAAGAAAGCACTCATAGACAAGCCTCTTTCTTCTTCTTTTAAGACTCTCTTTGAACAATCCTCCTTGACTTGGGTGAATTCTTCCTTTAATGAGAGAATCAGAATTTTTGCTCTTTAATTCGCTTCTCTTAGTTGTATATGCCAAACTCTTGTGTTCTCCTATACTTTTATAGGCTTCTTAGATGCCTATTTCATGGCTAAGGAAGTCTTGGCCAAGTAGGAATAGGAAAAATACCAAAATCCTTAGACAAACCCTAATTTCGCGTACAAAATTTTTGCCTCCAGAACCTACCTGGCACTTGGTACCTTAACCAATCTAGTACTAGGTACACTCTGTTCTTTCTCTATTTTACTTTGTTTTTGGTCTGGCGAATAGAATGGATGCGGCGCCAGGTACACTTGCCAGACCTGGTGCCAGGTCTGTTCTGGAAAAATTCTTGAAACTCGTTCAATCTCTACTGTTGGATAGACTGGACTTGGTACTTGGTCCACTGGCTGGGCCTGGCACCAGGTACATTCTGGTTCTTTGCACTTTCTGCTCTATTTTAACTTAAATCTACATATATTTGCCAAAAATACCTTTTACAAGCAAAATGTAAAATAGGAAGGAATATGTCTAGGTATTACAACAAATGTATTTTAAAATACCCTAAAATAACTAGGAAAATAATGGTGATTTTAACCCCTATCACATATTCCCACACTTGAACATTTACCTGTCTTCAAGCAAAATACTTTAATCCAAGAAAACTTATCATGACAACACAAGGTTTTCTTCTCATTCCAAAAGTTTCTTCATCATAGCAAAGATCATGTCTTCCTTTCAAACTTTAGATACAACCTTTGTCATTCATACCATTTGAAAAGAATTTCAAACTTTGAAACATTGGCTAGGACATCACAAAACCCTTGAAGTCAAACTAATCAAGTGTATACTTTAGTCTAAGAAAGTTTTTTCACTTTTCAAGTAAAAATATAGCCAACATGAATCATATAGGTCAAACCATCTACCAACTCAAGCATTATAAATTCAAAAATTGCACACTTAAGTTATGATGTGAGGAAAGCACTCCAATTTTTTTTTTTCTCTAAATTTTTTTTAATGACTTAGGGAATTAATAGCTTCAAGGGCATGGATTTCTTTTCACACACCGTATTAGCCCCCTCTTTAGTCATCACTCATCATTTTTTTTCACAATTCTTTTTTCTATGCTCTTGCTTGCCATTTTGCCTTTGGGATAGCCTTATAAGAGTGCACCGAATACACTTGCTACTTCTCTCCATATTGACCCCATTTTCAACTAAAGGTCTTCAAATATTATCAATAAGAGCATTTTTCTCCAATTCACACCAATAATAGTGTTGTTTTCACTAATTATTTTTCTCTTCAACTTAAATAAAAAATTTTCAACATTTTCCTCTATCTTTCCTCTCAAAGATTCAACTTACATTTTTTTTTTCATTATAACTCAAAGCTAACAAAATTTAAACTCATAATATAAAAGTTAGCCAATAATTCTTCCTATATTCATCATATCTTCTATATTTCAACTAGATGAGTCAAATAATATTCAAACACCAATGCATAAACAAGATTAATCAAAATTCTCAAGTCTTGACAAATATCTTTCCTAATAAAACAATTTCATCAAATTCCACCTAATGAATGACAAAACTCATATCTAAGTAAGAAAAAGAATTACAACCTTACTTAACAATGAAACCATTGAATTTTTCAAAAAAATTATCACAAACACAAACTATATTCATCAAATAATATGGAAAAGTACTTTTTCAACCTTTATTCTCCTCCCCCCCCCCCCCACACACACACACACCCACTTAAACTAGACATTGTCCTCAATGGCCAACGATAAAAAAAGAAAGGTATAGTCATGAAGACCAAGATAAAGAAAGAAGAAGAATAAAATGAAGAAAATACTTCTATTACATTGTTATGCCATTAGGTTGAATCCATCTCAAGGAGGGGTTGTTATAGGAGTACCTACTAAAAGAAAAGAAACAAAAGAAAGAAAACATAAATCTAGAAAAAAGAAACTAAAAATAAAATAAATAAAATGAAAAAGAAAAGAAACGAAAAGACACCTACAAGTTAGGAAAGGTCATTAAAACTTTTTTTAAAAAAAGAAATAAAAGAAAATAAAATGCACAAGAGTGACTCAAGAATTATCCTTAGCATCATCATCAGGTCCACAACTAGAAGATGCACCATTAACATGTTGGATCAAAGTGGCCAACTTTTGATCTTGGACGTCCTGGTGGTATCGAATGTTGGCAATGGAATCGCGGAGCTGGAGGAGGATAGTCATTTGGCTCTCTAGCTGGGCCTCCATGCATGCCTCAAAATTAGTCGTGAATGAGAGCTAGTGGCACGAGGGGTTGGTCTAACAGGTGGCGCCTTTTCCTTCTCCTCAGAAAAGGTAAAACTCCTCCCTTTCGGGGTACTGCACCTTATATGGCCTCTTCCACCTTTTTACCCTCTCACACCTTTTTGCCCTCTCATCATAGCAATACCCACACGAAACTAAAGTATGCTCCGTTACGAGGTCACAGTCAATAGTGGGCTCACTCAACTCTCCAACTAGTCGTACTCCAAAGTCTCTCAAAATACACATAATAACCAGTGAAAATTTGAGGGCTTTGGCTACAATGTTAGAGGCCACAACCTCTCTCATGGAGTTAATAATAACGGGAGAGGAATAGGCTCGTGGTTCCTCAATTTGTCTAGAATATAAAGATCAAGTATCTTAGACTTATTAAAGCCACTAACTTTAGGATAGACATTGAAAGTAAAGATATAGACTAGGGCATGCTATTGAGACTCAAGGTCATTATTGGAATAATACTGATATTGGCCTAATTCCCCTTTTCTCCGTATCTGAAAACTAGCCCTTACAGCCCCCACATCCCAGATAGGCTTGGAGATAATCTTTTGGTTATTATGGTCCACAGCTATCCACGGTCCCTCATCCGAGATTCCAAAAATTCTATCTAATCTCGCCCTGTCAAACTTAATGAGGATCTCTTTGACCATGGTGGAGATGACTTGTAGAGTGCTTTTCTTTTTGTCTTACATATTGGTATAAAATTCTCTCACGTGCACTGGACAATAAGGACCTTCTATCCTAATGATGGGCTCCCACCCCAGGTGCCTAAACATAGTAGAAAGCTGAGGGAATTATCTAAAAATGGCTTGTAGTGCTTTTCTACTATAATCTTATTATGTTGGTGCCTGTCATACCAAATTTGGCACATCGGATCAGGAAATTGGGTAGGCTGGGTAGGTAGAGGATTGAAGGAAGGTGTAGATGAAGATGCTTCTAGAGCTCGCTTAGCCCCTGGTGCTAATCCTCTAGGTCGTTTAGATATGATGGGATAATGAAGAAAGATGAGACAAAAAGAAAAGTAGGAGGCTCTTTAGGTCACTCTTTATAACAAATGTTAAACTCTCAACCATTTCACAATTACAACCCCATACAACACCACTACCACTCAACAAAAAACACCTCAAGATATTCAATAAACACCAATCAACACCCTCTAATAGACTTGCAAGAAAATAAGACATATGCCAATCCAAACACCTTATCAATAAAGTTGAGAAAGGCCACAATATTCAATATTGCTTAAGGAAACCATATTCAATCTAGAATCACCATGCTCAAATAGCCATACCATTTAAATCATAATGCTAAGCTTATTATCATAAGGCTAAGTGAAACATTGAACAATTATCCTTTATCCCAAAAGTTAATCACAAAGTATGCATGCTCAGTTACTTCCAAAATGCAAACTATCAATGGCATTAATCATAGAGCATTATCCATGATATTCCTATGCCAATGTAAGCTTAAAGAAAGTAATCTTAACAATCAAATTTTTCACTAGAAAATATTCAAGAATTTTTGCCAAAAAATTCATAGAAAATTACTGATGAGACTCCGCTTTATTATGGAGGTCAAGATAGAGGAGGGGGAGGTGTGGCCATGCAAGGACAAGGGCCGGCGATGAAGACGAATGAAACTAGACCAAAAAATAGGCCACTAGAGGACGGCCAGTGCCGGCTCCAAGCAGCCAAACCAGTGCCGGCATCATTCTGCTCAACAATGGATTCATCCGGCTTTCGATCGTCCGAAGGAAGAACACAGTCGGCGCCGGCTGTAGTGCCCAAACCGGCATGGGTTCCACCTTGGGCAGCAGACGACAGCTCTGCGTTTTTACTGTTTTCTCCGATTTTCTTCAATTTTAATTGCTTGTAAAAACTTATTATGACCCTAAACTATAATAGAACCTTAGGGATTACTTAGCTAGGGTTAGGGTAGTATAAATAGCACATTTAGTGATTTAAAAACACAATACACTTCACTTTAACTCAAATTTGAGAAGAGAATCTTGAGAGGCCTTAGCCTCCTTGTTCATTTTGTTCAAGACCAAGCTAAAGGGTTAGTCTTCCTTTTGTAAGAGTCTATAAATATTTTGGATAATCTAGTATTGTTTCTTTGAATGGGTCTTATTTGCTTTGTTCTTTTAAGGTTTGTTTGAAATCCAATATTTGGGTGCCTATTTTTTCTATTCTATTTGTTCTTGTTTGCCTTTGTTGCTTCAAGGATATTAGGGTGAGATTATAGTAGAACTTTCTACTCATCTTGAGGGTCTTTGAGGCTTTGTTCTTCAAGGGTTTAAAAGAGTGTAGGTAGTTATTTGGTTTTCTCCTTTTTGGTCACAAGAATCTTTGTTTTTTTTTTTGTTCCTTTGAGTTGAGCTGAAACATAGCCAATAAAAACACCCATAACACCAAGAAAAGCCACCAAGAATTCGTATCAAAGAGTTTGGTATCAGAGCAAGGAAAGCTTTAATTCCCATCAAAGCTTGAAAACAAGAAAATGAGTCCTACAAAGTGAAGAAAAGGGAAAAACAGAGAAATCCCATAACTCAAAAACCTGCTCCAAACAGTGAAATTTAGCTTCAATATGGTGAAAATGCTGATTGTTCTTAAGTGACGAGAATTACATCCAAGGTGTTTGATAAGTGTTCTATGAGAATATTTTTAGTTATAGTTGGGATCTTTGATTCTTAATTTTCATTCCTTGGGATATTGGGACTTAGTATATTACTCTAATGTTGAATTCCATGTTCATTGAACTCAATTTCTCTATTGCACACTTGTGACCATCTTGTTATTTATCATCCTAGTTCTAGTCATTCTTGTTTCTTTGTTCTTGATAATTCGTGATTGTTTCTTGCTTAGAAATGTATCTTGTGCATTTAGTGTTTGTTCTTGTGTTGATTGAATCCACTTTTCTTGAAATTCTTGATTAAAAGCTTGTTTGCTTGATGTGCCCAACAAGTGTTTGTTGAAATTCCCCTAAGACCCCCTAATTGGAAAATTCTTTTAATTTGTGTGATTCACTTAGCTGGACTAAATCTTCAGCTATTAGGGAGAATTGGGATTGAACAAGAAGGCTTGAGTGTTGAGGAAAAGGCAAGAGGGTGAGCTTATTATTAAAAGAGCCTAAGAGAGCAAACACGAGCGTGGAGTGAACAACCTTGAGAGCCAACAGCAAGAAAGTGCAGTGAGGACCTATTTTTCTTTCTAATCTCTTTGTGTTGCAGGTATAAGTAAGCAAATATTCTATCACCATGGCCCATGATCAAAAAATCTCTAGGCCTAATCCAAGTGGACCTAGTAGAATTCAAGAAGATCAAATTGATGCTAGGGGTTTGTGTGAAGACTTGCAAGCTATGATAAGGACTATGCGAAGTGAGTTCTAAAACATGAAAAGGGAGTTGATAAATCATCTTGGACAATCTTCTACCATTGCACAAAGGAGAGGCCAAGAGCGATATGAAGTACTTAGCCCTAGGATGATAGCATTCACTAGACCACCATTTCCAAACCCCAACACTACTAGCAAGGTGCCAATTGAGGAGGATGAAGCCCCAAAGCCATTCCAAATGGACTTCTATAAACCTAGAGAGGATTGGAAGCCAAGAGAGAATTGGAAACCTAGGGAATATTGGAATAAGGATGAGGGAAAAGCTATGGAGAGGCCACAAAGGAATAGGGATATCAAATGTTTCAAGTGCCTTGGATATGGACATGCTTCCTATGAGTGTCCAAGTAAGAGAACGATGTATACTAATCCCTATGGTGAGGATTCTACCGAACAAGAAAAAAAGGAAGAAAAGTAACAAGGAAAACAAGAGGGAAATGGGAATGAGAAAAATGATGAAGGGAAAATTGTTGGACAAGATGTTAAGCAAAACAAGAAATTGGGAGGAAAGAAAAAGAGAGGGGAGGTAAAAAAAGAGTGAATTTCCTTGTAAAAAAGAGTAAGGCCATAAAGGCTATAGAAGCTAAGGAACTGGTTATTCTTCCTTTACGCAAAGGTTCTTATGATTCTACTAATGATTTTTCATTGTCTTTGCCTAATGAAATTATAGCTGTTCTTCGAGAATTTGAAGTTGTTTTTCCAAAGGAGGTAGTCAATCGAACACTTGCCTAATTGGGAGGAATGCTGGCCACACCTTAAATTTGTTTACAAAAGGACTTTTCACTCTACCACTTCTCATTCTCCTTTTAAAATTGTGTATGGGTTTATTCCCCTAACTCCTTTTGAATTGATTCCCTTGCCTATAGGTGAACGAATGATACTTGATAGAGCTAAGAAGGCGACAATGGTGAAAGCATTCCATGTAGATGATGGCAATGATTCGGAGGTGAATCCTTTTCAATGAGGGGGATATGATGAGATTCTGCTTCATCATGGAGGTCCAGATAAAGGAGGGGGAGGTGTGGCCATGCAAGGACAAGGGCCGGCGATGAAGACTAATGAAACTAGACCAAAAAGGAGGCCACCAGAGGACGGCCGACATTGGCTCCAAGTAGCCAAACCGGCACCGGCTTCATTCTGCTCAACAATGGATTCATCTGGCTTTCGACTGCCCGAAGGCAGAACACATCCGGCGCCGGCTATAGTGCCAAAACTGGCGCCGGTTCCACCCTGGGCAGCTGATGACAGCTCCGCGTTTTTAATATTTTCTCTGATTTTCTTCACTTTTAATTGCTTGTAAAGACTTATTATGACCCTAAACTGTAACAGAATCTTAGGGATTACTTAGCTAGAGTTAGGGTAGTATAAATAGCACCTTTAGTGATTTGAAAACACAATACACTTCACTTTAATTCAAATTTGAGAAGAGAATCTTGAGAGGCCCTAGCCTCCTTGTTCATCTTGTTCAAGACTAAGCTAAAGGGTTAGTCTTCCTTTTGTAAGAGTCTATAAATCTTTTAGATAATCTAATGTTGTTTCTTTGAATGGGTCTTAGTTGCTTTATTCTTTTAAGGTTTGTTTGAAATCCAATATTTGGGTGCCTATTTTTTCTATTCTATTTGTTCTTGTTTGCCTTTGTTGCTTCAAGGATATTAGAGTGGGATTATAGTAAAACTTTCTACTCA
Source organism: Voacanga thouarsii (assembly GCA_026120185.1). Lineage (NCBI taxonomy): Eukaryota > Viridiplantae > Streptophyta > Magnoliopsida > Gentianales > Apocynaceae > Voacanga > Voacanga thouarsii. Next base: position 1,470,354 of record JANUWF010001885.1, on the reverse strand, counting down.
TCTTGAGGGTCTTTGATGCTTTGTTCTTCAAGGGTTTGAAAGAGTGTGGGTAGTTATTTGGTTTTCTCCTTTTTTGGTAACAAGAATCTCTGTTTTTTTTTTTTCCTTTGAGTTGAGCTGAAACATAGCCAACAAAAACACTTATAACACAAAGAAAAGCCACCAAGAATTTGTATCAATTACCCAAAATTCATAAGAAAAACTTAACCGTAGAAAGTGTAGAAAATTCATACGATAATGTTCTCCAATGCATTGGCAATGATTCTTGCAAAAAGTTTGAAAAAATCGTGCTCCCAATGGAAGGATTGAGAAATGAGTTTTGGTTAAAAAGGTTAGATTTTTCCTTGTTTTGAACCAAACTTGCAAGAACAAAGTGGGGATTTTGTGCTTTGGAAGTGTTTTGGAGGTATGAAAATTGATTCGATGGTATTTTGAAGATGAACCCGGCGATGGGTTGAGAGAAAATCGGAGAGTGGAGATTTTTGAACAAAAAAAATGGCCAAGAAGGCCATTTTGAATGTGGCGGCCAAACGGGCCTAGCGTCGGGCCTATTCTGCCCATACTTTTTCTGTTAGCCGTGCTGACTCGGCTCCCGGGCTATGGGTTGGGCCCGGCGCCCGATCAGCTCTGGCCGAAAAATTATTTTTTTTTTCAAAAAATGCATTTTAATGAAAAGAAACATGAAATCGTACGAATCTTGCATACTAATTACTAAATAAATGAAAACAAATGAGAATTAAAAAGTTTGTTCAGCAAAATGTAAAACAATTCAGAAATCAGCGTTTCTCACAGTCTTGGTCCTATGGATTGGTCTCTGTGTTGCCTAGCAGTGTCCCCGGTTGACAATCACCAAGGAGTTTAGCTAATTGTCCAATTTGACCCTCTAGGTTATGCATGGATGCTTCCAAGTTCCTCGTGGTCGCATCAATTCCTTAGATCCGTATTTTTGTTCCACTTACCAGTTTGGTGACCATTTTCTCCAAAGATGGTTTGGCTAGTGGGGCATTGTTTGGCAGAGACATTTAAGACCTTTACATCCCAAAATTCGTAGAAGCTTGCCGAGGTTGGTTTTTGTTGTTCCAAGAAATGTTAGGGTGATTCCTCCAACTTGAGTTGTAAGTATTACTGTATGAATTATTACCTTGCCGACTATTAACTACAAACAACGCTTGGTCCAATGCTTCTTGCGAAGACCCCATATTTTGGCACTCATGATTTGGATACCCTTCCCCATAAAAATCACAAGTTACACTCGTTACCTGACCTTGGAAAGGAGGCATTACTAATAGATCCATTTCTGTGTGAGTGCTTCCACCTTTGCCTCTAAGGCAGCCATTGCATTCATCTTATGCACTCCATGTACACGAGTTCTAGACCGTGAACTCCCCAGGCATAGTTATTAGTAGCTAGATTTTTTATTAGATCAAAGATCTCTTCCAGAGTTTTGGAATTTATGGAGCCTCCTGCAGATGCATCCACTAATTGCCTTGTAGCGAAACTCAACCCACTGTGAAAAATCTGCATTTGCATCCCCAACTTAAATCCATGGTGAGGACATTTTCTCAGCATCTTTTTGAACCTCTTATAACACTCATAAAGGTTTTTGGCCTCTAATTGTTGGAAAGCAAAAATGTCAGTCCTAAGTTTAAAAGTTCTAGCTGGTGGGAAATATTAGCCAATAATTTTTCAGCTAAAACGTTCTAAGTAGTAATGGATCCAGTGGGCAAAGATTTTAGCCATGATTTCGCTTGATCTCTCAAGGAAAAAGGGAAGATTCTTAGCTTGATGTCATCTTTAGAAACACCATTCATCCTAAATATGTCACATATCTCTAGAAAGCTCGCAAGGTGGGCATTAGGATCTTCCTCATGTAACCCATCAAACTGGACCATATTCTGGATCATTTGGATCATATTGGGGTTTATCTCAAAATTATTGGTATCTATCCTAGGCTGTGCAATACTAGATCCTGTACTTGAGATTGCTGGCTGTACAAAGTTATTCATCACCTACTTTTAGCTCTGCCGTTACCACTATCGTTGGGCTAATTTACCTCAATTGCTCTCATTTTCACTTATAACCTTCCAGACCTTAGTGAGAGTTCTCTCGATTTCTGGATCAAGGTTGACAATCTCATCTTTGGATCGTCTGGTCATAAAATAAGAGTAAGGTCTACATAAGATAAAAAGTTTTGAGATTATAGAATTTACAAGTTAAACAATTAGGGTACGTTTACAAATTAAGTTACAAGGAATTATAACACATAGAGATATTAAAGTACAAGTATACAAGAAAACAAAATGCAGCACCTAGTCATACAAGCAACATATATCCATATTTAAATATTTATATATAAACATATTAACATGGTTAAATCAATAAAATCCAAGCTTTCAGGATATTGTTCCCCGACAATGCTGCCAAAAAATTGATGCATAAATTTTAGGTATATAAAATCATTCATTTTAAACACATCCCTTAATCAAGTTTTAATTAAAACATTAATCCTAAAATACACATGCGAGCAAGTATATTTATCGCAAGTATAGTACAGGGAATTAATGAGTATCGATCCTTAAAGGAACGAGTACACACTAATTACTTTTCATTCATTGTTTAATCGACCAAATAAAGTGAGAAAAGAATAAAAAGAAAAACAAAAGAAATACAACTCAAGGATGTAAGTTTATGCAATTTAAACAAGTATCCTAGAAAACATAACAAGGAACCAATTAGCAATTCTCTCAATTAATTCTCGTCTTGGCATCATGAAGGAATATAACTTAAAACTCAGTCGTCTCACAAGTCATGATTTTATTTAGGTAAATTCCACTTCGTTTGACAATCCATGGAATCCTATATTTTGATTCATATTGATAGATTTGTCAATCAAGCTAACACAACCAAAACATACATTAGGCTCAATTTCTTATAAACATAAAATTAGCCAATAACCCTATGTCAAGATGAAATTAACATAATCTTTGATCACTTAGTTCTAAATCCTAACTTCATTATTCAAAGCCATCAAGATTTAGCAAATGCAAAATCAATGTAATGAAACTCCTAACATCGTTGTGTCGAAGTCAATTAGAAGAATTTGCATCAATAACTAATAAAATCAAGTAATCAAATACTAAAGATGACAAAGAATTGATCAAATAACTAAATTAACCAAAAATTATGAATTCCAAAATAATGTTAAAATACAATAAAAACATTGAATACATCATTTATAAAGAAAAAGATGACAAAGAGAAAAGAAAGCACTCATAGACAAGCCTCTTTCTTCTTCTTTGAAGACTCTCTTTGAACAATCCTCCTTAACTTGGGTGAATTCCTTCTTCAATGAGAGAATCAAAATTTTGCTCTTTAATTCACCTCTCTTAGTTGTATATCCTAAACTTTTGTGTTCTCTTATGCTTTTATAGGCCTCTTGGTTGCCTATTTCATGGCTGAGGAAGTCTTGGCCGAGTAAGAATAGAAAAATACCAAAATCCTTGGACAATCCTTAATTCCGTGTACGGAATTTAAGCCTACAGAACTTACCTGGTGCTGGGTACCTTCGACCTTCCTGGAGCCAAGTACACTCTATTCTTCCTCTATTTTACTCTATTTTTTATCTGGTAGACACAATGGACTCTATGCCAGGTACACTTGCCAGACTTAGCACCAGGTCTGTTCTGAAAAAAATTCCCGAAGCTCATTCAATCTCTACTCCTAGACAGAATAGACAAGGTGCCTGGTCCATTAGCTAGGCCTAGCGCTAGGTATATTCTGGTTCTGTGTAATTTCTGCTCGATTTTAACTTAAATCTGCATATATTTGCCAAAAACACCTTTTACAAGCAAAATGTTAAATAAGAAGGAATATGCCTAGTTATTACAACAAATGTATCTTAAAACGCCCTCAAATAACTAAGAAAAGAATGGTGATTTTAACACCAATCAATTCTCAAAGCAATATCTATAAAAGAAAAGAAAGATAATATCCGGTACTTCAATATGAAAGTCAACAACCATAAATCTCTACAATCTTACCTCTAAGCATGACCTCCTGTAAAACATGAATTAAGATGTGTAAAATATGACCTCAGTAAGGATTTTCGGATAAAATATTTTTGTGATGCCTGAAAAATTTTTCCAAAATAGATATGCAGTAATAATATATTATGCATCCAGTACTCAAGGTAATACATGGGAGAAATATATCATTTACTATATTTTCGAGAAAGAGAATATTTCTCATCAATATCATTTGTCGATTTCAAAACATAATATCTGTATTGAGCTTACCATCATGACCATCTCTTGTAATTAAACATAACAATACACATTTCGAAAACCACGTTCTGAATATCACTTTTAAAAATTATGCATTGTGATCATACATCAACCAATAAGACCTCACCCGATCCATAGAATGGCCATCTGGCGCGAATAGGACCTCAATCCTATCGACATAACAAATTTGCCACTTGACACAAATAGGATCTCAATTCTACCGATATTATAAATTTGTCACCTGGCACTGATAGGATCTCAAGCCTACCAACATTATTACCACCTGACATGAATAGGTTTATAACCTATCAATATTATTGCCAGCTGACATGGATGTCCTATGTACAACCTTTATTTTCACACGTTGGAAAATGTGTTGCTAGTTAAGGACAACTAAGCATCATATTTTGATACCCCATGAATAAAAAGACCACAGTTTGAAGGTGGTTGCTTATTGGACAATGTTCTTAAACCTCTACAAGTTAGTAAAAGTACAAAGTCCTTTTGAGACTCAAAAAACATAGCACAAAGCCTCATGAATAGATCAGCGTAATGTTTAAAACAACTCAATAACTTTGTAAAAGATTTCACAAATATTTTTTAAAATATTTGATATACAAAAAAACTCCCAAAAATAATAACATACTCTTATAGATTCCAAAAGTCATTTTAAAAGACTTAATTCATTCTATGACTTCAAAATCAACACAAAAGAGTTTATCCACCACAATGTTTCACAAACGCCCTAATATTTCATAAATATCCCCAAGATGTCACAAACGTTCCAAGATTTCATAAATATCCCCAGATTTCATAAACTTTCTAAGGTTTCACAAATACATAACTCATATGTACGATAAAGCTATTGTATGATATAAGAAAATAATGATAAAACATTATACGTCTTTTGCAATTCATTTATGCATGAGAATTTGCAATTCTATATGCTTAATAGATTTTAATGCAAGCTTTTCTATCCAACATATCATGACTATGCACTTTCTCAAAAATCAGGCATAATTAATTATTGTGTAAACAATAGTTCACCATTTGTTTCTCAATAGAGCAACATGTTCTCAATATAGTAATTTCTCAAAATAAGGATCATATCCCAATATTTTCCAAAATATCACTTACATAAATAAATCATTTCATAATTCAACATTTCTTGAATAAATAAACATTTTATTTCTCAAATAATAAAATTTTGAATAAATATTTATGTAATTAAAATATTTAGTAAGATAGAAATATTTCATATGCATTCCTATATTTAGGAAATCATGAAATATGGGGACATACATTATGTCCATGCAAAAGAAATACAATTCCATCTTAAACTTGATGATCAGTTCCTTAATCTCCAACAAATTCTGGTAAGTAAATAATAATATACATTAATTCTCTATCATAAGTGGTATACTTAATAAAATCCCTCGATAATATCTACAATTGTAGGCAAACCTAACTCACAATATAACTCTCACCAATCCCTAACATCAAACCACACATTAACCCCAATTTCAACTTCAAATCATATGAAATTAAGGCATACATACACTGAGCAAATTCTCATTATCACATAATATATACTCAATTCTCAAAGTAACAATATAATAGCCATATAGCAAATATAGTCTAGATAAAAAGTGGAAGCTTAATATAACCACCCAATCAAATAACATATAATTTTCACAAGTTAAGTTCATATAGTAAGTAATTTAGGTTAAAAAATACTCAGTAAATTTACTTGTATATACATATCATGTTAGAACCCTTACATGCATCAAATATGTATTACGTAGTGGAAATAAAAGGATTCTATGATCCGGGGACTGCATGTATGAGTAATAGACGGATTAAAAGATAGGAAAATATACCTTTTTCAGATGTCTCTGTTGTTCAAAAATTTTCAATTGCTAAAGGCGTGATCTAGCACAAACTAGAGCTTCATGTCTTCGCCATAAGAGTCTAAGAGTGAAACTCCCTCTAACAATATCCACACAGAGGCTATTTACCCAAGAATGCCAGAATAGTCTCTGTGCTAGCAGAGAAAGAATGGTGGCTAGGGTTATCATTTTTCTAAGAACAGTAGGGTTATCGTTCTTCTAAGAACAGAAGAAGAATAAGAGAGAGAAAAGAAGTTGTCTTTGTTCTGTGGTTTTATTTCTCCTATTAAAGTCAAGAGAACCATTCTGGAGTAATCCCCAGAAAAATGCAGAAACACATGTTTTTGTGAATTCTAATCAAATTAGAATTCACTAATTGCAATTGGAAACCATAAGTTTTAGCAATCACAATTTGGCCTAAAATTATAACTAATTATAATTTGACCACAATAACTTTTCCTTCTCACAATTAACCCCATAATGTTATCAAATAACATCTTGAGTACTTCGTCGTCTATTGTGTGTGACCTATTAGGTTTCCCAGTCTATTGGTAGCGAATATGAATTAATCCAAACGTCTTTGAGATTAATAATCCTTAATAATTTTGAACTAACCCATTAATTTTAATCAGGATTGGTTTATTAATTTATCAATTAATAAACCCATATTCAGCAGATCATGAGCGGTATCTAGCAACATATCATGACCACCCAAGAGTCCAAGAAGTCAAGTGGCTTGACAGAAACCATTCAATAACAAACTACAGTGGAATGAATTTCCTTTACCATACAATATCTTATTTGGTTTGGAGTACAAAATTAGCGCTAACACCCTCCAGAATAGATATTAATTCTGGCCCCAATATATTAGTACTTGTACCAGGAATCGATTACTCTACATGTGTATCAATTGGAATTATTTTCAATATACAATCACCTTAGCCAAGGATTTCATAAGTAGTAATTCCAATAAGTAGCCGTGAGATATTTGCCCCTACTATTAAGAGTGGTGAATCCTTTATTGACACTCTCAACTACTTTCGTTTACCTCACATTGTACCCAATATCTATCTTATAGGCAGCCCTCGATCTGGCTCCAAAGATTGGAATCAAAGTACAATGTTCAGCAAATAAAGTACCTTGGAGATCTCAAGTCTAATGATATTTGCGCGTTTGCTATAACGAGATTCTATCGTTGGCACTACATAGTTATCCATGTGTAAGTGTCTTGACAGAAACCCTTCAATAACAAACTACAGTGCCATGAATTCCCTTTACTATACAATATCTTATTTGGTTTGGAGTACGAAATTAATACTAACTCCTTCCAGAATATATATTAATTCTGGCCCCAATATATTAGTACTTGTACCAGGAATCGATTACTCTACATGTGTATCAATTGGAATTGTTTTCAATATACAATCACCTTAGCCAAGGATTTCATAAGTAGTAATTCCAACAAGTAGCCGTGAGATATTCGCCCCTACTATTAAGAGTGGTGAATCCTTTATTGACACTTTCAACTACTTTCGTTTACCTCACATTGTACCCAATATCTATCCCATAGGCGGCCCTCGATCTGGCTCCAAAGATTGGAATCAAAGTACAATGTTCAGCAAATAAAGAACCTTGGAGATCTCAAGTCTAAGGATACTTGCACGTTTGCTATAACGAGATTCTATCGTTAGCACTACATAGTTATCTATGTGATTATCTTATAGTCAGGTCTAATGCAGTTGTTCTATTAACAAGTATCTACAGGTAAACTTTGAGTATCTCAATACTCATGGATATGAGAACCATCACCTGATCAAATCAGGAAATCTAACACGGGCTAGTCATAACGCATTAATGATATCCTATCTCATTAAAACTACAACTAGGGATTATTTAAGTACTAACACTATATAGTATAGTAGAAAACTCACATCATGATCTCTATCATGATTTTCTTGATACAGTGTTATACTAGGGACATTATCTAACAGTTATTTTACTTGAAAGTAAAGTAGACGAACTAAAAGATAAATAATACCTTATATTATAAAATAAATGTGTTATATACAAAGTACAAGTGATTGCCTCTATGGTACAATATTAACAAACTCCTACTTGCACTAGCGCTAATCTTTCATGTATCTAATGTCGAATGACTCAACATGCCTATCATGTTTCTTCTGGGATAGTGCTTTTGTAAGCGGGTCAATTATGTTCTCATCCGTGGGAACTCTCTCTATTTTTACATCTTGTCTATCTATGATCTCCCGGATCAGATAATAGCGTCGTAGCACATGTTTGGATCGTTGGTAAAACCATGGTTCATTTGCTTGTGCAAGGGCTCTATTATTGTTATAATATAAGGATATTAGACCATCAAGTCTAGGGACCACACCCAGTTCCATCACGAACTTCTTGATCTAAACAGCTTCCTTAGCTACTTCAGAAGCAGCTATATGCTCAGCTTCAGTTGTAGAGTCGGCAATCGTCTCTTGTTTGGAACTCTTCCAACTTATTGCCCCTTCGTACAGCGTAAACACGTAACCAGATTGTGATTTGAATTCATCTTTGTCAGATTAAAAACTGGCATTAGTATATCCGTTTACTTTCAAATCACCTTCTCTATAAACCAAGAACACATCCTTAGTTCTTTGCAAGTACTTAAGAATGTTCTTTACAGCTGTCCAATGACTCTCACCAGGGTCAGATTGGTATCTGCTCGTTAAATTGAAAGCACAAGGAACATTGGGCTTCGTAACTATCACAGTATACATGATAAATCCAACTGTCGAAGCATATGAAATTTTACTCATGTGTTCCCTTTCAACTTATGTCTTGGGAAACATCGACTTTGAAAGGCTTACTCCATGTGTAATGGGTAAGAATCCCTTTTTGGATTGATCCATGCTAAACCTCTTTCGCACTTTGTCTATGTGTGTAGATTGTGAAAGACCTAGTAACCTTTTTGACCTATCTCTATAGATTCTTATTCCAAGAATGTCGGTTGTTTCTCCAAGGTCTTTCATGAAGAATTTCTTAAACAACCAAACTTTAACTAATCGAAGGATAGGTACATCATTTCCTATTAGTAATATGTCATCTAAAAAAAGTAATAAGAAAATAATTACACTCCTACTAACCTTCTTGTACTCACAAGGCTCATCCATGTTTTGAATGAAATCAAACTCTTTGATTGTTTCATCAAAATGGATGTTTCAACACCTAGAAGCTTGCTTAAGTATATAAATGGACTTTGCAGCTTGCACATTTTTGGGCTATCATTGGCTGTGAAACTTTCAGGTTGTATCATATACACTTCCTCAGTTAGATTTCCATATAGGTAACTATGTTACCATCCATATCGGTTTTCTTCATAAAAACCCATCTTGCACCCAATAGGTTTTATTCCTTTAGGTGGATCAACCAAGTCCATACTTAGTTGTCATACATGGAATCTATATTTGACTTCATGGTCTCAAGCCATTTGTCAGATTCTGAACTGTTCAGAACTTCCTTGTAGGTAGTAGGCTCATCTTCATCTATGAGCAATACGTCATTGTAGTCACTTATGAGAAATCCATATCTCCCAGGTGCCACACGTATCCTACTCGACCTACAAGGATCTTATGTAGTAGAAGATTCATCTATTCTAATCCCACATCTATTTTAGTCCCACTGTCCCCTTTAAGCATGTGCTCCTTCTCTAAGAAGACAACATGCTTAGAAACAAATACTTTTTTTTTTTCAGATAGGAGATAGAAGTAATACTCGAAATATTCTTTTGGATAACCCACAAACAAACATTTGTCAAACTTACTATTACGTTTGTCTGACTGTGGCCTTTTAACAAAGGCAAGGTAACCCAATACTCTCATGTGAGATAAGTTTGGTTTCTTATCAAAGAACATCTCAAATAAGGTGGTATCAACTGTTATTGATGGAATTCTGTTTAGAATATAAACAAAAGTCTCTAGTACGTACCCCAAAAATGATTTTGGCCAGTTTGCCATCATAGTCTATACCATGTCTTGAAGGGTTTGATTTCTTCTCTCAGATACATCATTATGTTGCGGGTGTATATGGTGGAGTCCATTAAGATAAAATCCCATTATCTCTAAGATAACCCTGAAACTCTTGGGTTAAGTATTCACCCTCTCGATTCGATCTTAGAGTCTTAATACTTTTGCCAAGTTATTTCTCTACTTCATCTTGAAGTCTTTCTCTACTTAATACTTTTGCCAAGTTCGATTTCTTTCACTTGAAGTCTTTGAACTTTTCAAAAGCTTTAGATTTGCATTTCATTAAATATAAATACCCATATAGTGAATAATCATCGATAAAGGTTATAAATAGTTATAACATCCTCTTGCTTTTATAGATATTGGGCCACATACATCAGAATGTATGAGTTCTAATAACTCTTTTACCCTTTATTCTTTTTCAAAAAAAAAAAAAAAGAGTTTTAGCCATTTTACCTAGTAAACAAGGCTCACAAGTGCCATATAATTCATAATCAAATGACTCTAAGTCACCAAGCCTGTGTAACTTAGAAACACGATTCTCGTTTACATAGCCGAAATGGTAATGCCATAAGTAAGAGTTATTTGGGTTATCAATCTTTCATTTCATGTTATTTATATTGAGAATTGGATTATCCATGTCTAGAACATATAAACCATTAACTAAAATTGCATAACCATAATGAATATCATTCAATGAAAAAGAACAATATTTATTCTTAAATATCAAATGAAATCTATACAAGTCTAAGCACACAAATAAGATAATGTTTTTCATTAAAACTAGTACAAAATAATAGTTTTGTAGTTCTAAAACTAATCCTGAAGGCATGTTCAGCTCATATGTCCCCACAGCAAGTGAAACAACCTTTGCTCCATTTGTAGTACACAGGTCCACGCTACCTTTCTCTAGCCTTCTATTGCCCATTAGTCCCTACAAGTTATTGCACATATGAGATCCACATCTAGTATCCAATACCTATATCTTATTTCTAAAGACAGTATTTATCTCAATCATAAACAGACCAGGAGTAGAAGTAGAAGTTCCTGCAAGCTTCTTCTTCTATTTTTTTCCGTGACGGTTTCCAAGTAGGCTTTGCAGTTGCGCCTCTAGTGGCCCATTTTACCATAGTGATGGCATGGGCCTTTGGTGGCTGCATTCTTCTTCTTCACACCATCTTTGAGCTTAGTGGGAGCCTTCTTCTTCTTCCTTTGAAATTTCTTCTTTAAAGAAGAAGATTCTACCATTAAAACCGTATTGGAATCCTTCTTCATAGAGGACTCCACAGTCTTGAGAAGATTGATCAACTTAGGAGTGGTGAACACAATCTTATTCATCTGATAGTTAATCACAAATTATGAAAAATTATTAGGTAAATATTATAAAATTAAGTCAACACTTAATTCATGGTTCATCATGAAACCCAAGAGATCTAAGCTTCTCAATAAAGCCCAGCATCTTCAGCTCATGAGTGGCCACAGAAGCACCCTCAGCCGTTTTACAACGGAACAATTACTTCAAGATCTCATATCTCTTTGTTCTGGCTTAGGTATTGAACGACTCTCAAAGATGGAGAATCATCGATTGAGCATCCATATGCTTGTGCTGTTTTGGCAGCTTAGGAGTTATTGACGCCAACATGATACAAGATGCCATATCACTATCTTCCTTATGCTTCTTGTGGACAACATGCTCATCAGCATGAGCATCTTGAGCGGGTGGTGGCAGAATAAGAGTATCTAGCATGTAGAGCAACTTTTCGGACTTAAGAACGATTCTCAAGTTTCTATACCGAGCGAGATAGTTCGATTCAGTTAGTTTATTGGTCTCCATGATGCTATGTAAGTTTAAGTTAGTTGACATGATGCACGTGACCTAGATGTAAAGATAGAGAAAATTAGCTAATTATATATGCACATTGATAGGGCCTAAATTAGACATATATTTTTTAGTTATTTGAGACCATTTTGTGATACATTTTATAAAATAACTGGTCATATTCCTTCATATTTGAGATTTTACCCTTGAAAAGGTATTTTGTGTATTATTTTAGATTTTAGGGGTAAAATAAGGCAAAACTGTCGCTAAACAGACTAGAAGCGGCGCTAGCCTGGACAGGAGAGATGGCGTTGGCCACGTGCTGTTGGCATGCACTTCGAGGCGATGAAAATCGACAAAAAAGAGCTGAACAAAATATAGCCGGTGCCGGTTGGGAGCCCAGAGGCAGTGCTGGCTGCAATCTAGAAGACTTGGCACGAAATCATGAAAAATCGACGAACGGATAGAAAGATAGAACACAATCGGCCCCAGGCCTTGGCAGGATAGGTGGTGCCAGCTGTGCACTAGTGTAGAGGCGTTGCCTCGATTTTCATGTGTATTTTTGGTAATTTCCAGAATTTTAGTATTTTTCTACTTCTATTTGGCTAGAAACCCTAGAAGGACGAATTTAGGCACTTCTAAAACCTATAAAGAGAGGAAAAGCACAAGTTAAAGAGAGGAATTCTGGGAGCAAAACATAAGATCACTCAAAATCAAGGAGAAATTCATAAAATCAAGAAGGATTGTACAAGAGAGTCTACGGAGAAAGAAGAATGAGGCGTGTCTATGAGTGCTTTCTTTTAAATTTGTTATCTTTTCTTGAACAATGATGTATTAATTATTTTATTGTAATTTGACATTATTTTTTGTATTCATGATTTTTAGAGTTACTCTGATCTTTTGATTAATTAATTGCTATTCTTGGTATTTAATTACTTGTGCTGATTACGAGATTAATTTGTTGTTTCTTTCTATTAACTCACTTGGAAAAAGGGTTGATAGTGGTTTTAATTCAATAATTTCATATTTGTTGTCTATTAACTTGCTTGGAAAAGGGGTTAATTGCTAAGAATTGGGTAATTAAAGGTTAATTGATGTCTACCAGGATATGGATTCATTGGTTAATTTCATGTTTTAAATTTGCCAGGATATGGGGATTTAATCAAGGATTGTGTTTAATGCAACTTTTGGGTGAATTAGTTGAGATATAATATGTGATGCTAATTTATCTGGAAGATCGTGATTTCATGGGTTAGAAAAGAAGTGAATCTATTTGAATCCTTCATGATGCCAAGAGAATGATTAGTTATGATAATGATTGGGTACTTTAAAGTCGAGTTTGTCAAAATAATGGTTTAAGTTACATGATTCTCCATCCTTGTCATGTGTATATATTCTTTTATTTTATTTTATTTTATTTTTATTCTTTTTCACTTTATTGAGTTAGTTAAACAATGAAAGAAAAGTAATTGATGCATACTTATTCCTTGAGGATCGATACTCGTTTTAAACCCTATGATATGCTTAATGATGAGTACGCTTGCTCATATGTGTAATTTAGGGTTAACGTTTTAATTTAAACTTGACTGGGAATGTAGTTATTTTTATATGATTTTTTTATATCCAAATTCAAACACATCAAGTTTTTGGCACTGTTGCTAGGGAACAATATCATGAAAGCTTAGATTTTGTTGATTTAACCATGTAAATATGTCAATTTGTACAATTGTTCTTTTTGCAAAAAAGTGCCATATTTTGTATCTTGTGTATCTTTGTAATCTAATTTACTAACTTTGACTGATGTTTAATTGAATAATTTGTTCTTATAATTTTGTTTGAATTGTGAATTTCGTTATCTAACTTTCTTATCTTTTCTAGGTGTTAGCCTTGGTACATGACTCGACAATCTAAAGGCGACATAGTAGATTTTGATTCTGAAATTGAAAGGACATTATCAAAAATATGCCGAACAATCAAAAGGAACTTACTCGCAGGCATGGACGGTGCGCAAAACAACAATGCTGTAAACAACAGGAGGGTCATGGATGACTTTGTGAAACCTGCAATCTCGGACACGGGCTCGAGTATCACTAGACCTAGGGTGGATGTGAATAATTTCGAAATAAAGCCCAATATCATCCAGATGGTCCAAAATATAGTCCAATTTGATAGGCTACCTGAAGAAAATCCCAATGCCTACCTAGCTAGTTTCCTTGAAATTTGTGATATATTTAAGATGAATGGTGTTTCTGAAGATGCCATAAAACTAAGACTTTTTCCTTTTTCTTTGAGAGATAGAGCCAAATCCTGGTTAAAGTCTTTATCCACAGGTTCCATCATCACTTGGAATGCTCTAGCTAAAAAATTCCTTGTCAAATATTTTCCTCCAGCTAGGACATCCAAACTCAGAAACGAAAATTTTCCCTTTCAACAATTAGATTTTGATCCTTTGTATGAAAGTTGGGAGAGGTTCAAGGAAATGTTGAGAAAGTACCGACACCGCGGATTTGAGCTAGGAATGTAGATGTTCATCTTTCTTAATGGCCTTCTGCAGGGGATTCCATCAATCATAAGACCCCAGAACAGGTATTCGATCTCATTGAAAATTTGGCTTTTAATAACTACTCTTGGGGAAGTGCAAGGTCTAGAGTTTGTGTGCAAGGAGTGTACAAAGTCGATGCAGTGGCAGCTTTGGAAGCTAAGGTGGAAGCTTCAAATAAAAAAATGGAACAAATAGTGATGCCACAATGCCAAGTGCTAAAAGTAAGTTGTGATTTCTATGAATAAAGGTACCCAAATCATTAATGCCAAAATATGGGTTCACTCCAAGAAACCACGGAATAAATAGCCTTTGCAAGTAATGGCCGCCCGGTAACAATCCTTATAGTTCTACTTACAATTCTGGTTGGAGAAATCACCTTAACTTCTCTTAGAACAATGCAAACCAACCTAGGTAGGTCTCTTTCAACTTTAGGGGAAATCAAAGGAACCAATCTCCTTTAAACAACAATTCAGCACCTTCCAAGCCATCATTAGAGGAATTGGTTTGCTAATTGGTAAGTACAACGGAGACTAAGTTCCAAGGGGTTGATACTACAACAAGAAACTTAAAGGCCTCCATGCGCAACTTGGAGAACCAAATTGGCCAACTAACTAAATTACTTGGGGATCATCAAGCAGGGACATTACTCGGGAACACCGATGAAAATCCACGGGATCAAGGCCGTGGAAAGCATTGAAGTCATTTTTGCTTTAAGTTTTTGTGATTTGGAACAATTTTCTTTATTTTCTTCTTTATTTCTGCATGAATTGAATTACATTATTCATCACTACTATGTGGTCATTAATTTTATTTCATTTTTCCCCAAAAAAAGGAGGTCAGAATTGGCGCCGGCTCCTGTCACGGGAAGCACTAAAAACAGGCTAATTTGGCCATTTTTTTCTTTCAAACTCTCCAACTCCCTCTCAAATTCTCTCTAACCCACGCCGGCTCCACATCCTCCACCTTCCAAGATTTGATTTTTCACCTTCCAAACACTTCTAGAGTATCGATCTATCATTCTTTTGTTGATTCTACGGATCAAAACCCTCTAAATCTTCCAATTTTCAAAAAACCCAATCTTCAATCCGCATGTAAAGAGCTTTGATTTCTGGAAAAAAGATGCATATTTTGCTTGCCCATGCATAGGAGAACAAAAAGGTACATTTTTTCTTGAGTTCCCATGGTTAAAATGTTGTAGGTAAATTTTTCTAATTTTAGGTATATTTTTTGCCTAAATTTGGGATATTTAATGTTCTCTTGCATTGTGAATCAATTTGTGAGCTTCATGACATTGGATATATTTTGAGTTGATGATTCTTGAGAACTATATTCATTCATATGATCATTAGGGAGTTTATGTATTCGCTTAAGGGTATGATTATGGCTATTATGATGATTGGGTTACTAGTTGCACATTGGCCTTGAATTATCTTACACTTGATCACTATAATGCCATGATGATTCCATAATTCACATGATCATATTATGAGCATCTAGATACATTGGGTTTGTTCAGCACATTTACGCTTTCCAGTGAGATATTATGCTTATTCTTGCAGGTCGTGTGCAAATTGTGGTGGATTGATTAGAAGTGGTTGAATTGGTTATTGTGTTGGTGAAAGGTATACTTTAAGGAGTTTTGGAATTGTGGTGTGAGCTGGTTGAGAGTTAAGTACGGTGTTATGCATTGTGTTTGAAAAGGGGGAGATTATATTCTTCCGAAATCTTTGAGCTTCCTAGTCCTTATACTCCTATCTTCACTACTATCTCCTTCCTAATATATCTAGAGCACGGGGCCAATCATCCAAAAGGGCTAGAGCTTCATCTTTCTCAGCCCCTTTATCTATAGACCCCATGTTCCTCAGGCCAGCAAATTTCATTGATCTATTCTGTGAGGAGTAGTACAATAGGAGGTCCTCAAATAAGATTATTATGGAGCGTACCTTTGCACCTACCTTAGACCGTGCCCTTAAACTAGGAATGATGTTTAGGCGACTAGGGTGGGGACCTATAGTACAACTTAAGGGAGATTATTGTCCAGTGCTTGTAAAAGAATTCTATGCCAACATGGTTGCAAAGGACAATAACCGTCTTCCACATATTGAGACGCGAGTGAAAGGAACCCCCATTATCATCACACGAAACCATTTAGCTACTCTTCTCCATGTGTATGATGATGATTCTTGGCTAGGGATAGATACCAATCATCAAAAGATTTTTTCTGACCCTAATTGGGATGCCAGTGGAATTAGAGCTACTCTAGGGTTGCGCAAGAGAAATGCTTTCCAAGCCAACAACTTCTATTCTAATAATGATCTTGATGCCAACTTTCGAGCTCTAGTATACATGTTTGCTTTTAATGTCATACCCTGAGATAGTAGATTCAATGAGGCACGCACTATTGATATATACATCTTGCATAGGATGATAACCACTTAGACTATTCTTCTTACCCCATTGATCATACAATCTATTAGGGATGTGGTTCATTATCGTCTCTCGACCAAGGCCTTTATCTTTTATTTATTAATCATGAAAATTCTGAGAGATTTTGGTATTAGTACTAAGGGGGAATTGACTGAGACTACCACTGAGCGTGACCTGGTTACGAAGCAAACGTTGATGAGCTATGGGTACAAATATAGCCAGAGATGAAGAAATGGCTAACTCTTTATGAGGTACAGTATCCCGGACAAGTTTGGCCACCACCTGTGGAGGCGCAGCACCCACCACCACCATCGTGAGCACGAGCTAGTAGTTCACAGTCCCAACTAAGAACTGACTTTGAGATCGCGGTGCTGGGACAGTTAGCTCAGCAGACGGAGATATTGCTACACATGCGAGACGCCATTGATGATATTGCCCAGAGGCAGACTATTCAGGAGCAGCAATGGGCTTAGTGGATGCAACATTTTTCGGGACCTCATGGCGGTGATGGCACTTTGACACATGATGACGATGATGGGGAGGATTGAGTTGATTTTTCTGCACTTGTTCCTATTTGTCACTCTCATTTTCCTTTATATTTTCATGACTTTTCTAGTTATTTCTTGTACTTTTCTTTTTTGTACTTTTTTCTTATTTTTCTTTTCTAGTTTTTATGCTTTAGTCTATTTCTTTTGTGTATTTTTCTTTCTAGGTACTTTAACAATGCTTATTTCTGCTAGAATTCAACTCTTTTGTAGAAGAATGCACAATGCAATGGAAGTATTTTTTTTCTTCTCTTTTTCCCTTTATTTTTGGTCTCGTGGCAATATTTTCTTGCTCTATTTGTTTGGCCATTGAGGACAATGTCCAGTTTAAGTGTAGGTGTAACACCCCACTACCTAGGCCTAACAGGGCCGGAGATGTCGCCCCGTCCAAAGGACAAGGGGTCTTTATAACTAGGTCACACAAACAAGAATAAAACAATACTTTAAAATTAAAAATTATTACAATCCAAGAATTCAAGACAAATCCATAAATACATTGATTACTCTCATCTCTCAAAGCAATACATAAAGAAAATAACACAAGGTCTTCCAAGCAAGCAACAAACTATCTACTCATCTCCACAGCAGGACCAACCTGAAAACATAGCAAAAGGGTGATGAGATAAAAATCTCAGTAAGTCTGTGTGTGCTTTGAGTGTTCAGGTAAAATAGTTCATGAATGCACGTTGTAAGACTTCATAAGAGATAATGCTGGCAAGCAATAAAGAAGGTTAAAATAAAGAGTGGCATTTTCTTCTTTTCAAAGCATACAAGTGCACAATAAACAGAACCACTCAAATGGGTGGCCATAGGTTACCACATGTTGGGCCCCACGTCCATATAACGGTAAGAATGCCACATTTTGTGCAGACTGACAAAAGGTATGTGTACGGCCTATCAGGTAAGATATTCCTCCTTCTTTACACCCAAATAAACCGGTTGTCTATTCTGGCAACACACAGTCCATATGACCGAAACTTGCTAGCTCGGACCGGCATGACCTACTGGACTGACATCTTATCCGGGAAGGACTTACCCCTCAGAAGTGGCCACCTACTGAGAGACTTACCCTAACCCTTGAAAGACTAGTCCTAATAGTCTACCTTTATTGAGTACTCAACGTTGATTTTCCCACTTGGGGGAAAACAGATAAAACATTACTTTACTTGGAATTAGCAATTAAGGGTTTTTAAAATCCGTGTCAAAGTGGGTTTTAGAAAGAGTTTAGTATTTGAGCAAAACTGCTTGATTGATTTTCAAAAGATTTATTTGACTGAACAAGAAAGAAGCAGTCCTTAATTGCCTTTACAAAATGAGTGTCTATACACTTCACGTTTGGCTTGCCACAGTAACCTTTTGACATCAAATAAGTTTATGCAGGAGCTTACCTGATCCTTGCTTGAGCTAAATCAAAGATTTTCCAAAGCTGACCTAACCCCGCTTGGGCTAAACACAAGTCATAATTAAACTCAAGCCATATTTGCTTCTATAAATAATCTTAGCTCAACTTTTTACAATCATGACCCTAATGTCCTAAGTTTTAGAGCCAGATGATATATGTTTTATAAATAGGTTTAGCTTGATAACAAGATAACTAAGGATTGCAAAATAATTACTAATAAGTTATAGGTTTAAAATATAAACCTTTGATATTAATAAATAAACTAAAGTTTATTTGATGAAGGATCCTAAGTCCTAGATGTTATTATTAAAAATAATAACTTATTACTATTCTCTTAATTAATAATAATTAATAGTTAGAAAATAATTGATAAATTAATAAGTAATTGTATATTTTGATTAACAGATAATAAATAAATTTTAATAGTATTTATGAATATAAGCCTTATAAGATTAATATTTTTCCTATTATGATTATTTATATAAAAGGCTTTATTTAATAATATTATTATATAGATAATGTTTATATATTTTATTTTTAATAAAGATATCATTTATTTGGCTAAAATTTCACTATTTCATATAACAATCCAATTCCAAATCTCCTTAGGGTTTTCGAAATCATTGGGAGGAAATATAGTATTAGTAATAACATTTGGTTAATCAAAATTGCTTAGGATCAACAATGTCATGATCATAATTCTCCAATTGCCAACAATAATCAAGAACATAAATTCTAACACTAAGCATTCAATTCATGAATATAGGCTTAAATCCATAGCTACCATCACATGATCTAAACTTTACTAAGCATAATCATAATCATGGCTTCAACAAGAATACAAGAACATAAAACCTTATTCACCAAAGGTGACATAATATCTAGCATGCTTAACCATCCAACTCACTCAAGACATGAAAAACATGCATCGATCCACAAGATATACTATAGTTCTTAATCTTGGCAAAACATCCTCATACTCCAATCTCAACTCCTTCATTCACAAGCATATACTCAACCCCCAAACATATTCCATCCTTTTCCAACAACAACTAAGAGACATGGATCTCGAATTTAAAGAGAAGGTTGAAGAGGCTTGCTTGAATGATGACTACCTTGAAGAAGTCCCAAGAGAATCCTCATGCTTGGAAAGCTTGATCCGTCCAAGGAGGAAGAAGAAAAATAGCCATGGATGGAACAACCATTTCGGCCGAGAGAGAGAGAGAGAGAGAGAGAGAGAGAGAGAGAGAGAGAGAGAGAGAGAGAGAGAGAGAGAAAGAGAGCATTAGTACTTTATTTTAAAGATTGAAAAGGAATAGAAGATGAACATAATCATTCATGGTTACCTTGAGAGAGTTCTTGAATTCCCAAGAAAAATTATGGTTTTTGATCCGATAGAAGAATTTTGTTTTCAGTGTTTGATGTTATAAAATACAGAAATGGACTTTAGATGGTGAGTAGATGTGATCTGGAGTTTTTGGGAGAGATTAGAGATGTTTAGGGTGGTCTCAGGCTTGAGGAGTGGTAGTGTGTGTTCTTGGTGTTCTTGGTGAAATGGAGAGAATGGAGAGAAAGTTGGACGAATTTTGCTGAAGGGGTTGGCCGAATGGTTAGGGGATTCTTGTGATTGAATTTTCAGATTAGGAAGAAGGGGGAAAGCTTGTTGTTTGAAATTCAAAAGAAGTAATTTAGGGAGTGAATTAAGGTAGAAGATATGGTAAGAATAGCTTGGTTGATGGAGGTCTTTGGGAGCATCAATGGCTGACTGGTTTGGCTGGGATTTTGTTGAGATGAATGATGTTTGAATGGGTTATTGGATGGCTGAAATTCAGAGTGTAATGGTGGAAGATTTTCTGGTTATTTGAAGCTTACTCCAAGGAGTTTTCACGGAGCAATTTGCTGGAATTTTGAATTTTAATTGGAGGCTTGATTGTAGTGATTGATGGAGTGATTTAAGGAGTAGCTATGGAGCTTCATTCGTGTAGATCAATGGAGGGGGTGAAGGAGTTCAGTTCATGGCTGACTTATGTTAGTTTCACAGAAAGTTGGAGTGGTTTTTTCGCACAAGGTTGGAGAAGGAACAAGGCTGGAATTTCTGGTTGTCCATTTGAGTGGTTTGTTGGAATTTTTGTGTAGATTTTTCTGCAATGTTCCAGCCGACTTGTAGAAGGTTTGAAGGGGTATTGGAGGGTCCTTTAAGGCTAGTTTCCAGCCTTCTTTATGGAGGAAAGACATAGGTGAATTACTAGATTGA
Source organism: Voacanga thouarsii (assembly GCA_026120185.1). Taxonomy (NCBI): domain Eukaryota; kingdom Viridiplantae; phylum Streptophyta; class Magnoliopsida; order Gentianales; family Apocynaceae; genus Voacanga; species Voacanga thouarsii. The sequence goes on along the minus strand of JANUWF010001885.1, from coordinate 1,449,174 downwards.
AGGCTAGAAGAAATAGCTTGGTTTTTGGACTGCTATGTTGCAAATTCTGCCCAGATTATTATTATTATTTTTTTTTGCATAGCTTTGTGCAGTCCGAATTTTGGCCAAAGTTTTTAGTCTTCAAGCTGAGTAAATTGGCTATTTTTTTTGGTATTATTTGAGTGAGAAATGCGGCTGAAGATTTCAAAAGTTGGACTGACCAAGAAGATAGAAAAGTTTCCAAATTACTACATAAAGAAGATGAACACTTATTGGGTGGAGTTTGAAGGTTCAACCGTGGAGGTTAATTTTCTTGGGAACCTTCCTTAACTCTTTCCCTATTTTCAGTCAAAACTCCATCCTTTTTATAATTATTTTCGAGATTCCAAGGTTAATAAACCTTGCTGAAATTTCTGGAAATAAAAATGGCCTTGGGATGAATTGAACAACTTAATTGATAAAAGAATTAAGGTAGGCTAGAGAGTAGGAGGACATGAGTCCTTTAAGCATTTTTGTAGGGCATAAGAATAGGATTAGGACACTCATTTCATGCCCCCTCTAGGACAACACTCTTATTTCTATTCATGGAGCATAAGGTTGAAAATCCCAATCCTCAATCAAAAATAAAATTAATCATGCTAAAACTTAAATGATGGAATTTGAACTCAAGACCTCAAGGATTAATTTGAAAGCTCTAACCACAACAACTCTTGTTTTTATTTTCTCTCCTAAATATTCTTCCTATTTACTCTTCAAGCTATTTCTCTATTTTTACTTCAAGAAAAATTAACATTTTTCCCTTCCTACTCAATACGCACAATTAAGCATTCTAGACTACAAATCACAATTCCAAAGCATATAAAATCATTCAAAAATATATTTATGCATGCAAGCAAATATGATATGCATCCCGACCCCCTTACTCTAGGGTTGGTTTTAGTTGAGGTTTCACAGTGGGGGAGTGGTTAGAATGGGAATTCTTCTATGTTTCATTCTTCTTGAAATATTTTTCAAATATTTTTCTGATTTTTTGAGCAAGATGTATTTTGAATTCATGTCTTTGTGCTTGATCATAGAGCATATGTTCTATATCATTTGTGGCTCATGCATGACTTTTTGCACGCACGACTTTTTACACGCACTTGGACTAAGTAGTTCTTGATCAAATGTTTTACATTGTTCTTAAACCTATTTTTTTGCTAAAATTCATTGAGCATTCTAAAACTTACTTGAATACCTCTCGAGGCGAAATAAGAAAGACATTCATGATTTAACTTAGGGATGACGGTAATAGGCTTTCTTTGGATAGTTTGAGCTTTTCAAGCCTACCTATTTTATATTATTCCTAGTGCCTATTTTGAGCCTAAATTGTTAATTTCTTTCTTAAACCCGTTATCATACTTTGTCCATTACTTTTTTCTGAGGGTTTTATTTATCTTCCAAATCTTTGATTACTCTGGATGGATAAAAGTACAAGTACAAGAATTATGAGGGAGAATGCTTATGTATATGTCATGATCTGTTACTTTCAGTCATGCATCATGTGTTGAGTTAGAATTGTGAAAGGAGAAAGGAGGAAGAAAAAGAAAGATTGAGAAAAACGAAAAGCTGCTAGAAAATGTTGAAAGAAAAAAACTGAGAAATAGACAAAAGCAGCATTTGAAAAGAAGGGAAAAAGAAAAGAAAAGATGAAAGAAAAAGAAAAGAAGAGCATACGAAGAATATTGGTTGAATTGGAATAAGAATTGCTAAAGTTTTGATGATCTTGTTCAATATGATTGATGCAGTGAAGAACTATTGATGAAAAGAATGCAAGATTTGCTTGAATTATAATATGATTGCTATACAAGGTTATGGGTTTTTGATTGGCTTTGTAATAGGAGAGTAAGAAAAGTCTGGAATCTATTGGTAATCCTTTTCTTGCAAACTCTCATTGTCTTTGATACTTGATTTTCCTATATCCTTCGTTTGACAGCTACATTACAAACCCTTTAACCTTACATTATAAGCTTAAAAGTCCTACTTGACTTGAGTAGAATCATGAGATATCTCGGATTAGTGGAGAGAGTGTATGAGAAGTAAGCTTATGGAATACACATTTTTTTTTATAACTAAATTCTTTTCAATGGTTTGAGGATGATGTTAAGTGTTGGGATGGTTCTACTAGTCATTCTTTACTTACACAAGCCTTGCATTTGTTATGAAATGTATAGTAGCATGTGTTTTGTTGTCATGAATAAAGAAAGCATTGGAAATATTATTTTGAAATTAATTGAGTGATTGTGTGAAAACTTGTGTCTTTCTACTTGTCTTTGATACTTTGCTTGAGGACAAGCAAAGAGCTAAGTGTAGGGGAATGTGATAGGGCCTAAATTAGTCATATATTTTCTAGTTATTTGAGGCTATTTTGTGATACATTTTGTGAAATAACTGGTCATATTCCTTCATATTTGAGATTTTATCCTTGTAAAAGATATTTTGTGCATTATTTTAGATTTTAGGGGTAAAATAAGGCAAAACCGTCGCTAAACAGAATAGAGGCGGCGTCAGCCTGGACAGGAGAGACGGCAAAGACCACATGCTACTGGCACGCACTTCTAGATGATGAAAAATCGGTGAAACAAGAGATAAACAAAATACAGCCAGTGCCGGTTAGGAGCCCAGAGGTGGCACCGACTGCAATCTGGAAGCCTTGGCACGAAAATCATGAAAAATCGATGAATGGATAGAAAGATAGAACACAACTGGTGTCGGCCCTAGGCAGGACAAGCAGTGTCGGCTATGCACTGGTGCAGAGGTGGTGCCTCAATTTTCCTGTGCATTTTTGGCAATTTTCAGAATTTTAGTATTTTCCTACTTCTCTTCGGCCAGAAACCCTAGAGGGACAAATTTAGACACTGCTAAAGCCTATAAATAGAGGAAAAACACAAGTTAAAGAGAGGAATTCTAGGAGCATAACATAAGATCACTCAAAATCAAGAAGGAATTCATAAAATCAAGGAGGATTGTATAAGAGAGTCTACAGAGAAAAAAGAAGAAGGCTTGTCTGTGAGTGCTTTCTTTTAACTTTGTTTTCTTTTCTTGAACAATGATGTATTAATTATTTTTTTGTAATTTGACATTATTTTCGGTATTCATGATTTTTAGAGTTCCTTTAATCTTGTGATTAATTGATTGCTATTCTTGGTATTTAATTACTTATGCTGATTACGAGATTAATTTGTTATTTCTTTCTATTAACTTGCTAGGAAAAAAGGGTTAATTGCTAAGAATTGGGTAATTAAATGTTAATTGATGTCTACCAGGATCTAGATTCATTGGTTAATTTCATGTTTTAAATTTGCCAGGATATGGGGATTTAATCAAGGATTGTGTTTAATGCAATTTTTGGGTGAATTAGTTGAGACATAATATGTGATGCTAATTTGTCTGGAAGATCGTGATTTCATGGGTTAGAAAAGAAGTGAATCTATTTGAATCCTTCATGATGCCAAGAGAATGATTAGTCATGATAATGATTGGGTACTTTAAGGTCGAGTTTGTCAAAATAATGGTTTGAGTTACATGATTCTCCATCATTGTCATGTGTATATATTCTTTTATTTTATTTTTCTTTTTATTGTTTTTCACTTTATTGAGTTGGTTAAACAATGAAAGAAAAATGATTGATGCATACTTATTCCTTGAGGATCGATACTCGTTCCAAACCCTATGCTATACTTAATGATGAGTACGCTTGCTCATATATGTAATTTGGAGTTAACGTTTTAATTTAAACTTGATTGGGAATGTGGTTATTTTTATATGATTTTTTTATACCCAAATTCAAACACATCACACACGCAATACTGATAATTAGGTCTTTAATTAATCGCATTGTTGTTTTACTATTTTACTTAAATCAATAGCCCCCACTATTGATTCGGGGAAGCCCATTGGAAGCTTTCCTAGTGGACTGGTATCCAAATTCCTCAAGAATAACCTTGGGTTTATCCAACAAACCACCCTTGAGTTCAATGATAGGTATCCAATATCAATTATATCGTATATAATTACCAGATCATTGAGTGATTAACATCTTTTAATCTTAAAGCCTTTTGGGCTACCCTAATATTTTCTCTAAATTTTTTTATGCTTGAGGTAGTCCAATCAGGATAATGAATTTAGTTAATCCTGACCCATTAATCGGGAATTTAATTCCATAGCTTGAACATGCCCGATGTCGAGTAGGTATGGGTTAGCCTAACAACCTAGTTTCGAAAAAAGACTCTCGTTTTTACTATAGTAATAGAAGTGATTAGGTTTAATATTAATTGAAAGATTTATTCCTTTTAGTGATTTCATCAAATGGCATACATAAATATATCAATAAATCACATAAATTGATAATCATGATAATAAAACGATTGGTTTTGGACTTTTCTTCAATTAATTTTCTCGAGCCAAAAGGGAAATTAACATGGTTAACCCTATGTGTTCATGCATGTTTTAAGTAGAAGGTTTTACCCTCTCGCTTTGTTTTGGTTGCCATCTTCAAAATTAAAATAATTATATCCCTATCTAACCTATATAATCTAATTACATAAATTTTCTAAATAGAGAAACCTCGAGTTACATTTAAGGGGAGTTAGATGAGAAGAGAATTACACAAGAATTTTAGAGAAGATAGGACTTGCAGGTCCTATTTAATAAAACCCAAAACTGTAAAATGCATGAACATATATAATTTGATTGTAGTCCACAACCATCTACCATGCCATTTATTATGCTTAAACAAAATTAAACATATAATTTTATTATTCGAAAATCTCTATTTTAGAAAAATAAAACAATTTTAATTTTAATTTCTAAAATCAAATTCTAGAAATTTTATTAGTATAAAATCTAAAATTAATATTTTAGAAAATTTTTTAATTGCTAAAATCATATTTTAGGATTTAAATAATATTATATAATCTACAATCAATATTTTAAAAAATATATTAATTTTCAAAATATAATTTTATCCCAAATCATGGATCCCAAATAAACACTAATCATAATTAGATTGAATTCTCAAAACAAGAATTAAATAAAAATTATTATATTATTTTTACATATCTAAAATCAATATTTTTGATAATATACATTAGTTTTCAAAACCAATTTTAGAAATTAATCTTGGTTAGTCCCAAAACATAATTTCTGGGAGTCTTTGGGCATAAGTGGAAAAAGGCAGAAAAAAAAACTTCGTGGGCCATCGGAAAAAAAAAAAGCAACTGAAATGGAGTTAATTTTTTTTTTTTTTATATCACAAACCCACAAGAGACAAAATTTCATCATGGGTTCATTCTTCCCATGATCATCCCACGGACAGCCTCGCTTGGGAAGTTGTATTCCCAAGCGAGCAGCAGCTTCGGGCCAATTATGCCTCAAAGCCATGGCTCGCAGGCTAAAAAAACTTCTTTTTTTCCCTTTTCCTCGCCACTTCCAGAAATTATTTCTAGATGTTCCCTCTTCGATTTTTGCAGTGTTTTTCTATGAACAGACATTCTGTTCATGTTCAATTCAAGCAAAAACAGTCAATTCAGAACCAAACAAGACAACAAAATACCTGCAAAAAAATAAGATTACAGAAACATTTCCTATACAGAACACAAACATGTAAATCAGTTTTCAATATACAATGGAATTCATTAAGCATTCATGATGCTTTTTCGAATTCTTGGAAACAATTTTCAAAGACTCATTGTATTCATGATTGTAAGTTTACAAAACCACATTCTGTTAAAACAAAACCTACAAAAAAAAAAAAAACCATTTCTCAGAAAACGGAAACGCCTAAGAGACTTGGACCCAAGCAGAGAACAATTCTTAATTAAATGAATCATATAAACATTTTTTATGATCCAAACATATGCAAGAAACAATTTTAGACATAAGCAACAAAACCAACCGGAAAATAATTTTCCAAAAACCATATTTGTGTGAAAAAATAGAGACTCCAATGAAACAGTTTCATGGCTAAATAATGATCCATAAATCACACACAAGTGGCTCTGATACCACTATTAGAACCCTTACATAAATTAAATATGCATTACGTAGCGGATATAAAAGGATTCTATGATCCGAGGACCGCATGTATGAGTAATTAACGGATCAAAAGACAGGAAGATATACCTTTCTCGAATGTCTTTGTTGTTAAAAAATATTCGACTGCTGAAAGTGTGATCCAGCATAAACTAGAGCTCCACGTCTTTGCCACTAGAGTTTAAGTGTAAGACTCCCTCTAACAATATTCACACAGAGGATATTTACTCAAGAACGCCAAAATACAGTCTCTATGCTAGTAGAGAGAGAATGGTAGCTAGGGTTATCATTTGTCTAACAAAAGAAGAATAAGAGAGAGAAAAGAAGTCGTGTGTCTGTTCTGTGGTTTTTTTTCTCCTATTAAAGCCGAGAGAACCATTCTGGAGTAATCCCCAGAAAAATGCAGAAACACACTGTAACACTCCACGACTACGTACCCTAAAAGGGCGGGGATGTCGCCCCGTCCCATAGGACAAGGGGTCTTTAAAACGAGGTATAAAAATACAAAGGCAACCACGAAGAGCTTCAACTTAGATAAATAAAGAAATGCTCTTATTACATCAGCTCAACGTGGAGCAAAATGAAATAAAACAATTAAGCATTCAACCATTTGAACAACAAATGTCTCCTAAGCAAAGATGACAATAATTAGAAAAACTTCAACTTGCAATGCCCCGCTGACTCAGCACAGTCAATCTCCTGAAAACATGATGTAAAACAGTGTGAGAATAAATCTCAGTAAGTCTTGTGTACGCACATGGTGTTTTGAATAGTACGTGCATGCAAAGTGTAAAACATTTGTAGAAATAATTTGGCAAGTCATAAATAATTTCTCTTTCGCAAAGAGTGGGTTTTTTCATAATCATACATTACACAAAACAATCATCCACTCGAATAAACAGTCATGTCACCACACGTTGGGCTCCATGAGAACAAAATGGCCAAGGCACCACACTTTGTGCACCTTGTCTGGACCAGATTACCACACGTTGGGCGTTCTGATTAAGGTGAGTGTGCAGCTCACCAGGTGAGATACTCATCCATCTCTACACCCAACAAAACCATCCGGGTGTCCATGCCGGGAATATAAATAATACCATACCAGGTACAAATGCTAGCTCGGACTGGCCTGACCAACCAACATGGTCGCCTTTTCAAGCAGAGTTCATCTTCTTGAGGTGGCCTCCTGCTAGAAGACTTACGCTAGCCTTCCAAGACTAGTATTGTTAGCCTATCCTTATTGAGTACTCAACGAACATATCCGTCAATTCCTGATTCACCATATTTCCAAACCTTAGCTTTGTAAATTGTGGTTTTCTTTAAAAGAGATTTCCAAAAATTTAAGGAAAATAATAGTTTTCTTGATAAAATCATTAGTTTGACAAAACTGTTTAAAGAATAAATATCCACGTTTACAACCCAAGCAGACATAGTTCAACAATAGCTTTACTAAGCTTCACAACATATACTTGCCATCACAATATTTAACAAAAGATTTTATGCAAGGACTTACCGTCACAACATTTAACAAAAGAGTTTATGCAAGGACTTACTTGATCTGTCTCGGATAAACAAGATAAAGTCACTGCTTGCTTTGCTCAATTATCCTCCTGATCTAAAACCATATAATATCATGATCAGGGTCTCAATTAATTCAAACATGCTCTAATCTCATTTATTTTCACTACAATTTGCAATCCCCTATTTAATTCCAAGTAACCTATCCAATCCCCAAAGATCATTTACCATGTCCATATGTTCATCTCACTAATAGACATCATTAAACCTTACTTTCGGCATCAAGGGTGGGTATTCCCTTACCTTGCAACAACCGGGTAATGAGGTCTCGATGCTCCTATGGTGATCGTCCCGAATTCGCTTGAAATGAAGAGAAAAGCTACCTCCTTTGCTCCTTTTGACCAAAAATTAAAGAAGAAGATGAAATCACCCTTTATGGGGCATGATTTAAGGGAAGAAGAAGGAGAAAAGAATCATTAGAGAAAACAGCATCAAGAGGTTGAAAGGATTTTTGCTTACCTTAAGGTGCGTTCGATTTTTGCTAGGTATTGCTCTTAAGATTTTCAAAAATTGCTGTGGAGTTCTTGCTGGAATTTTTCATGTAGAATAGAGAGGGTAATCGGCTACTTTGCTTTAGGGTTAGAGTAGATTGGTTTAGGGTTAGATGATGGTGTTTAGAAAGACTCCTAACGGCTTTAGGCTTCTTAGACAGCAAGGCCGAAAATTGCAGCTTGTGGTGTCTCTCCTTGCTGCCAAATTTAGGTGAGTTTAAGGGGAGAAAATAATCTGCAATTTGCTCCCTTGTGCTGGCCGAAATATTGGTCAAGAAAAGGGCTGATTGTATTCAGAATTTTGGGCCAAACAAGGAAGAGTTTGAGAAGGCTTTGGAGACTAAAATTCTGTGCAAGTGCTGTGCGAGAATTCTGTGCATGAGTGACGAGTTTTGGACTGTTTTGGCTGCTGTAGTTCTGCCAAAATTTCCAGAGAAACAATGAGGGTTTTAGGTGTAGAAATTGGCTTGATCAGCTGGGGTTTTTTCGGTGGGTTGTGTGTGCAGAATTTCGGTTGGAATAGGAGCACAATAGCTTGTCGAAATTTCTTGCACAAAGCTGCCAAAAATCCTGTGCATAAGCTGGACAAATTTCTGTGGTTTTGTGAGAATAAAATTCTGGTTTTGTGTAGCTATGGTAATCTGAATTGATGAGGAGTATTTAGGTGTTTTGAGCTAGGGTTTGGAGAGTTGGATTGCACTTAAGGAGTGCTGGAATTTCGGACAGCTTGTGTTGACACAAAGCTGCCGAAATTCTGCTACGATAAGGAAGAAAATCCTAGTTGAATTAGGGTTGAAATAAAAGTCTGATTTGTTAAGGGATTTAGGATAAGATTTCCTAGCTTTGGAAGAGTTTCAGTTGAGCTAAAGTTCCTCCAAGAAGTGGTGGCACTTGCTGGAAATTTTTCTAGATTTTTAGCTAACATTCTAGGGTTAAAATCAATAAGGTTTCCTACTAGAAAAATGACTCTTTAATTCCAACTATCCATGGTAACATCCATTAAGCTAAAACCAAGCTGGATTTTTATTTATTAGCTATGGTTTTTTTTTTCTCTTTTCGAAAATCCTAAGGAATAAAAGCTGAAAATTAAAAGTGAACTTTATTCACATCAAAGTCCTTAAATTTAGGGAATAAATATAGAGACTTATTTCCTTGGAATAATGACACTAAAATTTCTCTCGGTTTGCTAGATCTTTTTCTGGCCAAGACATGGAAACTCTAAGGAAAGGAATTTTCAAAAAGAGAAACTAACTTCACAAAAGATAGGATTCGAACTCGGGTCACCAAAGGAAATCACCAATCTCCCCGCTATTCCAAAACAACTCCAATACTAATTTTTCTACAATCATTTCTCACCATTCCCCCAATACTCATCCTTCCAAATCTTCGATCAAACCTTCCTTATCCAAATCTTTAACAACACATCAATTAATTCAAATGCAAAAGCAACGGAAAAAATCTCATGCATCCATGCAAATAAAATAATTCTAAACTACCACATAGAATGCAAAATGCTATGCAATGCATGACTTTTCCCCATAGTCAAAGGTGGTTTTGGGCGGGGTATTACATCCCCTCCCCCTTTAGAGAATTTCGTCCCGAAATTCTAATTTCATACCCTTCGAGCATATCCGGATACTTCCATCTAACCATTCCTCCGTTTCCCACATCGCATCATGTGCTCCATGATGATCCCAAAGTATCTTCACCATGGGTATCTGCTTGTTTCGAAGCGTCTTAATACTCCGCTCCAAGATCTTGACGGGTCTCTCCACATAACTCAGATTGGGTTGCAACTCCAACGGTTCCTCATTGAGTACATGACTCGGATCGGGGTTGTACCTCTTTAACTGAGAGACATGGAATACATCATGCATCTCGGTTAGACCATCAGGTAGATCCAATCAGCAGGCAACCATTCCAATTTTGTCCAATATCAGGAATGGTCCCAAATACCTAGGACTCAACTTCCCTCCTCTCGGATGTTTCAAGATTCCTCTACTAGGAGTCAACTTCAAGAATGCACGGTCACCTACTTGGAACTCCAGTTCCCTTCTCCTAGAGTCTGCATAACTCTTCTGTCTGCTTTGCGCTGCCCTTAGCCTTTCTCGAATTAACTTGATCTTGTCCGTCATCTCCTGAATGCATACTTCACCAGTCTTCTTAACGTTCCCTTCTTCTGTCCATCCCTAGTATATCGGTACTTGGCATTTTCGCCCATACAATGCTTCGTATGGCGCCATTCCGATCGACGCCTGATAGCTGTTGTTATATGCTAACTCTGCATGCGGTAAAGACTCAATCCACTTATCTCGAAAGTCCAAGTTACATGCTCGGAGCATGTATTCCAGTATCTGAATGACTCTTTCGGATTGACCGCCTGTCCGCGGATGAGCAGAGGTGCTGAATTTCAGGGTCGTGCCCATGGACTCCTGGAACTTACCCCAAAACCTTAAAGTGAATCTAGGGTCCCTATCCGACACAATGCTCGACGGTACACCATGCAACCTTACAATTTCTTGGGTATATGTTTGAGCTAACTTTTCCATCGAGTCCTTTACGTTGACCGGTATGAAGTGCGTTGTCTTGGTCAATCGGTCCACTACCACCCAGATCGCATCTTTGTGTGACTTGGTCATCGGAAGGCCAATCACAAAGTCCATGGTCACCTCTTCCCATTTCCATTCAGGAATCGGTAACGGTTGCCGTAACCCTGCAGACTTCTTATGTTCCATTTTAACCTTCTGCCACGTCAGGCAGGTTGACACATGCTGAACTACATCCCTCTTCATTCCAGCCCACCAATATTTCCTCTTCAAGTCTTGGTACATCTTTACCTCCCCAGGGTGTATGGTATATTTGCTCTTGTACGCTTCGTCCAGTATCCTCTTCCTTAAGTCTTGGATGTCCGGTATACAAATCCGGTCCCGAAAGTATAATACCCCATTCTCATCGGTTCGAAAATCGCTTCCTCCTCTCGCGATCTCTTTCTCCTTGAAAGTTTGAAATTCTGCACTGCCCTGTTGACCTGATACAATTTCCTGGTCCAGATCGGGTTTCAGGGTCAAGTTGCTCACGCAGATCTTCATTTCTTGCACTTGCGCCACTTTCCCCAGGATATCCTGGACTGCCGACACCTCCTGTATTCTCTAGTGTGCCATTTTCACCTTCTGACTTAGAGCGTCTGCTACCACATTTGCTTTACCCGAATGATAGTTAATAGGGCACTTATATTCTTCCAAGAACTCCATCCACCTATGCTGCTGGAGATTCATGTCCTTTTGCGTGAAGATGTACTTCAAACTCTTATGGTCAGTGAAAACCTCGTATTGTTCACCATACAAGTAATGTCGCCATTTCTTCAAGGCAAGCACTATAGCTGCTAGCTCCAGGTCATGCGTGGGATAATTAGCTTCATGCGGCTTTAGCTTCCTAGATGCATAAGCTATGACTTTCCCTTCCTGCATCAGCACAGCTTCTAGTCCTTCCTTGGATGTATCTGTATAGAGTGCATAGGGCTTATCAGCCTCAGGCAGACTCAGCACGGGTGTTGTAATCAACCTCCTCTTAAGTTCTCGAAAGCTCTTTTTGCACTTCTCACTCCAAGCAAAAGCGACATCCTTCTTCAACAGTCGCATCATTGGTGAAGCCAGAGTAGAGAAATTTTTAATGAAACGCCGATAGTACCCGACCAACCCAAGGAAACTTCGTATCTGGGTAATGTTCTCCGGTTGTTTCCAGTTAGCTACGGCTTCCACCTTGGCAGGGTCCACTTTGATCCCTTCTTTGGATATCACGTGACCAAGGAAAGACACCGAGCTCAGCCAAAACTCACACTTATCGAACTTGCCGTAAAGCTTGAATTCCCTCAGCTTCTCCAGGGCCAATCTTAAGTGCTCCGTATGGTCCTCCGGATTTTTGGAGTATATTAAAATGTCATCGATGAATATAACCACGAACTTGTCTAGGTATGGTTAGAAAATGCGATGCATCAAATCCATGAATACTGCTGGTGCGTTGGTTACACCGAACGGCATTACTACAAATTCGTAGTGGCCATACCGCGTGTTGAATGCAGTCGTAGGAATGTCTTCTTTTTTTATCCTCACCTGGTAGTATCTTTGCCATAGGTCCAACTTTGAAAAGCAAGCGGCGCCTTGCAGTTGATCAAACAACTCATCGATCAAGGGTATAGGGTATTTATTTTTTATCGTTAGATTGTTCAGTCCCCGATAGTCGATACATAGCCTCAAGGTACCATTTTTCTTCTTGACAAACAACACCGGGGCTCCCCACGGTGACATACTCGACCGAATATAGCCTTGCCTTAGCAATTCTTCCAATTGCTCCTTCAACTCTGTCGGTGTCATCCGGTAGGGGGTTCTGGATACCGGTTCTGCTCCGGGAATCAGATTCATGGTGAACTCAACTTCCCGTTCAGGGGGTAGGGAATTGAGCTCAACAGGGAAAACATCCGAAAAGTCTTTTACTACCTCCGTACTTTCCAAGGTACATTGGTCCTTAGGTTTGTTCAGGAGGTACGCCAAATATCCCATACATCATTTCTTGAGTAACTTCTGGGCTTTAGCCCCAGCAATAAGAAATTTTAGTTCCTTCGTTCACTTGCCGTTGAATTCAATTACATCCCGTCCAGGTCTCACAAACTGCACCGTCTTGATCTTGCAGTCCACACGAGCTCCGTGTTTCGACAACCAGTCCATGCCCAAGATTAAGTCATAATTGTCCATGGGCAGGATTATAAGGTCAGCCTTTAGAATCTCCTTTCCAACCTCAACTCCACAACTTCCCATTTTCCTGCCTGCTTCCACCACCTTTCCCAAGGGGGAACTAACTACTAGGGTATAAAGTAGCTCATTTCCTTCGTAACCCAGACGTGAAGTACATATTTTACTTACATAAGAGTGTGTGGATCCTGGATCTATCAGAACATTAACAAGACAACCTTGGATAGAAAGGTTACCTTCGATCACGGCGGCGCCCGCTCCGATTTCCTCTCGGTTCAGGGCAAAAACTTTGGCCTTCACATGAGGCTTCAGGCCTCCCGCTCCGACTGGTCCAGCAGCGGCGCCTCTATTTCCTCCCATTGGTTGGGCCGGCGCGGTCTGCTCAATCCTTAAGGGTTTGGGGCAGACGTTTCTCAAGTGTCCCGGGTCTCCGCAATTGAAGCACCTCCTCACACCCCCATTACCTCAGCAGTTTCTTTCGGTGTGGCCTCGCTTCCCACACAGCCGACAATTCAGGCTGCCTTGCATCGGTCCTGCTACTGGCACTCGAGGCTGCTTGCCCCGATTTCCCCAAGGCATAGAGGCCACGGGTTGCTTGTTGCTTGAAGGCCTCATAGGTGGACGATTCGGTTGGAAGGGTCTACTTACCGGTCGATGCCGATCTTCATTTTCCGTCCGGGAAGCTGCGTCCACGGTGGCGGTGTACGATGTAGGCGGTGATGGAGCCAATGCCTTTCTCAACTCTGGCCTAAGCCATTTTCACGAATTGTCGGGTGCGCTTCTGCTCCGTATCGACCAAGCACTTGCAGTACTTGGACAACTGCATGAATCGGGCTGCATATTGGGCCACGGTCATGCCTCTCTGCCTGAGGGTCTGGAATTCATCCTCCCTCTTCTCAGCCACCCATCGAGGAATGTACTCAGCCCGGAAAGCTTCCGTAAAGTCGTCCCACATCCATTCCTTCTCCTCTTTATCCCAATCACTCCATACCCACTGCCACTATGCTTGAGATGGTTCCCTCAGCCGAAAAGCAGCAAACTTCACCATCCTCTCTTCTGAGTACTGCAAAGTAGCAAAGATGTTCTCCATCTGCTCAATCCATTGCTCGGCTTTCTCATCCTGTTCCACCTCCCCTTGGAATGTGGGAGGCTGGAACTTCAGGAAACGCTCCAGAGCCTCATCCTCTCCCCACAGTGGTTTCCTGGCCACCTTGTCCACCCTTTCAGTCAAGTTTTGCAGGATCGAGGCCATTTTATCGAAAGCCTGACCCATGGTCACATCCTGTGACCTCTCTGAAGCCAATTCCTACTCGCGTGGCAGGTGCTCTTCCACGTCGGGGGTGGAACGATGCATCTGCTCAAATTTCAGGGTGGAGGATGCACTCTCCTGCACCGTTCTACTATGCACAACTATTCTGCGTCTTGGTGCCATCTTAGTCACATTCACTCAGGGTCAGTTAGTTACCAAGGGGAAAAGAATATGCTTAGATGCATGATCAGTTGATAGCAATGTACTTATCTAAAGGAGAATGTAATGATATCGTGCAAGGGTAAATCAAGTAATAAATGAAACTCATGCTTATCATATAAACCATTCTTTGCAGAAAAGAAAGGGTTATCTCATACGATACCCTTTTTATGTAAAATGATAAATAATCCCTATGAGCAATATGCTCCCTTAAAAGAAATAAACAAACAAAGGTATGCAAATCCCAAAGAAAGAAAAGTAAAAGTTGCTGGTCTTCTATGTTTGAATCTCCCTAATTGCAACAGAAGCATCGGAGTCGTCAGAGGCCGGTTCCACAAGCCACCCCACGGAGCTATTGGGTCTCCCTATATAGTCTCTTGTGAAACCAACACTCCCACTTAGCTTCCCTGACTCACCCTCTCCGACTTTCTTAGCTCTCATGGCCATCTCATAGAGCTCATCCAATGCTAATCTAACCGCACCCTTAGGCATAGGCCTCTCACTCCCTAAATCAACCGGGTCAAACAACCCCTCTCTTCTTAGCATGGCATCTATGCCCAGTCCATATCGGAGTCCACACCCCTTAGGACTTTCTTCTAGCTTCCTCTTTCCCGTATCTACCCCTCCTAGAACTGACTGCCTACGGACTCTCTCTCCTGGGGCAACCCCATCTCGCGGCGTATATCCCTCACCACTGGTCCCTTTAGGGTTATGGCAAGCAGGGGTCCTGTCAACTTCCCCTATCTGCGAGGTCCGGGGAACCTACATTACCTCCTTATCCTCCTCTACTATCCCAGCCATCTCTCCCTCGTTCTCATCGTCTCCCTCATTCCCTAGCTCATCTACCTCTCCCTCACTCAACTCTGTCATCTCCTCATCTCTCTTATCTTCCCCTAAGCTCTCCTCGACCTCTATCTCCTCCTCAACCACCGGGTCATCTAGCACTGACGGCTCCCGCTCTCTCTCAGAATCAGACGCAGGTGGATCAGCTGCAGGTAGTGGGGCAGGTGGATTCCCGCAGTCAGCGGGCCAGTCTCTAACAGCCGATACAACTCTTTTGACCATCCTATAAACAAAAGATAAAAATTAGCACCAGATCAAAATACATAAAAAAATAGAACCCCATAAGTCAAGTAATTGCCTAAACCTCGCTCTGATACAACTTGTAACACCCCACGACTACCTACCCTAAAAAGGCGGGGATGTCGCCCCGTCCCATAGGATAAGGGGTCTTTAAAACGAGGTATAAAAATACAAAGGCAACCTTCAGGAGCTTCAACTTAGATACATAAAGAAATACTCTTATTACATCTGGCTCAACTTGGAGCAAAACGAAATAAAAACAATTAATCGTTCAACAGCTTAAACAACAATTGCTCCTAAGCAAAGATGACAATAATTAGAAAAGCTTCAACTATCAATGCCCCGTTGGCTCAGAACAGTCTATCTCCTGAAAGCATGATGTAAAACAGTGTGAGAATAAATCTTAGTAAGTCATGTGTGTGCACATGGTGTTTTGAATAGTACGTGTATGCAAAGTGCAAAACATTTGTAGAAATAATTTGGCAAGTCATAAACAATCTCTTTTCGCAAGGAGTGGGTTTTTCTCATTGTCACACTCTGTACAAAATAAATCCTCCACTCGAATAAACAGTCATGTCACCACACGTTGGGCTCCATGAGAACAAAATGGCTAAGGCACCACACTTTGTGCACCTTGTCCGGACCAGATTACCACACGTTGGGCGTTCTGATCAAGGTGAGTGTACAGCTCACCGGGTGAGACACTCCTCCATCTCTACACCCAACAAAACCATCCGGGTGTCCATGCCGGGAATATAAATAATACCATACCAGGTACAAATGCTAGCTCGGACTGGCCTGACCAACCAACACTGTCGCCTTTTCAAGCAGAGTTCATCTTCTGGAGGTGGCCTCCTACCAGAAGACTTACGCTAGCCCTCCAAGACTAGTATTGTTAGCCTACCCTTATTGAGTACTCAACGAACATATCCGTCAATTCCTGATTCACCATATTTCCAAACCTTAGCTTTGTAAAACGTGATTTTCTTTAAAAGAGATTTCCAAAAATTTAAGGAAAAGAATAGTTTTCTTGATAAAATCGTTAGTTTGACAAAACCGTTTAAAGAATAAATATCCACGTTTACAACCCAAGCAGACATAGTTTAACAGTAGCTTTACTAAGCTTCACAACATAGACTTGCCATCACAACATTTAGCAAAAGAGTTTATACAAGGACTTACTATCACAATATTTAACAAAAGAGTTTATGCAAGGACTTACCATCACAGCATTTAACAAAAGAGTTTCTACAAGGACTTACTTAATCTGCCTTGGATAAACAAGATAAAGTCACTGCTTGCTTTGCTCAATTATCCTCCTGATCTAAAACCATATAATATCATGATCAGGGTCTCAATTAATTCAAACATGCTCTAATCTCATTTATTTTCACAACAATTCGCAATCCCCTATTTAATTCCAAGTAACCTATCCAATCCCCAAAGATCGTATACCATGTCCATATGTTCATCTCACTAATAGACATCATTAAACCTTACTTTCGGCATCAAGGGTGGGTATTCCCTTTGTGAAACCCCACCTAATGCCAACCCTAGAGTAAGGGGGTCGAGATGCATATCATATTATTTTGCATGAATATATATGTTTTTGAATGATTTTATGTGCTTTAAAATTGTGGATTATAGGTTAAAATGCTTAGTTATGCTTATGGAGTAGGAGGGGTAAAATGGTAATTTTGCTTGAGGTCAAAATAGGAAGATGGCTTGAGGATTTCATAAGAAGAATATGTGGTTGAGAAAATAAGAATAAGAATTAGTGTGATCAAGTGGTTAGAGCTTTGTGAATTAATTTCTAATGTCATGAGTTCAAATCCCATCATTTAAGCTTTTGTCATGATTATCTTAACTAAGTTTGAATTTTTGTTTTCTTGCATTTCTTGAAAATAGGATTGTTGTCTTAGGGGGGACATGAATAGAACGTCCTAATCTTATCCTCATGTTCTAAAAAGAATTCCAGAGGGATTCTTGTCATTTTTATTACCTCTAGCTTGTCCTAACATCTTTATAATTTAAATCCATTAAATCTCTTCTTTTGAACTCCAAAATTCTGTGATATTCTTTCACCTTGAATTTCGAAAATTAGCTATGGAGGATGGGGAGTTGGCCGAAAATAGGAGGGGAAATAGGAAGGGGTTCCAAGAGAAATCAAACACCATGAAAGAACCTTCAAAAATTCACCTTCATGTTGTTCATGTTTTAGTGAAGGGAAATCTGGAAAATTTTCCAGAATTTTTGCAGACCATCTCTTTGAAAATTCAGCTAGTAAACCTCTTCATTTGCTGCCAAGAAAATGGTCATTTCATGTGGCTTAAAGGCTGGAAAATCTGTGCTATTCTCGGACTGCACAAACTGTGCAAAGCTAGAAAAAAATTCTGGACATTTCGCAGCTTTCAACCAAGGAAGTGAAGCTCTTTTAGTCCATCTTCAAGCCAGCAAAACTCCTCTGTATTTCTCCATAAAGAAGGCTGGAAAACCACCTTTGAAAGGCCTTCAAACCCCCTCAAGAATCAGCTGCAAATCAGGTTCAAGGAGTGTAGAAATTCTGCATAGAAATTCTGCACAAACCTTCGAAACCTTGGACAGCTTGAAACCAGAATTTTTCCAGCTTTGCTTCCTTCAAGCCTAGGCCGAAAACCACCCTTCAACTTCTGCAACATTGGTCCTTGATCAGCCATGGACTGAACACCATTAACACCACACTTACCTTGAACTCATGGACTCCATAACCGCACCTCAAAACACTCCTAAGATCACTCCATTCAAACTCTTTTTGAACTTCAAAAAAATTCCAGCATTTTACTCCATTAAACCACTCTTGCATTAGGATAACTAACCAGAATTTCCTCTGCCTTCATAGACCGAATTTCGATCAACTCTATAGCCTGGACAAGCTCCATTCATTCCATCGAAATCACCTTGTTCAGCCGGCACCATTGAAGAGTGAAGAAACCTTCCTTGATCAAACACCATAGATAACCACCTACCTTAACCAACTCCACAACTTTCTCCATTTGAATTTCAAATAAAATCTGATCAACCTCTCTCCTTCTTGCTGAAAATCGAAACTCTCATTCACCCTAGACCATTCGGCCAGCACCTTACCAGATTTCGTACAGCAATCCTCTCAAACTCTCTCCATTTTCACCAAGAACACCAAGAACACACACAGATTTCGTACAGCAATCCTCTCAAACTTCTTCAAGCCTAACCCTACTCTAAACACCTCCAATCACTCTCAAATACTCCAGATCACTTCTACTTAATCCCTAGACTTCATTTCTGGGATTTATAACACAAAACCTCACAAACAAGAATTTTCAAACGGATCAAAATTAGCCTTTTCCCTTGAAGGTCTCAAGAACATCAACAAGGTAAATCAAGAACAACCTTCTTGTTCATCCTTTTTCCATTCAATTCTTAATATACCCTTCTAATGCTATCTCTCTCTCTCTCTCTCTCTCTCTAATATACTGAAATGGTTGATCAACAATCAACCATGGCTGTTTTTTCCGGTGGATCACTCAAGGCTCTCTATCGTGCGTGGACCTTCTTTTGTCTTCATCAAAGCAATCAACAATCAAGTACCCATTCTTAAATCCTTTCTTTTTAAATTCTGAAATCATGTCTCCTAGGTGTTGATAGGGAAATAGAGTATGAATGGAGATTGAGTATATGCATGTGGATTAAGGGGATGGAGTTAAGACATGATGATTGTTGTGTATGGCTAAGTTGTATGTGTTTTCTTTTTGAATCATTGTATGTTCTTCGTGCTTAATGAATTTTATGGATGTTTGAAGCATGTTAGAGATCATGACACCAAAGGTGATTAGGCTCTTATGTTTCTATTTTCCATTGAAGCCATTAATGATGATTATGCCTAGAGGGAAGTTAGCCTTGTGATAGTATGTGTTAAGTCAAGCATGTGTTCATGAATGGATTGGTTTATTATTTGATGTTGGAGAATGTGTTTATGAATCTTTTCTAGCAATAGGAAAATCATGGTGAAAGAGTATTTTCTTGTTAAGTCTAGGTTATTTTTATTAACAAAATTTTATTACTTTAAATAGAATTACTACTATATTTTTCTCTATAAATTCGAAACTCTAGGAAGATTTGGATTGGTTTATTAATTAAAATATTAATATTTTCTTTATCAAATAAGTGAGATCTTTTGTTAAAAATAATATATATATATATATATATATATAGTAATAAATCTTTTATAATAAATGAAATATTAGAATTAATGACCTTGTAGAGCTTAGTTCAAACTTTTACCTATATTCCTAAATATTATTTATATTAAAATCTATTTGTTATTTATTAATTGAAAATTTAAAATAATTCATTTATTATTAATTTTATTTAATGCTAATTATTTATTATCTATTAAAAAAATTAATTAAAAATTATATGTAATTTATTATTTACTTATAATAAAGCTATTTTTAAATTACCATTTATTAATACTATTAGGACTTAATATTATTTAAAATTCAAACCTTCTTTTATTTATTAATAATAGCACTCAAGAATTATTAATTGAGTCTATAATTTATTAGCAATTATTTTAGAATCCCAAGTTATTTTAATTTATCAAACTGGACTTATTTTATAAAATTCTTTTTTTTAGCTAGCCTTAAAGCTTAGAGCAATAGGGTCGTGATGGTAATGGGTTGAACTAGGATTATTTTGTGTAAGTGAGTTTAGCTTGAATGTAACCTTATGTTTTGTGTTTACCCCAAGCGGGGTTAGGTCAACCTTGGAAGACTTTTGAGGTTGAGCAAGCAAAGAATCAGGTAAGCTCTCGCATGGAATTTTGTGAAGACCAAAAATTACCGTGGCAAGCCAAATACGATGTGTATGGACATTTATGTTGTGAAGGCAATTAAGGACTATTTTTCCTATTTATTTCAGTACAAACAAATCATTTGAAAATCAAACAAGCAGTTTTACACAAAATGCTAAACTCTTTCTAAAACCCAACTTTGACAAGAATTTTAGAAACCCTTAATTGCTATTTCCAAATAAAGCAATGTATGATCCAATTTTCTCCCAAGTGGGACAATCAACGTTGAGTACTCAATAAGGGTAGACTACCAGGAGTAGTCTTTGAAGGGTTAGGGTAAGTCTCTCAGTAGGTGGCCACCTCTGAGGGGTGAGTCCTTCTTGGATAGGATGCCAGTCCAGTAGGTCATGTCAGTCCGAGCTAACAAGTTTCAGTCATGTGGACTGTGTGTTCCGGAGTGGACAACCGGTAAGTTTGGGTGTAGAGATGGAGGAGTATCTCACCCGGTAGGCCGTACACCTACCCTTTGTCAGCTTGCACAAAGTGTGGTATTCTGACCGTTATTTAGTCATGGGGCCCAACGTGTGGTAACCCATTGCTACCCATTTGAGTGGTTGTATTTATTGTGCACATGTATGGTTTGAAAAGCGAAACGCCACTCTTTATTTTCAACATTTATTTATTGCTTGCCAGCACATTTCCTTATGGAACTTTTACAACTTGCATACATGAATTATTTTACCTGAAACACTCAAATCACACACGGGTTTACTGAGATTTTTATCTCACCACCTTTTATGCCATGTTTTCAAGGAGATCCTGCTGTGGAGGTCATTAGCTAGATTATTGCCTATGCTTTGAAGACTTGTGTTATTTTCTTTATGTGATGTTTTGAAAGATTGTTGCAAACAATTTATTTTGGATTTGTACCAGTATTTATCTTTTGGGTTGTAATAAGTTTAAATTTTTAAGTCTTTATTTTCTTTTATTCTATGTAACCTGGTTATAAAGACCCCTTGACCTCTGGACGGGGCGACATCCCCGGCCCTAATGGGCCTAGGTAGTGGGGTGTTACACCCTTACCTTGCAACAACCAGGTAATGAGGTCTCGATACTGCTATGGTGATCATCCCGAGTTTGCTT
Source organism: Voacanga thouarsii (assembly GCA_026120185.1). Taxonomy (NCBI): domain Eukaryota; kingdom Viridiplantae; phylum Streptophyta; class Magnoliopsida; order Gentianales; family Apocynaceae; genus Voacanga; species Voacanga thouarsii. The sequence continues at coordinate 1,427,805 of JANUWF010001885.1, read as the reverse complement.
GAAAAGAAGAGAAAAGCTACCTCCTTTGCTCCTCTTGACAGAAAATTAAAGAAGAAGATAAATCAGCCTCTATGGGGCGTGATTTAAGGGAAGAAGAAGGAGAAAAGAATCATTAGAGAAAACGACATCAAGAGGTTGAAATGATTTTTGCTTACCTTAATGTGCGTTCGATTTTTGCTAGGCATTTCTCTTAAGATTTTTGAAAATTGCTGTGGAGTTCTTGCTGGAATTTTTCATGTAGAATAGAGAGGGTAATTGGCTACTATGCTTTAGGGTTAGAGAAGATTGGTTTAGGGTTAGAAGATGGTGTTTAGAAAGACTCCTAATGGCTTTAGGTTTCTTGGATAGCAAGGCCGAAAATTGCAGCTTGTGGTGTCTCTCCTTGCTGCCGAATTTAGGTGAGTTTAAGGGGAAAAAAATCTGCAATTTGCTCTCTTTTGCTGGCCGAAATATTGGTCAAGAGGAGGGCTGATTGTGTTCAGAATTTTAGGCCAAACAAGGAAGAGTTTGAGAAGGCTTTGGAGACTAAATTTCTGTGCAAGTGCTGTACGAAAATTCTGTGCAAGAGTGACGAGTTTTGGACTATTTTGGCTACTGTAGTTCTGCCGAATTTTCCAGAGAAACAATAAGGGTTTTAGGCGTAGAAATTGGCTTGATCAGCTAAGGTTTTTTCGGTGGGTTGTGTGTGTAGAATTTCGGTTGGAATAGGAGAACAAGGCTGGCCAAAATTTTCTATACAAAGCTACCGAAAATCCTGTGCATAAGCTGGACGGATTTCTGTAGTTTTGTGAGAATAAAATTCTAGTTTTGTGCAACTAAGGTAATCTGAATTGATGAGGAGTATTTAGGTGTTTTGAGCTAGGGTTTGGAGAGTTGGATTGCACTTAAGGAGTGCTGGAATTTCGGACAGCTTGTGTTGACACAAAGCTGCCGAAATTCTGCTAGGATAAGGAAGAAAATCCTAGTTGAATTAGGGTGGAAATAAAAGTCTGATTTGCTAAGGGATTTAGGATAAGATTTCCTAGCTTTGGAAGAGTTTGAGTTGAGCAAAAGTTCCTCCAAGAAGTGGCGGCACTTGCTGGAAATTTTTCCAGATTTTTAGCTAACATTCTAGGGTTAAAATCAACAAGGTTTCCTACTAGAAAAATGACTCTTTAATTCCAACTATCCATGGTAACATCCATTAAGCTAAAATCAAGCTGGAATTTTATTTATTAGCTAGGTTTTTTTTCCCTTTTCGAAAATCCTAAGGAATAAAAGCTGAAAATTAAAAGTGAACTTTATTCACATCAAAGTCCTTAAAATTAGGGAATAAATATAGAGACTTATTTCTTTGGAATAATGACACTAAAATTTCTCTCCGTTTGCTAGATCTTTTTCTGGCCAAGACATGGAAACTCTAAGGAAAGGAATTTTCAAAAAGAGAAACTAACTTCACAAAAGGTAGGATTCGAACTCGGGTCACCAAAGGAAATCACCAACCTCCCCGCTATTCCAAAACAACTCTAATACTAATTTTTCTACAATCAGTTCTCACCATTCCCTCAATACTCATCCTTCCAAATCATCGACCAAACCTCCCTTATCCAAATCTTTAACAACACAACTATTTCACATCAATTAATTCAAATGCAAGAGCAACGGAAAAATTCACATGCATCCATGCTGATAAAATAATTCTAAGCTACCACATAAAATGCAAAATGCTATGCAATGCATGACTTTTCCCCATAGTCAAAGGTGGTTTTGGGCTGGGTATTACACACACATTTCTATGAATTCTAATCAATTTAGAATTCAATACTTGCAATTGGAAACCATAAGTTTTAGCAATCACAATTTGGCCTAAAATTATAACTAATTATAATTTGACCACAATAACTTTTTCTTCTCACAATTAACCCCATAATGTTTTCAAATAATATCTTGAGCACTTAGTCCTCTATTGTGTGTGACTTATTAGATTTCCCGATCTATTGGTAGCGAATATGAATTAATCCAAACGTCTTTGAGATTAATAATCCTTAATAATTTAGAATTAACCAATTATTTCTAATCAGGATTGGTTTATTAATTCATCAATTAATAAACTTATATTCAGCAGATCATGAGTAGTATCTACCAACACATCATGATTACCCAAGAGTTCAGGAAGTCAAGTGGCTTGACATGAACCCATCAATAACAAACTACAGTGCAATGAATTCCCTTCACCATATATTATCTTTTTCAGTTTGGAGTATGGAATTAGCGCCAACTCCCTCCAAAATATATATTAATTTTGGCCTCAATATATTAGTACTTGAACCTGAAATCCACTACTCTACATGTGTATCAATTGGAATTATTTTCAATAGACAATCATCTTAGCCAAGGATTTCATGAGTAGTAATTTCCATAAGTGGCCATGAGATATTTGCCCCTACTATTAAGAGTGATGAATCCTTTATTGACCCTCTCAACTACTTTCATTTACCTCACATTGTATCTAATATCTATCCCATAGGAGGCACTCGATTTGGCTCCATAAATTGGAATTAAAGTACAATGCTCAGTAAATAAAGTACCTTGGAGATCGCAAGCCTAAGGATACTTGCACGTTTGCTATATTGAGATTCTATCACTGACACTACATAGTTATCCATGTGATTATCTCATAGTCAGATCTTCAAATGCACTTGTTCTATTAACAAGCATTCATGTGTTAACTTTGAGTACCTCAATACTTATGGATATGAGAACCACCGCCTGATCAGATCAGGAAGTCTAACACATGCTAGTCTTAACACATTAATGATGTCTTATCTCATTAATACTATGATTAGGGATTATTTAAGTACCAACTTAATACAATGTAGTAGGAATCTCACATCATGATCTCTACGATGATTTCCTTGACACAATGTTGTACTAGGGATTTTATTTAACAATTATTTTCCGTGAAAGTTAAGAAGACAAACTGAAAGATAAATAATGTCTTGTATTATAAAACAAATATGTCATATACAAAGTACAAGTAATTGCCTCTAGGACACAACACTAACATATCATTCAATCCTAGAAGACATGATCACATTATGCAAACACAATATATAGAATAACTAATATATAATAGCTTAATACAATCATCCAATCACACAATAACCAAAGTACTAAACTAGTCATTCTGTAACTTTCCTAAGTTAATATAATAACAATTCAAATCAATACAAGGATAATTGAATAGTTAAAACATAATTTTATCTTTAAAATAGCAAATCAATGTTTTGATCATAAATAGGGCAGAACATGGGGCTTCTTTGTACAATCATTTCACTAAGTAATACAATTCAAAACATTATGAAAATTCAGAAGATACAACTTCAATATGTAGGTAAGTTACTATTAAAATTTCAAAAAATTCTAATGTAACATCCCTTATAAATATCATACCAGAAGCATGCAAAAAGCTTGGTTTCACCCAATATGTTCTTCTAGATTAGGGGTCTTTATGACATACAAAGCCAAAATGTCAAATCAATAAATAACAAACACATCAAAGTTGGCTAAATTTAAGTCGTAGCATACCTCAGACGTAGTAATTGTGTTCAGAAAAACTCTGTCATTCGGCCACGATCCTAGAAAAAAAGGATAGATATACGTGTCAGTGATTTACACTCAGTGAGTCCCGTGAGTGCTAGTGATTTCTCAAAAAAAAAAAATGGTAAAAGAGGTTTTTCAGTTTTTTTTTTTTTGATAAAATCATATTATAGGAATTAATCGTGTTTGCCCACTAAAATCAGCAGTATAACTGAGTAGAAAGAGTTTTGCTCAAGAGTCGTTCAGAGGTTCAAACACATTTTGGAAAATCTGACTTTTATGCAAACCAATGCCCTACTCCTTGGGCATATTTGGAAAATTAGGTTTTATCAACATCATTGGCCTATATTTTTGGAAATACAGGCTTCCCTATCAATATAAGGTTGACCTACGTGCAAAACGCACAAGGCTTTGCCTTCGGCATCACAGTCTTATTGTACTAAGGCACGTCCCTATAGTACTCAATTGGGTATTGTTAGAATGATAAGATTGTCTTCACAATCTATCTCTATTTATATCAACTTATATTAATTCTTTTTACTTGTACTAGTATGATTTCCCCCACTCCGTACTCCTCTTGCCTTAAGGTTGGCAAGTGTTGATCACATATTGGGTGTCCCGCCCAAGATCAACCATTCAATGGATGCTTACATATTAGGACAGTGCTAACTGGGGAACCAACTAATTCTAGTGTCCTATCGCCCTATTTGGAGTAAGTTGATCCTCGGAACTAGATCCAGATTACTTGGGATCGTCTATCTTTTATATGAGCTAGTACAAAGGTCATAACCCTTACTGAGTACTCAGAGTTTCCACTGGTTCATAGGACCAGTCCAATATCCATTCCTGAAGGAATACCCATAAAATATTTTTTGGGACTAAAATATCCTTTTTTAAAAGTTATTTCCACATCAAGGGAGTTTTCTCCAAAACTGTAGCATAGAAGGATAAGAAGTCCTTCTCGCATTATAAAATCATTCCTCAAGGGTATTTACGTAAATTATGCAAATTTAGAATACCCGAGTCCAAAAAGACTTATCAATTTAGAATTCTAAATCCAAAAATAGAAATAAATTCAAGGATTTCATAATTGTATTGTGCTTGAGTGCTTTGGAATAAACCATGGATCAAGAAAGTGAGAATTCATAATTCTGTATTTTTTATCATAAAATATGGAATAAAATATACTTATGTGAGTAAAACATTCATATACTACGCATGTTTCATCAATTTAATCATTTTCCATGTTTTCATGATTAGAAAATATTTGTCGTACAAGGAATTTAATATCCTTAGTGAAAATATTCCAATTTCTGAAATTTAATCACCTTATGACTTAGAAAAATCCAAACGTTGGTCAGAAAACCCAAAAGGTTTATCATTCATCTTTTCATGCTTCAAGGAAAATACTTACTATTAAATGGTATTCAAAACCATAAGATTCCATTTCCGTGATTAGGTCATTGCATGGAATAGAATTTTGTTTCAAAGAACCACAAGTTTGGTTAGGGAAACCAAAGTTAGTTCAGAAAAGCATCAAGGTGTATTGATCTTTCTTTGAAAAATTTAACCATTAAGGTTAAATATTCGTATATACGGAAATCCACATTTCTCATTATTTTAGTATAGAGTAATGCCATTTCCATTTCAAAAATACCCATTCTTTTCCTCAGAGAAACCAAAAGGATCCACAATGCATTTCATTAATCATTTAAAGGAATTCACTAGCATTTACAAGAAAACATTTTAATGGGGACTCACCGTGACTAACGCTACTTCTTTGTGATTTGTCATTCACGAGACTTCACAATGTCCTCCTAGAATTTGTGTCTACATCACAAGAGTGATTCACTCATTCTTAGTATTTCAATCTTTCAAATTAATGCATCACCAACAAATGCCTTAACAAAAGTAGCATCCATTTCATCCGCGGGCTATGGGCGAGTTGGGACTTCAGCCTGGTTTAAACCCCTAGCTTCCCCCAGGTCACTAGTTCGATTCCCGCCGCGGACATACTGGGGGATTTACATGGTGGCCCTCCAGGCCCATGGGGAATAGTCGGGTCGAAGGTCTGGACAAACCCATGTAAATAAAAAAAAAAAAGTGTCATCCATTTCTTACATTTGCATTCTAACAAGAGCACCTAATTACTTAAAGTATTTCAAGGAGTAATATTTCATTTATATAATCCTTCTTCATTCTTGTATTCCATGTAATCATAAGACATTCACTTAGCCTTATGACCCCATTTACTTAATTGAACTCACTAAAACAAACATAATATAATAGCTCAACTATTTCTGCATTTTATCTTTCAAGGAATGTCTTCCTATGTTTGCCATAATTTGAAATCTACAACTCCAAATGATGTCAAACTAGTTCCAAAATCTGCCTAGGACATTCCTTTATAATTTCAGTACACGGAGTACCTTTTACTTTCTCTATTTTGTTCAGTTTTCATGACAAAGTCTTGGCACTTTAAATCCTGTCACAGTTTTGGCATTCTTTGGTAGTTTTATCATAAGTTTCTATCCACAAGTCCATATGACTTCAAAATTGTGCCAAAATGTTCCTAGAATCCTTAAATTTAATGTCAAGTAATTTGTTTTCCCAATTCCAGAAATGTTACAGCTTATTGGAAGCAAAACAGTCCTAACTTCTCCTAAGCCAAAATTTTTGCAATTCTTCCTTCATGAAATGTCTCAGTATTTTGATCATATCTCTTGATTTACAAGTCCAAATTACCACAAATTTGTGCTAAACCACTCCTTATCCTTGTAGCTTCAAAATAATATAAGTATATATTTTTACAATCACTGAAACCGTTTCAAAGTTATGGCCTTGAGAAGTCTGCTCAAAATTCTAGAATTTTGTGTATTCTCCAACAAATATATTTTCTTTTGATTCCTACTTCATCATACCAATTGAAGAGCATTTAATTCAATTCAATCCCCTTTTAATCATCATCTAATCAACTGATTTTCAGTCATGCAAAAAGCATAAATTTCTTATGTATTCACCAACAAAACCAGCAACTTCACTCAAGCATAATAAGCTTATATATATATTTTAACAAATAAGCTGTTTCCAACTTCATTTCTTACTTCCATTTACAAAACCATATTCAGCCATACTCAATCCTTTAAAACACCTTTAAATTTCATTCAAACATCACACAAAACATAGCCACCAACTTGCAAATCCATCTGCCACATAGCATGAATCCAAAATTAGCTTTATACAAGAAATTTCAATAACTATTCTTCATAGTTCATACAATATATTATGAAATATTCATACCAAAATAATCCCCATAACTCACTTAACAACTTTAATTTATGAAGATAAGTGATCTACCTTTTATTTGTTGATTTCTAGGCTGAAAATCCCCAAGCTTTCTTCCCCCTTCTCTTTTCCTTAGCTCTTGGTCAAGTGATCTATTTCTCCTCTTGTTTTTGCTTTGTTTTCTTCTTATACTCACCTATTTGTAGCTGAAATATAACGACCAAAATAGCCTTAATCGGCCACCCTCCCTCTTATTTATAGAGATTTTAATTTCCAAGTCAAAATGGCATTAAATTCTACAAGCTTGCTTGGTGGTTTTGAATTGGTCTAATATGTGCTTAGTCACCAAGTGTATTAATTGCACAAGCAACTTGGTTCACACTTATTGGTCCAAGTATCACTTAGGTGTCCACTTAGGTGGCACAAGTGATGACTAGGCTTTCCATACCAATTAGAGTCCGACACACATTTTATACTTCAATTACTGATGCCACCTAATATCTTTAACCAATCGAATTGTGACACTTGTCCAAAATTAGCTTTAATTCTTCAGGAAATCATAATATTTATTTAGGAATACATGTAACTAAATCACTATTCGTCCCAATCGAAAAAACATGCTATTTGACCAATGTGATCTACGTTTTACATTGAACATAACGTTGTATCTCAGAATTTTCAAATTCTCACTTAATTTTTCATAATTCACAGTAAAAAAATCCAACAGTATTCCAGAATAATTTTTCGACACCACAACATTCGTCTCATTACACTAATTAACTTTTGTTCTAATTTTATACCCAAATTATTGCTTTATACAAAGTAGTCATTAATTGAAGTATAAAAGTACAGGTAAAACAATCTTAAAATTTCAACGGTGTCCCTGAATATTTTTGTCGTACCAAAACATTCATCTTATTATATTGATTATTTCTTATTCTAAGCTCACATACAAATACTCACTCTAAAAGGAGTAGTCATTAGCCAAAGTACCAAAAATTTGGGATGTCACATCCAAGTTGTTAAACTAGGTTAATTAATTGGTGAAATTTGAGATGACTGTACAGTAACTTTAAAACTCTATTTTGGCAGTGATTTTGTAAATATTACTGAGAGTAAAATGCTTGGCCAAACCAAGTTATTCCATAGGCAAAATACTCCTTAAATTTTTGTTTATGTATTAAAATCTTAGTTTCAAATTCAAAAAGGGAAATGGTTAAATCAGAGGTTGAAATTCATAGAAAAACTAGCCTCGGTGAAAATTGAATAGAGTAATTTTGAAAAATCATATAAAATCAACCAAATAAGCAATTAGCATGATTCCAATGGAAAAATATCCTAAGACATAGTAAATCAAATAGAAATAGAGATGACATCTTCCTTAGCGAAAATGTTTAGTACTATAAGTGAAAACTCACAAATCATGTAATTCAAGCAAGCAAAACCAACTTCTACTCAACAATTCATCATCAATTTAACCCCATTCACTTCAAATCCATATAGAAAACATCAATACAGTACACTAACATCAAAATCACTCCATCTTCTTCACATTAAAATCATCACAAAACCAATTCTCCTCAAGAGTATCAAATCTGCCCAACAATGACTTCTTATATAAAACATGAGTTAATCAAGGAAATGGGTTCAAATAACCTACCGAAGTGAAGAGTATTTGAAAATACTTCAATAAACAACTTCAAAACACTTCAATATATAGTAATTAAGCAACAATTATGGAGTTTGAGTGAACAAAATCAAAGAATAATGAAGGGAGATGAGGGTAGGTTGAGAGGGAGTGAGAGGAGAGCAAAACTAGAATATTTCTAAATATGGGAAGAGGGATGAATGAAAATGAAGGCTAAAAATCTGATAAAATTTGATTTTAAGTGATGAATTAAGGGTTTGGATTGATTATCTTACACAAGAAATAATTTTAGAAGGTTAGGATTTAATAAAATTCAAGGGTTGAGATTAAAACTCACCAATGGCTAGGATGGGGCTGCCATAAGGAGGATATAAAGTAATTTTAATCAATTAGTGTACGCTAGGATTTAGCGAAATAAAATAAATTAAAAAAAAACCTAGTATTGTACAAAAATAATGAGCAAAGGTTAAAAAAATTCACATATAGACTAAGTTGTTCAAAGAATAGTCAAAGGTTCAACGAGTTTAAAGTCTTGGTCAATTAGTAGTAAAAAATAATTATAGTAAAAAATTAAAAGAGTCAAAATATTAAAATGGGGCTTTTATTTAATAAAACTAACATTAGCCTTTAAAAAAACAATTTCTCAAAATTTGCCCAAAAAAATAATGTTTTTAACCAAATAAATACATAAAATACTTTCTAATAATTAATTACCATCCACGACATAAAATTAATCATAATAAAGCATCGCAATATATTCATATAAATGTATACAATTTTCCTATATAAATATTTCACTTAGAAATAAATAATATAAAAAGTAGTCAAGAAATTTATTCAAATAAATTCTCTATAAAATATGCAAATATTCACTCATAATAGATATTCAAATATATTCTCCAATAATAATATGGTCATAGAATACCATTTTATATGTATACGAATGCATGAAATGAGGGGGTGTTACATTCTTCCCTGCTTAAAACAATTTCATCCTTGAAATTGCTGATATCATACCTCAAATCATTTTTGGATACTTCTTCTTTACAAAATCCTCAATTTTCCAAGTAACATCTTGCATTCCATGATATTCCTATAACACCTTATCTGTAGGAATTCTCTTATTTCTCAACTTTTTAATACTTTGCTCTAAAATTCTCACTAGCTTCTCTTCATAGCGTATATTCAATCACCAGTAATTCAATATATCCTACATGAAATTCTTGTTCTCTTTTTTAGTTGTCGGTATACTTTTCCTGTTGGCTTTATCCACTTCTAGTCATTCTTGTACTAACGTCACTCACTCTGTCATCTCTTACACTTCTCTTTCTTTATTAATCTTCCATCTTTTTTCCTTGCCTGGTACAATGATGTTACGTATTTTGGCCCTAATACAATTTCCTTCAGGGCAAAACTAATTAAGGCTTGATGGTTGTTACTATAAGTTAACTCTGCATATAGATGACTTTCGGTCTTCTCATTTTTTAAATCTAGTGCGCACGCTCTGAATATGTTTTCAAAAATTAATATTTCTCTTTTCGATCAACTCTCTGTGAATGGGCAATCCAAAGTACTAAAATTCAACTTTAATCTCCTTAATTCTTAAATGTTCGTTCATTTTCTTGAAGTAAACTAGGGGTGTCAATTCAAAATGTTACCTGTGTTAGGGATATGTCCTAGAGTCAATTTGTACTTATACTGTTGTTGTTATGTATTATGTAATAATATGAGGCATTTCTTTTCATGAATAGTGCATTTAGTTTTGTGGTAATCGAGTATATAACTTGATAGTAAAACCCTACAATCAATACAATGACTATTCTTAAACTGTCCCTGGTCGATTATTATTAGTGGAACAATAATAAATTAGTATGTTTGTGACTTGATGGCTATGTTTTACTGGTCATGGATATATGTGATATCAAGTCAAAACATAAATTAATATTAGAGAATATTGTATTGAACATGACCCACTATGAGAGTACTTCATGGAATATGCCATAAGTACTTTCTAGCTATAATGATATTAAAAGTCCTTCGATCTGAATTCATCATAGTTTCCTACTTGATAAATTCTATATTTTGACGTTGTCTAAAGTTGTCTTTAATTAGATAATAAATTAGACTACTGTTAGATATAGAATAAATCAAGGAGCGGAATATGATTGATAGTGAAGGAATTTGTCCTACTCAATTATGGGAGAGATATCCATGGGTAACTTGATAAGTTAGACTATTAAAATGCATGGTTGTGCTCAAATATATCAATCTAAGATATTGATATCATTTGTTTGAACAGTCTACTATGAGATCAAGAAATAATTGATTAAGCTTGATAATGATGACATGCTCCGTGCCTTATGCTTAATCTAGATATCGTGTGACAAAAGGACTAAACATAAAATTATGGTTTGGTTCAAAGAGATCACTGATCTTTATTTAACCTAGATAGTTATAATATTTTGCTAGAAACCGCTTATAACTTGTGGGCCATTTAAATGTGATTTGGGCATACTGTCAGTGTTAAATGAACCTATAGGGTTATATAATAAGTGAACTTGTTAGGTTATTTTTCTGGTAACCAGGTTCGATGAATCTAGAAATATGTCTAAGTTAATTAAGCCTAGAAAATTTACCAGATACAATGAATTTAGAAATATGTCCACATTCGATGTATCTGGATGATGTCCAGATTGTAAGAATCTGACTCGGTAAATTAATTAGTTAAATTAACGAGATAATGGCAGAATCTTATCATATCAATTTTAATTTAATTTAAATTTAAAATTAAATATGATAAGATATTATCAGAGTTGGACTCTAACAAGTTCGGATGGGTTTTGAGAAAACCCTAGACGTCTTCTAAAGGGAGCCGTTCTGTTAAAATATTCATGCCTCCATTCACCAGAAAAACAAGCCTCTCAAGCCCTAGGTGCTAGCACTCTCGGGGTAATGAGTTAGTTCGCTGTGTGTATCCGATAGAGGGCATTCCCACACTGCAGCATTTGGTGATCATTCGAATTGCACATACGACAACACAATCAAAATCGAAGGATCTTGATTATGCCAAATAGAGGTAATTCTATAATCTTTAGATCTTCTTAATCATTTACTTGGGTCTTTGGAAGGGATTCATTGATTTTTTTCGCGTTTAGTAGTCCACGAATCCTAACATCTTGAAGATACAACATGTAGGCATATGATTTCTTGGGTATAAACTCGAACTAATTCTTCTGCTGACTATTGCTTTTTCATTGGAACAATATGGATTGTCTTAGTATGACGATTTGCAGTTATCTGAACTTTGTTCCTTTCATTTATGCTTATTGATAAAGAATTAATGATAATTGCTTATTATAAGCATATTTTACATATCATTTGTGCTTTAAAGTCTTTCAAAATTTGTTATAGATTACTATTTATCCTTCTATTTTCTCCTTGTTTGATGTAGGTTGCAATGATTGGAAATTAAAAGTGGAATCAAGGAGAAAAAGTACCACATAAGAGTTTTACTAAAGCTACACGACGTCGTCAAACTCATCCTACACGGCACTATGGCATCACCTGAACTTCAGATCCAAACTTTTTGGACTTCACAGCGCCATGCCCGACTCCTTCCACATTATTATGCAGTTTTAGAGTTTAAGAGCATCAAACATTTAGGAGCTGACAGTGCTATGCACAACATATTGGAAGCAGCCGTGCAGGATTACAACTCACAATAAGAATAAAGTTTCACAACGTCATTTTAGAGCCTATTCAACTAAAAGAAAGCATGCACATTACCTGCATAACACATTCCATGACATCATGCAACATCGCAGTCAGTCCTTGTTCTACAGATTTTAGGGATTTTTTATATGAAGCTATAAATACCCATCAATAGGGTCATTTTAGAGAGAGCCACTTGAGATTTATATCTGAGAAACCTCGTGGAACATCAAGGAAGGCTAGAAGAGAATATCAAGGCAAGGTTGAAGGAGAAAAGGAGCATCCCAAAGAAGAACCCAAAGTGGAAGAAGGGTACTTGTCTATAGGTTTCCCCTTACTTTTACTTTATAATTTTGATTTGGTGATGTTTTTATTACTTAGATCTAATAGTAATTAAAGGGTTGTACCCTAATTTGATTTTGTATTTGTCTATTATTTGATTAATTGAACTTTGCTTGAGAAATTTATCACTTGGGCTTTTATTTGATTGAATTGATTGAATGGGCTATTCTCATGTATTAACTTTGAGAAAAGAATTATGAGATAGGTACCCATTTTTATTGATTCAATAGATTTGTTTTCTGATGTGTAAATTTTAAATGTATAAAAATTATTAAATTTAAATACATTCCTTAGCTAAGTTTTAATTAAAACATTAATTCCAAACACACACACACACACACACACACACACGAGCAAGTATACTCATTGCAAGCATAGTATAGGGAATTAATGAGTATCAATCCTCAAAGGAACAAGTACACACTAATCACTTTTCATTCATTGTTTAACCAACCCAAATAAAGTGATAAGATAATAAAAAGAAAAATAAAGAAATATGTACAATTCAAGGTTTTAGGAATATGCAATTTAGACAATTATCCTAGAAAACATGACCATGAATCATTTAGCAACTATCTCAATTAATCATCATCTTGGCATCATGAAGGAATATAAAGTAAAATTCAATCGTTTCCCAAGTCATGAATCCACATACATAGACTTCACTTCTTCCCTAATCCATGGAATCACTATCTCTTGATTAAATTTGTAGATTTCCCAATCAAACCAACATAACCAAAAGATGCATTAAACTCAATTCCTCATACATTATCGCTATGCTCTAGGTGATAATAAACATGAAATTAGTCAATAACCCTATACTCTAGGTGAAATTAACTAATCTTTGATTATTTTAGTTCCTTGTCTTAACTTCGTTTCCCAAGTTCATTAAGAAATAAAAAATATGTAGAATTGATTAAATTAAACTTAATCTAACTTCGCTTCCCAAGTTTATTAGATATAAATTTAATTCCATCAACTTATCAAGTAAAATCAAGTAATCAAATATCAAGAGTGATAGAAAATTGATCAAATAGCTAAATGAATCCAAAAATCATAAATCCCAAAACAATGTCAAATTACAATGAAAACATTGATTATATTATTATTCTAGAAAAAGAAAATAAAGGTAAAAAAAAGAACTCATAGACAAGCCTTCATCTTCTCTTTAGAAACCTTTTTGAATAATCCTCCTTGAATGATGACTCTCTCCTTCTTCGAGTGATTGAAAGTTTTTAATCCTTGGATTCACACTTTCTCTTGTGTTTTTCTTGTTTAAATAAGCCTCTTTGATGCAAAAATTCATTACTTGAGAAGTTTGGTGCTAGGTCCCTTTGATCCACCTGGCGCTAGGTGCACTCTGTTTCGTCCCCTGAACATTGCTTTGTTTTCTTTGTTTTTCCATATTGGACCTGGTGCCTGGTGCAGTTGCTAGACCTGGCACCAGGTGCAAGCTAGAAATTTCTACTTTTTGCTCGAAATCTATTCAATTCTATACAAATTCGTCAAAAACACTTTTCACAAGAAAAATATCAAATAGGAAGAAATATGCCTAGTTATTATATCAAAAGTATCTCAAATTAGTCTCAAATAACTAGGCAAATAGTGATGAATTTAGCCCCTATCACATACCCCTACACTTGAAATTTTTCTTATTCTCAAGTAAAATACTTACTTAAGTCAAGAAAATAATCAAGAAAATACAAGATTTTACTCTTCCAAAAACTTTGAAATATAACAAGGATTATAACTTCCTTTCAAACTTTAGATAAACTCTTGCCATTCATCAAACCCATTGAAAACAGTTAAAGCTTTGAAGCATTTTATAAGACATCACAAAACTCTTGAAGTTGAATTAATCAAGTTTATACCTTAACCTAAGAAAATTATTTCACCATTCATTTAGACACATAGATAACATGAATCATACAAGTCAAGCTATCTACCAACTCAAGCATTATAAATCTAAAATTGCACAACTCAAGTCTTGATGTAAGGAAAGCATGTAAAATTTTTTCTCTTTTTTTTTTTTTTTTTTTGGTCAATGACTTAGGGAATTGATAGACTTAAGTACATAGATTTCTCTTCACACACCGTATTAGCCCCCTTTTAGTCATCACTCATCATTTTTCAACATTTTTCTCTCTTTTTTCTCTTTTGTTTTCTGGAATTAATAGCCTCAAGAAAGTGGATTTTCGTCACTATCCGTATTGGCCCCTATAATCAAGCAAAAACATTTTTCTCATTAACAACAATTAACTCATTGTTCTCAATTTTCAACCATAATAAAGCATTTTTTTTCACAAATTTTCACAGTCTTTCTACTCAAAAATGTTTTATCTCCTCACATTCGTTATCACAATTCAAAGTTAAGAAAAATTTAAACCCATAATACAAGAGTCAGCCAACAACTTTTCCCACATTCATCATATCCTCCATATTCAAACTAGATAAGTCAAATGATACTCAAACACCAATGCATAAACAAGATTAATCCAAATTCTTAAGTCTTGAAAATATCCTATCTAATAAACCAATTTCAAAAAAATCCACCAAATGAATGACAAAACTCATATCCATGTAAGAAAAAGAATTACAACCTTGCGAAACAATAAAAACCTCAAAAAAAAAATTGAAAAATTTCACACAAAAATGATATGAAATATATATGAGAAATATCTTCAATACCTAAACTTTCCCCCCACACTTAAACATGACATTGTCCTCAATGGCTAAAAATAGAACAATAAAAGTAAAGCTAAGAAGACCGAAAGAAATAAAGAGAGAGTAGAGAAAAGAAAATACTTCCATCGTGAATTAGTTTCAACTAGTGTGAATCCACCACAAGGAATAGTCATTAGAGAAATCAGAAGGGTACCTAACTCAAAAGAAACTGAAAATAGAAAAACATAAATCTAGAAAAAGAAAAGAAAAGAAATCAAAACAAAGGAAAAGAAATGACAAGAACTAAAAACTAAGAAAGGTCATGAAAATGTAAAGAAAAAGAAATAAAAGAAAAAAGACAAATAATAAAATAAAATATAAGTGCAAGGAGTAAAAAAAGAGTCCTCAGACTTATCATCATCATTGGCGACTCTACTCATGGATGCACCAGTGGATTGTTGGATCAAAGATGCCAATTTATGCTTGTGGATATCTTGACGGTGATGTAGGTCAGTAATGGAGTCTCGTAGCTGGAGGAGGATTGTCATTTGGCTCTCTAGTTAGGAGGCCTCTGCTTGTGCCTCAAAAGTAGCATGAGAATGAGAATTAGTGGCAACGATGTGAGGTCGAGTAGGCTGATCTTCCGACTCCTCCTCATTAGGGAGAAACTCCACTATCCCTAGATGCTGAACTTCATAGGACTTGTTCCAACCTCTCTCTCTCTCATCATAATGATAGCCATACTGAACCAAAGTATGCTTAGTCACTAGGTCTCAGTCAGTTGTGGGCTGACTAAGCTCTCCATCTAATCTCATTCTAAAGTCCCGTAGGATACGCATAATAACCAAAGGGAATTTGAGGGCTTTAGCTGATATGCCAGAGTAAACAACATTTCTCATGGACTGAATAATAAAAGGGGCAAGGGGAATAGGCTTATTCCTTATCATCTTATCAAGAATGTAAATATTAAGGACACTAGACTCATTGAAGCCACTGGCCTTAGGGTAAACATTAAAAGTGAAAATGTAGACTATGACACACAATTGAGCCTTAAGATCATTATTAGAGTTGTAGTGATATTGGCCTATTTGCCCCTTCTTCCAAATATGCAAACTCGTCCTCACAACACTAACATCTCAGGTAGGCTCAGAAATAATCTTTTGGTTATTATGGTCCACAGCTATCTAAGGACCTGTTGGAAAGCATGCCCTCAAAGACTATGTATTTTGTGTAAATATATTGTAATAAAATATTTATTCATTCAATTTAGTTTGTTTATTATATTATTAAACGTTTAAGGTCAAAGTATGACAAGTAATGGTCTATGTGTTAAGTCGTTCTTCACAATAAGGTATAGACCATAGGTACTTATCATACAAGTAAAATTGAGTTCATAGTCGTTTGATGGAACCCATCATTTCATGAATGTAAGATTATTATGCCATGAGTTCCAATAAGGAATGGTTTACCTTGAATTAGTCGGTAGTTCACTCACATCATTAGCATAAGCGTATTTTGAATACGTAGAATTGGACCTATAGTAGTGGTCTCTCTTAAAGTACTATAATTATAGAGACCAGATTATTACTGCGACAGCGTGGACGGATACCTTTATACTTAGTATGAGTTGGTGGTATGGCAATGCTAGGGTCTTGCACAATGATGTACGTTGGGAGATATTTCTTTTATGAGATCAATAAACTTTGTTCATTGGGTATATTATTCCAGTTACTTAAGACGGACTCATGCAATAGAGTATCTATGCTTCACTTAGTGAAGTTAAATCACCCCCTTGTGATTGTTCAGGATAATCTAATAATCCAAAGCCTTGGGGATTTGACTCTAGAATGTGTGCTTTTAGGTAGCTTCCAATGATAAGCAAGTACATTCGAGTGAGTCATGGATTATGAAAATAGAGATCTAAGGATGGTAGATGTCTTTAAGATGGGTGTTAGTACATTTATCCTGTCTTATTGATAGGTGTTACATACTGGGGTATTTCCATCACTTCACCTGTAGGTCGGAGATATTGCTTTAGCAATATTATTCTTGGGGTCAATATTTTCATATGGTGATAACTTGGAATATTTAAAATGGTAAAATGCAGCTATTTAATAGTAAGGTTATTTAGGTCATTTTAGTCGCTATGAATAATATGTCTCTTGGTCCCCGAAGTAGCTCAACTTACCCTAGTGCTGTTTAGACACAATCTGGGCTTAAAATAAAATTTATTCTAAGAGTCCGATTAGAATTAATTAATTAGCCTTGGATTTTGATAAGGCCCAAAAAAGATAAATAATTAATTAAGAGAATTGGGCTGGAATAAATTAATTAATTGGACGGTTGTATGTTGACATATATTAAGAGTCTAATTAGAATTAATTAATTAGCCTTTGGTATTTAATAAAGCCCAGAAAAGGTAATTAATTATTTAAGAGGATGGGGCTAATCTTGGACTGATTTATAAGCACAACATCAAGCCTATTAGGGCTTAGTGTTTTCGCCATTAGGGCTTCATCAAGCCTTAAGGCTGGCTGAAATTAGGTGCAAGAGAGGAAGAGAAATAACGTGGTTTTTTCAAAGCTCTCTCTCTCTCTCTCTCTCTCTCTGAGTGTGCCATCCCTTCCTCTTGTTCGCATCCTTTTCTTTTTTCTCCCTTGAAGATATTTTGATTATCAAAAGAATGAGCTTTCACCAAGCTAACCCAAGAGCAAGGTAGACTCATACTCCAGAAGATGAAGAGAGGAAGTTTGGAGACGCTTAATGTGTAGGAGTAGAAGATTGGCGGGAATACCAGTCGAACCATAGGTGCCCGCGTCTTTGCTTCCAACGCAAGTTCCAGTGTAACCCGACCATTCGTTGGTTAATCTGTGACCAATAAGGAAAAGTAAGTACTCTCTCCTAGATGTAGCTCTGAAAACTAAAAAAAATTTCACTGAGTTTTCTTTGATGTTTTTCGTTTTGATCCTTCAAGTAGTATCAGAGACACGATTTTCATCTAGGAGCATGTACTAGGGTTAAAAACTAAAAAGTGGTTCCTTTACTATTAAAAATGAATCTTTTGTGATTTCTTGTGATCCTTCATACATTTGTTTCTAGAGTTCATGTACGCCTTGCGGTTAGAGGTATAGGATCATTTATTCAATGGTTTTTTCATTATTTTTCTGGATTTGAGTAAATGTGATGTATGCCTCACGGTTAGAGGTATATGTACTTGTAAAGGCATGTTTTTATGCCTGGTTTTGGTTTCTTTTAACCTGTAAATTTTAGAGACTGAAGAACGTGATTGCTAGAATTGATGAGTGGCGAAAAATGGCTGAAAAGTAGGATTTTTTCAGAAATCGGCGAACTCCAAAATGGACCCGACGCTAGGTGGCCCGATCAGACTAGGTGCTAGGTCCATACTGCGCAGCCGGAGGTTTTGGTGAAATAGAGCAGACTCGGCGCCAGGTCCATTCTGCCCAACTGGAGGTGTTGGAGAAATAGTGCAGACTCGGCGCCAAGTTGGCCTAACGGACCAGGCACTAGGTCCATTCTGTCGGAGATGGATGTGCACAATTTTGTCCAACAAAAAAGGAGAGCACTACTAAAGTTTTGTACCTCAATTTTTCCTTGATGTAATCATGTTTTGAAGCCATTGTATGAGGTTAATTTTCTGCAATAGTTTTATTTATCTACAGATCAATAATTTGCATGAAAATGAGAAGTAAAGGATGGAACCACCTTAGGATTAAAGAAGATTATTAAATTTTTATTCATGATGTTTAATCTGTTGTTTGGTCACTTAGGAATAAATGAGTAGTTTGAGTATGAAAAAGTTTACTTCTGTTATCATGCTTATTTCTTTTTTGTGATCAAATGCGCAAGTTCTTCTGAGAGCAAAGTCTCACTAGATAGAACGGTTTTTGATAAAATATTTTAATATAAGAAACTTTAAAATAAAAGAGTTCATGGTTTATTCTGTTAAAGGGTTTAATCCTTGACATAGAGAATAATGTTGAACTTAAGGTTATTTAATAAAATTTTACTTTGGTTCTTAACTTAGAATAGTAAAATAAATTCATAGTGTATTCTCTCAAAGGATTTAATCATTGACATAGAGAAAAATATTGCATTTTAGTTTTTTACTAAAGTTAAGAAAACCATAAGATTAGAGAAAACATTTTTGGGCCTAAAACTCTATTTTCAATAAAAGATTAAGTGGGAGAGGGGTTCCAACGACCTATGGCTTCCATCACATCTCTTATTGGAGATAGTGGATTTCCGTGTGTCATTCTGAGCATGACCCCTTATAGGATAGACTTCCACAAGTATCTAGAACTAATAGAGGAGTAAAATTAAAATCTTAGGGTATTTACTAGGATCGACTAACTTACGTTGGAGGTTTTTAGCACTAGATTGCCCATAAGGTGGTGTAAATCAGTGACCATCCTATCGGTGGAACTTTTTCTAAACCATTACCTATTAAGGAAGTTTTGATTCGTGATGGTTATACACTTAACTGAGAATGATATTAATCTTCCTATGAAGCTCTGTTAGTTTTTCTAAGAGCCAAACTATTTATATTATTGATAATGGTTTTAAGAGTTGTCTATTATCAAAGAAATAATACAAAGAAATGTGTATTTTTATTTCCTACAAACTAAATGCATGTTTTTTTGCAATATTTCAGAAATGTCTGGTTTCAATCCATTGTCAATCATTTTCTAGGAGAATAAATTGACAGGCCCAAATTATGCGGACTGGAAGAGGAACCTGAATATAGTACTCACTACCGAGGAGTACAAGTATGTTCTTACAGATCTCTATCTTGAGATTGGGGAGGAATCTACTTATCAGGAGCGAGAGGCCGAGAAGGCATGGAAGAAAGCTAACGAGATGGCTAAGTGCTATATGTTGGCTTCCATGTCTAGTATACTCCAATCTAAGCATGAGTACACGACTGCTACGTACGACATGAATTTGTCATTGCGTACCATGTTTGCTTACAAAAGCTGGCTCGCAAAGAAGGAAGCTTTTAGGGCAATTGTCAACACTAGGATGGCTTAGGAGGCATAGATTCGAGAGCATCTGCTCAAGATGATTGCCTACTTTGAGGAAGCTGAGGTCCTAGGCGTAAAAGTAGATCCTGAGAGCCAAATTGACATGGTTCTTGAAACTCTACTTGATTCATATTCTCAGTTGAAGGTGAACTACAACATGAACTAGTTGGATATAAATCCCACGAAGCTTATGAAAGAACTTTAGGAGGCAGAGAAGATCATGAAGCCCATGTCAAAAGTTTTGGTCTCTCATTCTGCTTCTTCTTCTAGAATTAAGGTAAAGCCTAAAAAATTCAAGAAGCGGAAGGTCTAGAACAATGCAGGGGCCCGACCCAAAGCATTTGGTCATGCTAGGCCCGATGGGAAGCCCAAAGGCAAATGCTTCAAGTGTGGCAAGAAGGGATATTAGAAGAAAGATTGTTTGGACTTTTTAGCCAAGTCTACTTTAGGTATTGCTCTATACCTAAAGTCTATTTTGATTGTTAGATCAATATATTCCTGGATAGTTGATTCTGGAGCCACTGACCATATCTGTAACTCTTTGTAAGGGTTCAGAAGGATAAGAAAACTCAGCAGCGGGTGAGCATGGACTTTAAGTAGGTAATGGAGCAAGAATATGGGCTGAAGTAGTGGGAGATCTTGAGTTTATTTTTTATTGTAATAGAAAGTTAATTTTAAAAGATATTTTATATGTTTCTTGTTTTAAACATAATTTGATTGCAGTTTCCAAATTAATGAATCATGGATATTCTATTTCTTTCCATTTTAGTGTTTCCATTAGTAGAGATAGTAATTTAATTTGTACAGAAAATATGTATAAAAATCTCTTTTGTATACATCGTATTAGAAATCAAGTAAATAATATGCAAACTGAACCTGATAATAAAAAGAGAAAGACCATATCAAATGACTCTTATTTGTGGCATCTATGATTGGGACATATAAGTCCCAATCGAATTCAGAGGCTAATCCATGATGGACCTTTAGTTTCATTGAGATTGGAAGAATGGCCTCAGTATGAATTTTTCCTTAAAGGTAAAATGACCAAAAGGTCCTTTACCAAAATGGCAGATAGAGCCTTAGAAATACTAGCACTAGTTCATACGGATGTTTGTGGTCTGATGACTACACTAGTTAGAGGAGGCTACGAATACTTCATCACTTTCACAGATGATTACACTCATTTTGATTATATTGATCTGATGAGGCATAAGTTTGAATCTTTTGATAAATTCAAGGAGTTTAAGGCTGAAGTGGAGCGTTAAACAGGTAAATTAATTAAAACTTTGAGATCGGATCATGGTGGAGAGTACCTTCTCGGTGAGTTTAAGGATTACTTGGTACATTATGGCATAATATCTTAGTTAATTATGCTGGGATTCCCCATTAGAATGGAGTAGATGAGAGAAGAAATAGAACTTTAATGAAAATGGTGATAAGCATGATGAGTCATGCGTCTCTCCTTATTTCTTTTTGGGGGTGTACCTTAGAAACAACGGCATATGTTTTGAACTTAGTCCCTTCTAAATTAGTACGTAGGACACCCTATAAAATGTGGACTGGACAAAAGCCTAATCTGAACCATCTTAGGATATGGGGTTGTCTAGTTTATGTGCTGACAAAAGGAAGCAAGCTAGAACCAGGATCAAAATTGTGCTACTTCGTTGGGTACTTAAAAGGAAAAAGAGGTGGATATTTCTATCATCTTCAATAGCATAAAGTACTTGTTAGTACTAATTCTAGATACTTAAAGGATGAACAAGTTACTTCCACCACGGGTTCAAGTAGAATAGAGTTAGAAGAGAAGTTGATAACTAATTCAACTTCAGATACTTTTAACACCCCGATCGAGGAACCAAGAGAAATACTCCCGGATATTCCTAGATAATCTGAGCCTCATCGTAGTGGGAGGATCACAAGGGTTCTAGAAAGGTGGACCAGATAGATCTATGATCTAATCTCTGGTAATCAGGAACAAGATTCCTCTAGATACGAGGTGGCCATTATTGATGCTGATGGAGACAAATGGTAACTAGCCATGAATGTAGAGATTAAGTTCATGTACCTCAATCAGGTCTGGGATCTTGTCACTGCATCTGATGGGATAAAACCTATTGGGTATAAGAGGGTATACAAGAGGAAGAGAGGTGCAAATGGAAATGTTGAAACCTATAAAGCAAGGTTGGTTACTAAAGGATATACTCTGAAAGAAAGGATCGATTATGAGGAAACCTTTTCACCAGTAACCATGTTTAAGTCTATCCAAATTCTCTCAGCCATCGTATGTCATTATAATTATGGGATATGGCAAATAGACGTCAAGACGGCCTTCTTAAATGGCTATCTTAGTGAAGACATCTATATGTCCTAGCCAGATGGTTTTGTTGCTAGAGGTTAAGAACAAATGGACTATAAGCTTAAGAAGTACATCTATGGACTTAAGTAAGCATTACGAGCATAGAACATACGTTTTGATGAAACTGTGAAGGCTTATGGTTTCATTCAAAACATGGATAAACTATGTGTGTATAGAAAATTAGACAGTGGCAAAGTGATTTTCTTGGAACTTTATTTAGATGACATTCTACTCATTGGAAATGATATAGGGACATTGTCATCCGTTAAGGTTTGGCTATCTTGTCATTTTAGCATGAAAGATATAGGTGAAGCTAGCTACATTCTAGGTATTAAGCTTCTTAGAGATAGGAAATAAAGAATGTTAGGCTTATCCCAGTCTACTTATATAGATAAGATACTGGTTAAGTACAACATGGGTCAATGTAAAGGGGTTATCATACCCTTTAGACAAGGATTATCCCTATCTTCCAAGTAGTGTGCTCAAACACAAGAAGACAAGCAGAGAATGAGCAGGATCCCTTATGCTTCGTCTGTGGGAAGTCTCTTGTATGCTATGCTTTGTACTAGGTTAGACATCTGCTTTGCAGTTGGCATGGTTAGTAGATATCAGTCAAACCCAAGAAAAGGTCACTAGCAAGTCGTAAAACATATACTCAAATATATCGAGGAAATGAGAGATTATATGCTTGCATATCTTGCTGATAATTTGGTTCCTACCGATTACATAGATTCAGACTTCCAGGTGAATAAAAATGAAAGAAATTCCACTAGTGGATATGTTTTCACTTTGTTTGGAGGAGCTATTTCGTAAAGAAGTATCAAACAATTCTGTATTGCCGATTCTACCATAGAAGCTGAGTACGTTGCTGCTTTAGAAGCTTCTAAAGAAGTTGTATGACTCCAAAAGTTCCTCATAGAACTTGGAGTAGTACCGTACATGGACAGGCCTATTACGATTTATTGAGACAATACTGGAGCGGTGTCATAATGTAAGGAACCTCGAAACCATAAGAAGGGCAAGCATATAGAGAGGAAGTATCATCTCATCCGGGAGTTCATCTAGAAATGGAAGATTATGGTCAATTAGATTTTCTTTGTCAATAATCTGGCGGATCCCTTTACCAAGCATTTGACAGAAAAGGTATTTCGCAAACACTTAGATGTCATAGGGGTAGGCGCTTGTGGACTTTCTTAGTCTTTGAAGTGCAAGTGGGAGATAGTTGGAATGTATGCCGTCAAAGACTATGTATTCTATGTAAATATATTGCAAAAAAATTCTTATTTATATAATTTAGTTAGTTTGTTATATTATTACACATTTAAGGTCCAAGTATGACAAGTAATGATCTATGTGTTGGGTTGTTCTTTATAGCAAGGTATAGACTATGGGTACTTGTCATACAAGTAAAATTGAGTTCTTTGTCGTTTGATGGAATCAGGCATTTCGTTAAGGCAAGACTATTATGCCACGAGTTCCAATGAGAAATGGTTTACCTTGATTTAGTGAGTAGTTCACTCACATCATTAGCATAAGCGTATTTCGAATATATAGAACTGGACCTGTAGTAGTGGTTACTTTTAAAGCACTATAATTATAGAAACCAGACTATTACAGCTACAGCGTGTACGGATACCTTTATACTTGAGTATGAATTGGTGGTCTGATGACACTTGGGTCTTGCACTTTGATGTATGTTGGGTGAGATTTCTTTTGTGAGATTAATAATCTTGTACGTTGGGTGTATTACTTTAGTTAGTTAAGATGGAGTCATGTAACAGAATGTCTATGCTTCACTTAGTGAAGTTGAATCACTCCATTGTGATTGTCCAGGATAATCTAATAATCCATAGCCTGGAAACGTGACTCTAGAATTTGTGCTTTTGGATAACTTCTAATGATGAGCAAGTACTTTCCAGTGAGTATTGGATTATCAGACTAGAGATCTAAGAATGGTAGATGTATTTGAGAGGGGAGTTAGTACATTTATCTTGTCTCATTGATGGATGTTACATAGAGGGGTATTTTCATCATTTTACCTGTAGGTCGTAGACATTGCTTTAGAAATATTATTCTTAGGGTTAATATTTTCATATGGTGATGAATGAGTATATTTAAAATAGTAAAATACAGTAATTTAATAGTAAGAGCATTTTGGTCATTTTAGTAGCCATGAATAATATGTTTCTTGGTCCTTGGAGTAGCTCAAGTTACCTTGGTGTTGTTTAGACACAATCTGAGCTTAATAGATAATTATTTGGAAGAGAATAAAATTTATTTTAATAGTCCAATTAGAATAACTAATTAGTCTTGGGTTTTGATAAGGCCTAGAAAGGATAATTAATTAATTAAGAGAATTGGGTTGGAATAAATTAATTAATTGGGCTGATGTGTGTTGATATATATTAAGAGTTCAATTAGAATTAATTAATTAGCCTTGGGTATTTAATAAAGCTCAGAAAAGGTAATTAACTAATCAAGAGGATTGGACCAGTTTTGGACTGATTTATGAGCACAACACCAAGCCCATTAGTGTAATACCCTGCCCAAAACTACCTTTGACTATGGGGAAAAGTCATGCATTGCATAGTATTTCGCATTTTATGTGGTAGCTTAGAATTATTTTATTTGCATGGATGCATGTGAATTTTTCCGTTGCTCTTGCATTTGAATTAATGGAGGAGAGACAGTGTGTTGCTAAAGATTTGGTTAAGGGAGGCTTGGTCGAAGATTTGGAGGGATGAGTATTGGCGTGGTAAGATCTTCTTGTAGGAAGAATTAGTATTGGAATTGATTTGGAATAGCGGGGAGGATGGTGATTTTTCCGTGGTGGCCCGAGTTCGAATCTTATCTCTTGTGAATCCTAGTTTCTCATCTTGAAGATTCTTTTCCATAGAGTTTCCATGTCTTGGCCGAAAAAGATATAGCAAACCTAGAGAAATTTTAGTGCCAATATTCCAAGGAAATAAGTCTCCATATTTATTTCCAAAAATCAAGGACTTTGATGTGAATAAAACTCACTCTTAATTTTCAGCTTTTATTCCTTAGGATTTTCGAAAAAAAAAACCCTAGCTAATAATTAGAATTTCAGCTTGATTTTAGCTTAATAAATGTTGCCATGGATAGTTGGAATTAAAGAGTTATTCTTCTAGTAGGAAACCTTGTTAGTTTTAAACCTAGAACTTTAGCTAAAAATCTGGAAAATTTTTCCAGCTAGTGCCGCCACTTCTTGAAGGAATTTTAGCTCAACCCAAACTCTTCCAAAGCTAGGAAATCTTATCCTAAATCCTTTAGCAAATCAGATTTTATTTCAATCCTAATTTAACTAGGTTTTGCTACCTTTTCCTAGCTGAAATTCGGCAGCCTTGTCCAAGCACAAGCTGTCCGAAAACTCCAGCACTCCTAGGTGCAGTACAACACTCCAAACCCTAGCTCAAAACATCTAGAACACTCCTCATAAAATCAGATTACCTTAGATGCACAAAACCAGATTTTTATCTCCAAAAAAACTACAGATTTCGGCCAGCCTCGTACAGGAATTTCGGCCAGCTTGCACTCCTACACAAACCGAAATTTTGCACACCAAAACACACCAGAATCCTCTGTTGATCAAGCCAATTTTCTGCGCCCAAAACCCTCATCTTTTCACTAAAAATTGTGGCAGAACCACAGCTACAACAGACTAGAATTTCTCGTCTTATTGTTCAGCAATTTCGTACAGCAAAACCACTGAACGCGCACAAAAATTTCAGCTCTTCAAACCTTCTCAAACTCTTCTTTGGTTGGCCCAAAATTCTGAACACATTTAGCCCTTTCCTTGAGCAATATTTCGGCCAGTACAAAGAAGCAAATTACAGAATATTTTCTCCCTTAAACCCTCCCAAAGTCGGCAGCAATAAGGCACACCATACGCTGCAATTTTTTCCCTTGCTGTCTAAGAAACCTAAAACCATTAGGATTCTTCCTAAACACCACCATCTAACCCTAAACCAATCTTCTCTAACCCTAAAGCATAGTAGCTGATTACCCTCTCTATTATGCACGAAAAATTTCAGCAAGACCTCCACAGCAATTTTCGAAAATCTTAAGAGCAATACTTAGCAAAAATCGAACACACCTTAAGGTAAGCAAAAATCCTCTCAACCTCTTGATGCCGTTTTCTCTAATGATTATTTTCTCCTTCTTCTTCCATTAAATAACGCCACATAGAGGCTGATTTCATCTTCTTCTTTAATTTTCGGTCAAGAGGAGCAAAGAAGGTAGCTTTTCTCTTCTTTTCAAGTGAACTCGGGACGATCACCATAGGAGCATCGAGACCTCAGTACCCGATTGTTGCAAGGTAAGGGAATACCCACCCTTGATGCCGAAAGTAAGGTTTAATGATGTCTATTAGTTGATGAGCATATGGTCATGGTATATGATCTTTGGGGATTGGATAGTTTACTTGGATTTGAATAGGGAATTGCGAATTGTTGTGTAAATAAAAGATATTAGAGCATGTTCGAATTAATTGAGACCCTGATCATGATATTATATGGTGTAGATCAGGCGGATAATTGAGGAAAGCAAGTTATAATTTTATCTCATTTATCTGAGGCATATCAAGTAAGTCCGTGCATAAACTCTTTTGTTAAATGTTGTGATGGTAAGTCCTTGTATAAACTCTTTGGTTAAATGTTGTGATTAAAAGTCTATGTTGTGAAGCTATTGTTGAACTATGATTATTTAGGTTGTAAACGTGGAAGATTATTCTTAAAACGGTTTTGTCAAACTAATAATTTTATAAAGAAAACTATTCTTTCCTAAATTTAAAAAAAACTCTTTTTGAGAAAAACCACGTTGTACAAAGCCAAGGTGTGGAGATATTTTGAATAAGGAATTGACGGATATGTTCGTTGAGTACTCAATAAGGGTAGGCTAACAATACTAGTCTTGGAGGGCTAGCGTAAGTCTTCTGGCAGGAGGCCACCTCTAGAAGATGAACTCTGCTTGAAAAGGCGACAGTGTTGGTTGGTCAGGCCAGTCCGAGCTAGCATTTGTACCTAGTAAGGTATTATTGATATTCCCGACATGGACACCCGGATGGTTTTGTTAGGTGTAGAGATGGAGGAGTATCTCACCCGGTGAGCTATACACTCACCTTGATCAGAATGCCCAACGTGTGGTAATTTGGTCCGGACAAGGTGCACAAAGTATGGTGCCTTGGCCATTTTGTTCTCATGGAGCCCAACGTGTGGTGACATGACTGTTTATTCGATTGGAGGATTTATTTTGTACAAAATGTGACAATGGAAAAAACCTACTCCTTGCAAAAAGAGATTGTTTATGACTTGCCAAATTATTTCTACAAATGTTTTACACTTTGCATACACGTACTATTCAAAACACCATGTGCACACACAGGACTTACTGAGCTTTATTCTCACACGGTTTTGCATCATGTTTTCAGGAGATAGATTGTACTGAGTCAGCGGGGCTTTGATAGTAAAGGCTTTTGCTATTTTTTCCTATGCTGTTCTAGGAGACTTTTGTCATTTATACTTCTGTACAATATTTCCTTTATTTTGTATTGCTCCAATTTTAGCCTGATGTAATAAGTGTATTTCTTCGTTTATCAAAGTTTACTCTTTTGGAGATTGCCTTTATATTTTATACCTCATTTTAAAGACCCCTTATCCTATGGGACGGGGCGACATCCCCGCCCTTTTAGGGTACGTAGTCATGGGGTGTTACAAGTGGTATCAGAGACATGGTTTTGGCAATTACTTGACTTATTGGGTTCTATCTTCTTAAGTATTTTGATATGGTACTAATTCTTGTCTTTTGTTTATAGGATGGTCTAAAGTGTTGTATCGGCTGTCAGAGACTGGCCCGCTGGCTGCAGGAATCCACCTGCCCCACTACCCGTAGCTGATCCACCCGCGTCTGATTCAGAGAGGGAGCGTGAGCTGCCGGTGCTAGATGACCCGGTGGTTGAGGCGGAGATAGAGGCCGGGGAGAGCTTAAGAGAGTATGAGGAGGATGAGGAGATGGCAGAGTTGAGTGAGGAAGAGGTAGATGTGTTGGATTGTATGCCCTCTTAGACTAGGTTTCTGATGTAAAATCGAATATTTTAATGAAAGAATTTATTTTCAGAAATTGTTTGTGAATTTACTTTTTGTTTGTACACGATTTTCATTTGGAACAGACCCATTGTGTTTAAATAAGTGATCCATGTGAATGGTGGTCTTTCACAGTAAGGTATGGATCACGGGTTATTTAACACATAAATATTTGTTCTTAACCTATTGATGAAACTGGAA
Source organism: Voacanga thouarsii (assembly GCA_026120185.1). Lineage (NCBI taxonomy): Eukaryota > Viridiplantae > Streptophyta > Magnoliopsida > Gentianales > Apocynaceae > Voacanga > Voacanga thouarsii. The sequence continues at coordinate 1,398,876 of JANUWF010001885.1, read as the reverse complement.
ACCTCATCATGTTTAGGTTATTATGTTATGAATTCCAAATGGGAAATGGCTTACCTTTAGCCAGTGGGTAGTCCACTCACTTCATGACATAAGCGTATTTTGAATACGTAGAACAGGACCTGTAGTAGTGGTTTCTCAAAGTACTATATGGTAGAAACCTAGACTACTACCGCTACAACGTGGACTAGTACTCTACGACTTGAGTGTGAGTTGGTGGTCTGGCGAAGCTGGAAGCATATACTTTGATTTGCTGTAGTTGAGGTTCTATCGTAGGGACAATATACTTGCATGTTGGGTATGTGTGACTAGTTAGTTAAGACAGACTTATGCAAGATAGTTTTTGCACTATATCGCCCTTTGTGGTTGTCCGAATGGTCTAAATTATCCACGGCCCTGGGAAATATGACTTGGATGTTTGCTTTAGGGTAGCTCCCTTGGAAAGTGGAAACACTCCAGGAAGTCGTGGATCATTGGACTAGAAGCCTAAGGATGGTAGATGTCATTTAGAGGGGTGTTAGTACACTTCTTCCTCTCTAAATGTACGGCAATGTGTAGAGGGGTATTTTAGTCATTTCACCTGTAGGTCGGAGACTTTGCTATCGCAACATTGTCCTCGGGGTTAATATTTCCTTATGGTGATATTAGGAAATATTTAAAATGTAAAATACAGTTATTTATATAGCAGGGGTATTTTGGTCATTTTAGCAGCCAAGGCGATGTGTCTTTTTGGTCCTCGGGATAGCCCGTAAGTCCTAACTACTTTTGGGTTGCGGAATTGGTCTCAATTGAAGGGGATTTTATTTTATTTTCTTTATTTTATTTTATTCAGGAAGTCTAATTTATTATTGCACTGGAATAAAATAAATAAACGAATAAAATAGGAGTTGAGAGAAATTAATTATCTAGTTTATTTGGTTAATTAATTCTTCAGGGCCTAGGTCCAGTATGAATAATTAAGAAATTAACCTGGGCTAAAACTAAGGAAAATAATTAATGTTTAATTATTTATTGAGTTATTTATATAGGCCCAAAAAATAAATAATTAAAGATTAATTATTATGGTTCATTTGGGCACATTAATTATTTATTGGGTTGTTTATATAAGCCTAGGAAATAAATAATTAATATTTATTATTTTGAGCTTTTTGGGTCCAAGAAAAATAATAAATATTTTTCTGGCCCAATAGCTTGGACTTTAGGGTTTTTCCAGATACGGTTAAGAGGAGTTTAGGGTTAGGCCAAACAGATTCTCAGGATAACATCCGGGTGTTTTGAAATCCCGAAGATATGTTTATCAGATAATGAGAGACCTGTTTTGGCTAACCAACAAAAACTAGTCTCTGGTAGAAAATAAACCCTGATTTCCCAAACACACAAGAGAACTCATGTCTCTCTCTTGCTCTATCATGCCACCTCCGTCTGTGTTTTCTTCTTGTCTTCTTTGCTAACTAATAGCAACTGAACCAAGGAGTTTTGAGTCCATTCTTCTTCTCCATAGTGTTCACCAACTAGAGGTTAGGCTTAAGAATATCCCGAGAGTTGGAGAGCTAAGCGTTAATGCAAACAAGGCGAAGTAGAAGGCTAGCGGGTGTTCAACCGGAAGCTCCTTCAAGTGTGCAAAGTGAGGCGATTCTAGCCGTTCAATCTGTTTCTACGCAACCTAGGAGGGTTAAGAAATGCAAAGGTGTGATCTTCACGCTTCCACATAGCCTTTAAGGCTCGAGTTTTATTTTTCTCCAATTTTTTTTACGTACAGAGCATGCCCTTATTTTTCTCGTTTTCCATCAAGATGAGCTCGGGAATAATGGGGACGATGAGAATGAGGGAGAGATGGCTGGGGTAGAAGAGGAGGATGAGGAAGGAATGGAGGTTCCCCAGACCCCGCAGATAGGAGAAGTTGATAGGACCTTTGCTTGCTACGACCCTAAGGAGTCTAGTGGTGAGGAAGGTAGGTTAAGGGATGGAGTTGCCTCGGGAGAGAGGGAACTTGGGTCGTCAGTTCCAGGAGGGGTAGATAAGGGAAAGAGGAAGCTAGAAGAGAGTCCTAAGGGGTGTGGACTCTGATATGGACTGGGTATAGATGCCATGCTATGGAGAAAGGGGTTGGTTGATCCATCTGACTTGGGGAGTGAGAGGCATGCGCCTAAGGGTGCGGTTAGATTAGCACTGGATGAGCTCTAAGAGACGGCCATGAGAGCCAAGAGAGGTCGAGAGGGTGAGTCAGGGCAGCCGAGTGAGAGTGTTGGATTTGCGAGGAACTACATAGGGAGACCTGATAGTTCCGTGGGGTGGCTTGTGGAACCAGCCTCTAACGACTCCGATGCTTCAGTTAAAACTAGAGAGAGTCGAGTCTAGAAGACCAGCAGCTTTTACTTTTCTTTCTTTGGGATTTGCATACCTTTGGTTGTTTATTTCTTTTAAAGGAGCATGTTGCTCATAGGACTTATTTATTATTTTATTAAATAAAAAGGGTGTCATATGGGATAACACCTTTTTTTCTGCAAAGAATGGTTTATACGAAAAGCATGAGTTTCGTTTATTACTTGATTTACCCTTGCACGATATCATCACATTCTCTTGTAGATAAGTACATTGCTATCAACTGATCATGCATTTAAGCATATTCTTTTCCCCTTGGTAACTAACTGACCCGGAGTGAATATGATTAAGATGGCACCAAGACGCAGCAACTGTGCATAGCAGAGCAGAGAGAGTGCATCCTCCACCCCGGAATTTGAGCAGATGCATCGTTCCACCCCCGACGTGGAAGAGCACCTGCCACAAGAGTAGGAATTGGCTTCGGAGAGGTCACGAGATGTGACCATGGGTCAGGCTTTCGACAAGATGGCCTCGATCCTACAGAACCTGACTGAAAGGATGGACAAGATGGCCAGGAAACTACCGCGGGGAGAGGATGAGGCTCTGGAGCATTTCCTGAAGTTCCAGCCTCCCATCTTCCAAGGGGAGGTGGAGCAGGACGAGAAGGCCGAGCAATAGATTGAGCAGATGGAGGACATCTTCGCTACTTTACAGTACTCGAAAGAGAGGATGGTGAAGTTTGCTGCTTTTCGGCTAAGGGGACCGTCTTGGGCATGGTGGCAGCGAGTACAGGGTGATTGGGACAAGGAGGAGCAGGAGTGGACTTGGGATGATTTTACGGAAGCTTTCCGGGCTGAGTACATTCCTCGATGGGTGGCCGAGAAGAGGGAGGATGAATTCCAGACCCTCAGGCAGGGAGGCATGACCATAGCCCAATATGCAGCCCGATTCATGCAGTTGTCCAAGTATTGCAAGTGCTTGGTAGATACGAAGCAGAAGCGCACCCAGCAATTCATGAAAGGGATTAGGCCAGAGTTGAGGAAAGCATTGGCCCCATCGCCGCCAACGTCATACACTACTGCTGTGGACGCAGCTTCTCGGACGAAGAACGAAGATCGGCATCGACCGGTGAACCGACCCTTCCAACCGAGTCGTCCACCTATGAGGCCTTCCGGCAATAAGCAACCTACGGCCTTTATGCCGTGGGGAAACCGGGGTAAGCAGCCTCAAGTGCCTGTAGCAGGACCAATGCAAGGCAGCCTAAATTGCCGACTGTGTGGGAAGCAAGGTGATACTGAGAGGAATTGCTAGGGTAATGGGGATGTAAGGAGGTGCTTCAATTGCGGAGACCCGGGACATCTGAGAAATGCCTGCCCCAAACCCCTAAGGATTGAACAGACCACACCGACTTAACCAATGGGAGGTAATAGGGGCGCCGTTGCTAGACCAACTGGAGTGGGAGGCCAGAAGCCTTAGGTGAAGGCTAAAGTCTTTGCCCTGAACCGAGACGAAGTCGTAGCGGACGCCGCCGTGATTGAAGGTAACCTTTCTATTCCAAGGTTATCTTGTTAATGCTCTGATAGATCCAGGATCCACACACTCTTATGTAGGTAAAGTATGTGCTTTATATCTGGGTTGGGAAGGAAAGGGGCTACCTTATACCCTAGTAGTTAGTTCCCCCTTGGGAAAGGTGGAGAAGCAAGCAAGAAAATGGGAAGTTGTGGAGTTGAGGTAGGGAAGGAGATTCTGGAGGCCGACCTCATAATCCTGCCCATGGATGATTATGACCTGATCTTGGGCATGGACTGGTTGTCGAAGCATGGAGCTCATGTGGACTGTAAGATCAAGACGGTGCAATTTGTGAGACCTGGTCGGGACGTACTTGAATTCAACGGCAGACGAACGAAGGAACTGAAATTTCTCATTGTTGGAGCTAAAGCCCGGAAGTTGCTCAAGAAAGGATGTACGGGATATTTGGCGTATCTCCTAAACAAACCGAAAGACCAGTGTACCTTGGAAAGTACGGAGGTAGTGAAAGACTTTTCGGATGTGTTCCCTACGGAGCTCACTTCCCTACCCCCTGAACGGGAAGTTGAGTTCACCGTGGATCTGACTCCTGGAGCAGAACCGGTGTTAAAAACCCCTACCGGATGGCACCGACAAAGTTGAAGGAGTTGAAGGAGCAATTGGAAGAATTGCTAAGGCAAGGCTACATTCGGCCGAGTACGTCACCGTGGGGAGCCCCGGTGTTGTTTGTCAAGAAGAAAGATGGTACCTTGAGGCTATGTATCGACTATCGGGGATTGAACAATCTAACGATCAAGAATAAATACCCTCTACCCTTGATCGATGAGTTGTTTGATCAACTGCAAGGCGCCGCTTGCTTTTCGAAGTTGGACCTGTGGCAAGGATACTACCAGGTGCGAATTAAGGAAGAAGACATTCCTAAGACTGCATTCAACACGCGATACGGCCACTACGAGTTCGTGGTAATGCCGTTCGGTGTAACCAACGCACCGACAGTATTCATGGATTTGATGCATCGCATTTTTCAACCATACCTGGACAAGTTCGTGGTTATATTCATCGATGACATTTTAATCTACTCCAAGAATCCGGAGGACCACGCGGAGCACTTAAAATTGGTCTTAGAGAAGCTGAGGGAATTCAGGCTTTACGCCAAGTTCAGTAAATGTGAGTTTTGGCTGAGCTCAGTGTCTTTCCTTGGTCACGTGATATCCAAGGAGGGGATCAAAGTGGACCCCGCCAAAGTGGAAGCCGTAGCTAACTGGAAACAACCGGAGAACATTACTGAGATACGAAGTTTCCTTGGGCTAGCCGGATACTATCGGCGATTCATCAAAAAATTTTCTACTCTGGCTTCACCAATGACGCGATTGTTGAAGAAGGATGTCTCTTTTGCTTGGAGTGAGAAGTGTGAAAAGAGCTTCTATGAGCTTAAGAGGAGGTTGATTTCAACACCCGTGCTGAGTCTACCAGAGGCTGATAAGCCCTATGCACTCTATACGGATGCGTCCAAGGAAGGTTTGGGGCCGTGTCGATGCGAGAAGGGAAGGTCATAGCCTATGCATCTAGAAAGCTAAAGCGACATGAAGCTAATTATCCAACGCATGACTTGGAGTTGGCAGCTATAGTGTTTTCCTTGAAGAAATGGTGACATTACTTATACGGTGCACAATACGAGGTCTTCACTGACCATAAGAGTCTGAAGTACATCTTCACACAGAAGAACCTGAATCTTCGACAGCGTAGGTGGATGGAATTTCTCGAGGAGTATAAGTGCCCTATTAATTATCACCCGGACAAAGCGAATGTGGTAGCTGACGCACTGAGTCGGAAGGTGAAGATGGCTCACTTGAGAATGCAGGAGATGTCAGCAGTCCAGGATATCCTGGAGCAAGAGGCAGAAGTTCAAGGGAGGAAGTTCTGCGTGAGCAATCTGACCATGAAGCCCGATCTGGATCAGGAGATTGTATTAGGCCAGCATGATAGTGCGGAATTTTAGATTGTTAAGGAGAAAGAGATCGCAAGAGGAGGAAGTGACTTCCGAACCAATGAGAAGGGGGTATTATACTTTCGGGACCGAATTTGTGTGCCTGACATCCGAGACCTAAGGAAGAGGATACTGGACGAAGCGCACAAGGGCAAATATACCATACATCCTGGGAAGGTAAAGATGTATCAAGACTTGAAGAGCAAATATTGGTGGGCTGGAATGAAGAGGGATGTAGTTCAACATGTGTCAACCTGCCTGACGTACCAGAAGGTTAAGATAGAGCGTAAGAAGTTTGCAGGTTTACTACAACCGTTACCAATTCCCGAGTGGAAATGGGAAGAGGTGACCATGGACTTTGTGACTGGCCTTCCAATGACCAAGTCACAGAAGGATGCAATCTGGGTGGTAGTGGACCGATTGACCAAGACAGCGCATTTTATACCAATGAACGTGCGGGACTCGATGGAAAAGTTGGCTCAGACGTATAACCGAGAAATTGTAAGGTTGCATGGTGTACCGTCGAGTATTGTGTCGGATAGGGATCCTAGATTCACTTCAAGGTTCTGGGGTAAGTTTCAGGAGTCCTTGGGCACGACCCTGAAATTCAGCACCTCTGCTCATCCGCAGACGGACGGTCAATCCGAGAGAGTTAATCAGATTCTGGAAGACATGCTCCGAGCATGTATCTTGGACTTTGGAGATAAGTGGATTGAGTCTTTACCGCATGCAGAGTTAGCATATAGCAACAGTTATCAGGCATCGATTGGGATGGCACCGTACGAAGCACTGTATGGGCGAAAATGCCAAGTACCGATATACTGGGGATGGACAGAAGAGGGGAACGTTAAGAGGACTGGTGAAGTATGCATTCAGGAGATGACGAACAAGATCAAGTTAATTCGAGAAAGGTTAAGGGCAGCGCAAAGCAGACAGAAGAGTTATGCAGACTCTAGGAGAAGGGAACTGGAATTCTTAGTAGGTGATTGTGCATTCTTGAAGTTGACTCCTAGTAGAGGAATCTTAAAGCATCCGAGAGGAGGGAAGTTGAGTCCTAGGTATTTAGGACCGTTCCCGATATTGGAGAAAATTGGACCGGTGGCCTACTGACTGGATCTACCTGATGGTCTAGCAGGGATGCATGATGTATTCCATGTTTCTCAGATGAAGAAGTACAACCCCGATCCGAGTCATGTACTCAATGAGGAACCGTTAGAGTTGCAACCGAATCTAAGTTATGTGGAGAGACCAGTCAAGATCTTGGAACGGAGTACCAAGACTCTTCGAAACAAGCAGATACCCATGGTGAAGATACTTTGGGATCATCATGGAGCACAGGATGCGACGTGGGAAACGGAGGAATGGTTAAGACGGAAGTATCCGGATATGCTCTAAGGGTATGACATCTGAATTTCGGGACGAAATTCTCTTAAGGGGGAGGGGATGTAATACCCCGCCCAAAACTACCTTTGACTATGGGGAAAAGTCATGCATTGCATAGTATTTTGCATTTTATGTGGTAGCTTAGAATTATTTTATTTGCATGGATGCATGTGAATTTTTCCGTTGCTCTTGCATTTGAATTAATTGAGGTGAAATAGTGTGTTGTTAAAGATTTGGTTAAGGGAGGTTTGGTCGAAGATTTGGAAGGATGAGTATTGGGGTGGTAAGAACTTCTTGTAGGAAGAATTAGTATTGGAATTGATTTGGAATAGCGGGGAGGATGGTGATTTTTCCGTGGTGGCCCGAGTTCGAATCCTATCTCTTGTGAATCCTAGTTTCTCTTCTTGAAGATTCTTTTCCTTAGAGTTTCCATGTCTTGGCCGAAAAAGATATAGCAAACCTAGAGAAATTTTAGTGCCAATATTCCAAGGAAATAAGTCTCCATATTTATTTCCTAAAATCAAGGACTTTGATGTGAATAAAGTTCACTCTTAATTTTCAGCTTTTATTCCTTAGGATTTTTGAAAAAAAAAAAAACCCAAGCTAATAATTAAAATTTCAGCTTGATTTTAGCTTAATAGATGTTGCCATGGATAGTTGGAATTAAAGAGTCATTCTTCTAGTAGGAAACCTTGTTGGTTTTAAACCTAGAACTTTAGCTAAAAATCTGGAAAATTTTTCCAGCTAGTGCCGCCACTTCTTGAAGGAATTTTAGCTCAACCCAAACTCTTCCAAAGCTAGGAAATCTTATCCTAAATCCTTTAGCAAATTAGATTTTATTTCAATCCTAATTTAACTAGGTTTTGCTACCTTTTCCTAGCTGAAATTCGGCAGCCTTGTGCAAGCACAAGCTGTCCGAAAACTCCAGCACTCCTAGGTGCAATACAACACTCCAAACCCTAGCTCAAAACATCTAGAACACTCCTCATAAATTCAGATTACCTTAGCTGCACAAAACCAGATTTTTATCTCCAAAAAAACTACAGATTTCGGCCAGCCTTGTACAGGAATTTCGGCCAGCTTGCACTCCTACACAAACCGAAATTCTGCACACCAAAACACACCAGAATCCTCAGTTGATCAAGCCAATTTTCTGCGCCTAAAACCCTCATCTTTTCTCTGAAAATTGCGGCAGAACCACAGCTACAACAGACCAGAATTTCTCCTCTTATTGTTCAGCAATTTCGTACAGCAAAACCACTGCACGCGCACAGAAATTTCAGCTCTTCAAACCTTCTCAAACTCTTCTTTGTTTGGCCCAAAATTCTGAACACATTCAGCCCTTCCCTTGAGCAATATTTCGGCCAGTACAAAGAAGCAAATTACAGAATATTTTCTCCCTTAAACCCTCCCAAAGTCGGCAGCAATAAGGCACACCATAAGCTGCAATTTTTTCCCTTGCTGTCCAAGAAACCTAAAGCCATTAGGAGTCTTCCTAAACACCACCATCTAACCCTAAACCAATCTTCTCTAACCCTAAAGCATAGTAGCCGATTACCCTCTCTATTCTACACGAAAAATTCCAGCAAGAACTCCACAGCAATTTTCGAAAATCTTAAGAGCAATACCTAGCAAAAATCGAACACACCTTAAGGTAAGCAAAAATCCTCTCAACCTCTTGATGCCGTTTTCTCTAATGATTCTTTTCTCCTTCTTCTTCCCTTAAATCACGCCACATAGAGGCTGATTTCATCTTCTTCTTTAATTTTCGGTCAAGAGGAGCAAAGGAGGTAGCTTTTCTCTTCTTTTCAAGCGAACTCGGGACGATCACCATAGGAGCATCGAGACCTCATTACCCGGTTGTTGCAAGGTAAGGGAATACCCACCCTTGATGCCGAAAGTAAGGTTTAATGATGTCTATTAGTTGGATGAGCATATGGTCATGGTATATGATCTTTGGGGATTGGATAGTTTACTTGGATTTAAATAGGGGATTGCGAATTGTTGTGAAAATAAATGAGATTAGAGCATGTTCGAATTAATTGAGACCCTGATCATGATATTATATGGTGTAGATCAGGAGGATAATTGAGGAAAGCAAGCTGTGATTTTATCTCATTTATCTGAGGCATATCAAGTAAGTCCTTGCATAAACTCTTTTGTTAAATGTTGTGATGGTAAGTCCTTGTATAAACTTCTTGGTTAAATGTTGTGATGGCAAATCTATGTTGTGAAGCTTTGTGAATCTATTGTTGAACTATGATTATTTAGGTTGTAAACGTGGAAGATTAATGTTTAAACGGTTTTGCCAAACTAATGATTTTATCAAGAAAACTCTTTTAGAGAAAAACCACGTTGTACAAAGCTAAGGTGTGGAGATATTTTGAATAAGGAATTGACGGATATGTTCGTTGAGTACTCAATAAGGGTAGGCTAACAATACTTGTCTTTGAGGGCTAGCGTAAGTCTTCTGGCAGGAGGCCACCTTCAGAAGATGAACTCTGCTTGAAAAGGCGCCAGTGTTGGTTGGTCAGGACAATTCGAGCTAGCATTTGTACCTAGTAAGGTATTATTTATATTCCCGACATGGACACCCGGATGGTTTTGTTGGGTGTAGAGATGGAGGAGTATCTCTCCTGTTGAGTTGTACACTCACCTTGATCAGAACACCCAACGTATGGTAATTTGGTCCGGACAAGGTGCACAAAGTGTGGTGCCTTGGCCATTTTGTTCTCATGGAGCCCAACATGTGGTGACATGACTGTTTATTTGAGTGGAGGATTTATTTTATACAAAGTGTGACAATGGGAAAAACCCACTCCTTGCAAAAAGAGATTGTTTATGACGTGCCAAATTATTTCTATAAATGTTTTACATATTGCATACACGTACTATTCAAAATACCATGTGCACACACAGGACTTACTGAGATTCATTCTCACACGGTTTTGCATCATGTTTTCAGGAGATAGATTGTGCTGAGTCAGCGGGGCTTTGACAGTAGAGGCTTTTGTTAGTGTTGTGCTCTAGAGGCAATCACGTGTACCATGTATATTGCATATTAAATTAATAAGAGACATTATTTATCTTTTAGTTTGATTGTTATATGTAAATATGTATACAAACCGTTAGATAAAGTCCCTAGTACAACACAGTGTTAAGGAAATCATGATAGAAATCATGATGTGAGATTCCTACTACACTATGCAGTGTTTGTACTTAAATAATCCCCAATCATAGTATTAATAAGATGGGACATTATTAATATGCCAAGACTGGCACATGTTATATCTCTTGATTGGATCAAGCGGTGGTTCTCATATCCATGAGTATTGGGATACTCAGGATTAACGTGTGGATACTTGTTTTGAAACAAGTTCATTGGATGACCTAGCTACAAGATAATCACTTGGATAACTATTTAGTGCCAGTGATAGAATCTCATTATAGCAAGTATGCAAGTATCCTTAGACTTGAGATCTCCAAGGTACTTTGTTTAACGAGCGTTGTACTTTGATTCTAATATTTGGAGTCTTATCTAGGACTGCCTATGGGATGGATATTGGGTACAACGTAAAGTAAACGAAAGTAGTTGAGAAAGTCAATAAAGGATTCACCACTCCTAATAGTAGGAGAGTATATCTCAAGGCCACTTGTAGAAATCATTACTCATGAAGTCCTTGGCCAAGGCGACTATGTGATGGAAATGGTTCCAATTGATACACATATCGAGTAATGGATTTCTTGAACAAGTACTAAAATATTCAGGCCAGAATTAATAATATTCTGGAGGGAGTTGGCACTAATTCCATGTTCTAGACCGAATGAGATATTGTATAGTGAAAGGAGTTTATTGCACTGATAATTTTCTATTGAAAGGTTCATGTCAAGCCACTTGACTTTCTGGACTTTTGGGTGGTCAAGAGTAATTGCTAGATGTCGCTCTTGATATGCTAAATATGGATTTATTAATTAGAGAATTAATAAATTTAATCCTTTATTTTATTAAGGATTATTAATTCCAATATTGTTAGAATTAATTCATATTATGCTACCAATAAGACCAGGAAACCTAATGGGTCACACACAATAAAGGTTTGAATGCTCAAATATATTATTTGATAATATTGTGGGGTTAATTAAGAGAAGGGAATATATTTATAGGTGAATTATAAGTTTGTTATAATTCATGGGACCTAATTGTAATTAAGTAAACTTCAATTGACAATTGGACGTTGAAGCATTAAGTTGCTATTTACGGTAATTATAAATCTATAAATATAAGGAAACGGTTTCCTTAGGGTAAGATTTACAGACTATTCACACAATAACAGAGAAACCGTTTCTCTTCCTCTCTCTTGATCAAACCCCAGCCGTCTCTCTCTTATTAATCAAACCCTAGCCTCCTAAATTCTACTAGCATAGAATTGTGAGATTGTGAGCGTTCGACCTTGTGTGGATTATCATTAGAGGTAGTTCTTTCTTGGACTTCAGTTGAGCTGTTGTGAACCGGTTTTGTGATCTGGATCGCGCCTACGTTCTTGGAACAAGAAAAATTTAAATTCCGGCTTCAAGAGGTAATAAGCGTGATCTTCTCTTTTTCCCGTTTCTACTGCAAACCCGTGATCTATGGCTTGGATTTCTTGCTATTTTCCACTGTGTTTAATCTGTTTAATTAATTTAGAAATCCTACAGCTTTTGCTATTTTTTCCTATGCTGTTCTAGGAGACTTTTGTCGTTTATACTTCTGAACAATATTTCCTTTATTTCGTATTGCTCCAATTTGAGCCTGATGTAATAAGAGTATTTCTTCGTTTATCAAAGTTGACTCTTTTGGAGATTGCCTTTATATTTTATACCTTGTTTTAAAGACACCTTGTCTTACGGGACGGGGCGAAATCCCCGCCTTTTTAGGGTACGTAGTCGTGGGGTATTACAATTAGGGCTTAGTGTTTTCGGCCATTAGGGCTTCATCAAGCCCTAAGGCTAGCCAAAATTAAGGTGCAAGAGAGGAAGAGAAATAACGTGGTTTTTTCTAAGCTCTCTCTCTCTCTAAGTGTGTCATCCCTTCCTCTTGTTCTCGTCCTTTTCTTCATTCTTCCTTGGAGATATTTTGATTATCAAAAGAAGGAGCTTTCACTAAGCTAACCTAAGAGTAAGGTAGAGTTATACTCTGGAAGACGAAGAGAGGAAGCTTGGAGATGCTTAATGAGTAGGAGTAGAAGATTGGCGGGAATACCAATCAAACCGCATGCAGGTGCCTTCTTCTCCCCTTCCAATGCAAGTTCTAGTGCAACCCGACCTTTCATTGGTTAATCCATGAGCAATAAGGAAAAGTAAGTACTCTCTCCTAGATGTGGCTCGAAAAACTGAAAAATTTTTTGTTGCATTTTCTTTGATGTTTTCTATTTTGATCCTTCAGGACCCTCATCAGGTACTCTAAAAATCCTAGCTACTTGAGCCCTATCAAACTCAATGGGTACCCCTTTGACCATAGTAGAAATAACCTAGAGGTTGTTTTTCTTTTTATCCCATATATTGGCATAAAACTCTTGTACTCACACAGGACAATAATCACCCCCAAGTCTAATGATAGACTCCTGCCCCAGTTGCCTAAACATAGTAGAAAGCTCTAAGGAATTATCCAATGAATGCCTATACATATTTTCTACTATGAGTTTGTTATGTTGGTGGCTTTGATACCAGATTTGACAAGTAAGGTCAAAGAATTGGGTAGGCTGGGTAGGTAGAGGCTCGAAAGATGGTGTAGACGAAGATAAAGCTCTAGCTCTATTAGCCCTAGGTGTCAATCCCCTAAGTCTCCTAGACATGATGAAGATGTGATAATGGAAAAAGGTAGTGTATAGGAAAGAAAGTAGGACACCCTTAAGATCACTCTTTACAACACAATCAAACACAACCCTCAACTATCTCACAATCACAACACCATTTAATACAACCACTACCACCACAATATACCATAAAACACCATAAGATAATCAATAAAACACAACACAATCTTCTCCTGCAAAAAGATAACCATTGTCCAATCTCAAACGCTTTATTAATATCCATGATCAAATTAGTAATGCCATTCATGTCATAATGTGAAGCTCATAATTACAATGTTAAGTTAAGTATGAACAATTATCTCTCAAGCTATGAAGCAAATATCTTGGTAAGCTCAAAATTACACACTTAAGAGGCATGCTCAATAGCTTCTAAAAAGATGTGAAACATGAATTGCATTAATCAAATATCATTGCTAATCATATACCCATGCTAACTAAGCCTCAAAGAAAGCAAAATTTTCATTCAATCCATCTAACCACAAAAAAAAAAAAAAAAAAAAACAAGAATTTTGGATTAAAATTCATAGGAAAATACCCAATAATCAATATGAAATATTGAACTGTAGAAAGTGCAGAAAAATTATACCACAATGATCTCCAATGTATGTGCAATGATCCTATGCAAAGAGAATGAAGAAATTGTGCACTAAGTAGAAGGATTGAAAAATGAGTTTTGTGAGAAAATTTTTTATTTTTCTTGGTTTTAATCCAAAACTTCAAGAACAAATTGATGATTTGGTGTTTGGAAAGTGTTTCAGAGGTTTAGAAAGTGACTCGATAGTGTTTTGAAGTTAGACCTGACAATGGGTTAAGAGAAAAAACGGGGAAGTTGGAGTATGTTTGAAAAAAATGGCAAAATTTGGCCATGGGATGTCATATTGCTGAAGGGACCTAGCACCAGGATTGGACTATCTCAGCTCTTTGTTTTAGCTGTTTTGGCTCGACGTCAGGGCCAGAGTTCAGGCCTAGTGCAAGGTCAGTTCAAGGTCGACCAAAAATGCATTTTTTTTTATTTAATTAATGAAAAAAACCACAAAATTATGAAAAAAATTTATTCTAAAAATTAAAAAGATATGAAAAATAGAGGAAAGCACGCAACAATTAAATAAATGTCCAAATTTTAAAAGAAGCCAAATCAGGAAAGATTATTTTTCTTTCACATTTAAAATCACGTGGATTGGTCTCAATATTTCCCGGAAGGGATCCCGCTTGATGATCTCGAAGGAGTTTGGCTAGTTGTTTAATTTGAGTCTCGAGGTTGCATATGGATGCCTTTAAATTTCTCATGGTTGTATCCACTCCTTGAAACCATGTTTCTATACCACTTACCAATTAGTTAGCCAATTCTTCCAGTAATGGCTTAGGCTGTGGTGCATTGTAAGGTAAGAGGGGTTGAGTTCTTTGATTCCTAAAATTAGAAGAAGCCTGCCTAGGTTGGTTTTGGTTGTTCCATGAAAAGTTAGGATAGTTCTTCCAACTAGGATTGTAAGTGGTGCTATAAGGATTATTACCTTGTTGTCCATTGTCCACAAACGCGACTTGTTCTAATGACTCCTGTGATGACCCCATACTTTGGCACTCATGATTTGGATACCCTACCCCATAAAAATCATAATTAACATTCATTACCTGTCCTTGGGAATGAGACATCACTATTTACTCCATATTTTGTGTCAGTGCCTCCACCTTGGCCTTCAAAGCCGCCATTGCATCCACCTTGTGCACTCCATGAACACAAGCTTTTGACCATGAACTACCCCAAAAATTGTTGTTTGTTGCCAAATTTTCAATCAAATCAAATTAAACACCTCATTCGGGGTTTTAGAATTAATAGAACCTCATGCAGCTGCATCAACCAATTGCCTTGTAGCAAAACTTAAACCACTATGAAAGATTTGCATTTGCATACCTATTTTGAATCCATGATAATGACACTTTCTAAGCATCTCCTTAAACCTCTCCCAACAATTATAAAGATTTTCAGATTCTAACTGTTGGGAGGTAAAAATATCAATCCTAAGCTTGGATGTTCTAGCTGGGGGAAAATTTTTTTCTAAAAATTTTTCAGCTCAAACATTTTAATTGGTAATGGAACCAGCTAGCAAGGATTTTAACCAAGATTTCACTCTATCTCTCAAAGAAAAAGGAAAAAGCTTTAGTTTGAGAGAATCTTCAGCAACACCATTTATTTTAAAAGTGTTTCAGATTTCTAAAAAGTTCGCAAGGTGGGTATTAGGATCTTCCTTAGGTAGCCCATCAAATTGTACCATGTTTTGAATTATTTGGATGATATTAGACTTTATTTCAAAGTTGTTAACTTCTATCCTAGGTCTCGTAATACTCGAGCCTGTACTCGAGATTGCGGGCTTTACAAAATCATCTATAGTCTTCTTATTATTACCACAATTATTGCTATTGTTTGATTGGTTAATCTCCATGTCTTTTCGTGTCCTTTTACTCACAACCTTTAGGATCTTTGTGAGGGTTCTCTCAATCTCTGGATCAAGATCTACTATGTCTGCTTTAGATCATCGAGTAATATAATAAGGGCAAGAGCTACAGAAAACAAAACATAGTGAAATTATAGAATTTACAAGTTAAACAATTACTATATATTCACAAATTAAGTTAGGAAAATTATAACATGTAGGGAAATTAGGACATTACAATAATACAAACAACACTATATGGAACCTATTCATACAAGGGACAGATATACATATTCACACATTTACATATAAGTATATAAACATATAAATATGGTTAAATCAACAAAATTCAAGCTTTCATGATATTGTTCCCCAGCAACGATGACAAAAACTTGATGCGTAAATTTTGGGTGTATAAAAATCATTAAATTTAAATCAATCTCTTAGCCAAGTTTTAATTAAAACATTAATCCTAAAATACACATACGAGCAAGTATATCATCACAAGCCTAGTATAGTGAATTAACGGGTATCGATCTGTTAGGGATATGCTCTAAAATAATTTATACTTATACTATTGTCATTATATATTTTGTAATAATATGAGGCATTTCTTTCTATGAATAATGTATTTAGTTTTATGGTCATCAAGTATGTGACTTGAGAGTAAAATCCTATAACAAATAGAATAACTATTCTTAAATTATCCCTAATTGATTATTATTAGTGGAATCATAATAAATTAAGATTAGTATGTTTGTGACTTGATGGCTATGTTTTACTGGTCATGGATATATGGTATATCAAGTCAAAATATAGAACATTATATTGACCCACTGTGAGAGTACTTCATAGGACATGTTATAAGTACTTTCTAGCCATAATGATATTAGAAGTCCTTCGACCTGAATTCATCATAGTTTCCCATTTGATAAATTCTATATCTTGATGTTGTCTAAGGTTATCTTTAACCAGATAATAAAATTAAACTACAATTAGATATAGAATAAACCAGAAAGAGGAATATGATTGATAGTGAAGGAATTTGTCCCTCTCATTCTTGGGACATCCTCTTGATAAGTAAGATTGTTAAAATACATGACCGTGCTCAAATATATCAATTTGAGATATTGATATTATTTGTTTAAACAATCTACTATGAGATCAAGAAATAGTTTATTAAGCTTAATAAGGATGGCATGCTCTGTACCTTATACTTAATCTAGATACCGTGTGACAAAATGACTAAATATAAAGTTATGGTTTGGTTCAAAGAGATCACTGATCTTTATTTAACCTGGACGGCTATAATGTTTGTTAGAAATCACTTATAATTTGTGGGCCATTTAAATGTGATTTGGGTACACTACTAGTGTTAAATGAAACTATAGAGTCACACATTAAGCGAACACGTTAGTTTTTTTTTTTCTTGGTGACTAGGTTCGATGTATATAGAAATGTGTGAACCTAGGAAAATGACCAGATATAATGAATCTGGAAATATGTCCACATTTGTTGTATCAGGAGGATGTCCATATTGTAAGAATTTGACTCGGTAAATTAATTAGTTAAATTATCGAGATAATGGCAGAATCTTACCATAATCTTTTAAATTTAATTTGAACTTCAAATAAGATATGATAAGATATTATGAGAGTTGGACTCTATGAAGTTTGTATGGTTTTAAAAAGAAAACCCTAGACGTCTTCTTGCGGTAGACTTCTCATAAAATTTTCATGCTTTTATAACCTAGAAATTTAGCTTCTCAAAACCTTAGGCGCTAGTATTGTAGGGTAAGGAATGGAGTTTGCCGTGGATAGATAAAAAGATTCTTGGTTTAGATTTGTCTATTAAAAATCTGATTCAGCATGGCATGTTAGCAAGGCTCTATATCCCTGATGGATTTTATGACCTAGCTAATAAAATACTTACTGACAGACAAATAAATCATGTGGTAACCCTATTTACAGAAATAGATGCTTATTCTAGAGGGTTCTTAAAGATGGATTTCTGTGCAATTCCCCCCTCTTTTAATATTAATTATCCTGATGACTGCAGAACAGAGATTCTATTTTCAGCTTTTCCTCATACTAAGCCCTTGATTCCTTATGTTCACGAAAATCTGATCATTATACCCGAAACCCATAATTCTGTACTTGATCAGATTTATAACTATAGGGCATTAAAGCTTACCCACATGGCCACCACTTCCTTCGGTATAACTCATAAACTAATTGGTGAATCCAGACATTTCAAAATCTTTCTCAATACTTGGTCTCCCCTCAAGTATACCCAAATATATGTTCCTTTCCCAAGTTTATTTATTGAAGACCCTAAATTAGTTTCTTATTATCAGAGGAACCATCTCCAGAGTATGATTACTATTCAAGGAAGTCTCAGCAATTTTAATTCAATGGAAGATGCTGGGATAGCAGAAGAAGACTTGGATGATGAGTTTGGTAATCTAGTAAATGCCATGGAAATATGAAAGTTAGAAAAGTTGTAAGTCTGTGGAATATAGTCCCCACTGGGAAAAGTAAAAGTTGTGATTCTCACCTTTATCACTACCACTCTGTGGAAAAACTGTGTGAGAAGCGTCAAAATTAGAAAGAAGTTGTGTCACCTTCTTTTCTGAAGAGTCGTTTACTTTTCTTGAAGAGTCATTAGTGTCTTTTACTTTTCTGAAGAGCCGTCTGCTTTTCTTGAAGAGTCATTAGTGTCTTTTACTTTTTTGAAGAGCCGTCTGCTGTTCTTAAAAAGTCATTAGTGTCTTTTACTTTTCTAAAAAGTCATTGGAGAGTCTTGGGCAATTTCTGCATGGCTATATAAAGCCATAGCTTCTGAAGTTATGAACCCAAACATACACTTCAGAGAAACTTGTTCTCTTTTGGTTTACGTTTTCATTTTGGTATCAGAGCCACTGTTTGTGGAGGTAGGATAGCTCAACTGCTTCAGTAGTACCTGAGCAAAGTCTGTCACAGAGTCTGTAAAATCGTTTGTCTTCTTTGTAAGGTAACTATGGAGTAGAGACCTCTGGTCTCTCAAGACTCCTTGCATAATGAATAAGAAGTGTTGTTTTTATTAGCCTTGTCTTGTATGATCATGTTCCACTTCTCAATATTCTTTGAGGGACATAAGTATATAGATCTCTGAGGTATATCGGATCAATGAAACTCTTTTAAATTGGGTGAAGCAAGTAACCCATTGCACGGATAGAGTCACTCTACCAGTACCTTAGATATATCTATATATGAGCTGGTCATGTGATTTGTTTATGATATTAACTAGCATACTGATTTTATTTGCAATACATAAACTAGTATAGGGATCTTTTGGTTATCACGAATACTCAGATGAAAGGTGAAAGAATCTCAATAAAGGAAAAAGAACTCAGTGGTCTTTAGTAAGTCCTGTGAGAGGCAATTGTGATCCCGTAGTGTGATCCTAAAACTGAAGAGACATAGCATTATCTGAGAATTATATTCCTGGTAATTTAAAAGAAAAGATCTATGTTACTCATCTAGTGCAATATAAAAAGGGAAGTATGTTACTAGTATAATACGAATTAGGATGGAGAAGGTGAATTTGGAATATTTAGATCTGGCTGATAAATCTTTTGTAAAATAACAAACTTCAGATGGTCATTATGTTTGGTGTTTTGAGAAAACCACTTCAAATTCTGAGAAGTTCAAACATCTCTATCTCCATATTTCCTATAATTGTGGATAGTATATGGTTATGTCTAGTATCTAGGAGACCTATAAATACTTTGGTTCCTAACTTATTCCTATGGATTCCCTTGATGCCTATTATTATACATCCTAAATGTAGAAGTTCATAATTTTTTTTGAGTAATTTAAATTTACTCTCTCGATTAATGATGGGTAAAGTCACAATACTTTCTTCATTAGGACTAGAAACTAGATTTTCTCTATATAGATTAACTAATTTCTGAGGTTTATTATTGTCATAATAATACATGTATCTGGGAGGAATGCTTTGCATTTTATTTTTCCTAAAATTTTCTAATTGTATTTCAGGATCTACAAT
This sequence comes from Voacanga thouarsii, assembly GCA_026120185.1. Lineage (NCBI taxonomy): Eukaryota > Viridiplantae > Streptophyta > Magnoliopsida > Gentianales > Apocynaceae > Voacanga > Voacanga thouarsii. Next base: position 1,379,329 of record JANUWF010001885.1, on the reverse strand, counting down.
TGTTTCAACTATTTTGAAAGGTTTAACTTTTCTCCATTTGTCAATTACATTTTCAATCCTACCATAAGTAATTATATCTAATTTTTTCCATTTCTGATACTCCTGAATGGGTCATATCAGAATTTCTCTATATATTCCCACCTATGAATTAATTCACCACTAATTTGGTAAATGCTATATTTGTGTTTAATCCAATATTCTAAAATTTCTACTTCTCCATAATCTATTATTTCATGGATTATTACAAATTCCAGTTGATCTTCTGGGATATATAAGATATCAAAATCATACCTCATTCTTATTTCCATGTAGCAAAGATTTTGGATCTTGATTTCTTTGGTATTTTAGTTAGGTCTAAATTTAATCTTTTAATAACATCACTGAGATCATTTAATTTTGATGTTATTTCCATATTAGTACTTGGTTGCTCTAATTTTTCTAGAATGTTCAACAACAAAAGCATTATTACATTATTTTGCCTAATTATTATTTGATCTGAAGGAGCTACTGGTTCACTATATTCTGAATTTTCCTTTATGAAGATTCCTACTGCTTTTGATAAATATTTACTGCTTTCTATTAAAGCTTGCTGATAATCAGGATTATTTATTGGTTCTGTCATAATTTAATTCCTAAGATTGCTTCACAGTACTTTTGTGTATCTCTATTTTGTTCTAAGAGAAGTTTTATCTGGGTTAACTCTATTCTATTTTCTTCTAAGATTTCGACTATTTTCTTAGAATTCTGTAAACCTGGGGCTATCTGATTTAAATCTTCCTTTAACAGGAGATTTCTAGTCTTAATTCCTACGTTATTCTTAATATAATCTAAATTTTCTTTGATTATATTAAGCTCTTTTAAGACTTTACTTTTATGCCTAGCCTATTCACTTAATAAATCAGTTATGATTTGATTTAACTTAAACTGATTATTAACTATGATTGACAGGAAATCTATAACTAAATTCTTCTGGGGGTCTGTACCATGAAAGATATGTTTGAACTTCTCAGAATTTGAAGTGGTTTTCTCAAAACACCAAACATAATGACCATCCGAAGTTTGTTATTTTACAAAAGATTTATCAGCCAGATCTAAATATTCCAAATTCACCTTCTCCATCCTAATTCCTATTATACTAGTAACATACTTCCCTTTTTATATTGCACTAGATCAGTAACATAGATCTTTTCTTTTAAATTACTAGGAATATAATTCTCAGATAATGCTATGTCTCTTCAGTTTTAGGATCACACTACGGGATCACAACTGCCTCTCACAGGACTTACTAAAGACCACTGAGTTCTTTTTCCTTTACTGAAATTCTTTCACCTTTCATCTGAGTATTCGTGATAGGCAAAAGATCCCTATACTAGTTGATGTAATGAAAATAAAATCAGTATGCTAGTTAATATCATAAACAAATCACATGAACAGCTTATATATAGATATATCTGAGGTACTAGTAGAGTGACTCTATCCGTTCAATGGGTTACTTGCATCACCCAATTTAAAAAAGTTTCATTGATCCGATATACCTCAGAGATCTATATACTTATGTCCCTCAAACAATATTGAGAAGTGGAACATGATCATACAAGACAAGGCTAATAAAAACAACACTTCTTATTCATTATGCAATGAGTCTTGAGAGACCAGAGGTCTCTACTCCATAGTTACCTTACAAAGAAGACAAACGATTTTACAGACTCTGTGACAAACTTTGTGTTAGTGTTGTGCTCAAGAGGCAATCACTTGTGTTATGTATATTGCATATTAAATTAATAAGAGGCAGTCTTTATATTGCAGTTTGATTGTTATATCTAAACATGTGTACAAACCGTTACATAAAGTCCCTAGTACAACACAGTGTTAAGGAAATCATGATAGAGATCATGATGTGAGATTCCTACTATACTATGCAGTGTTTGTACTTAAATAATCCCCAGTCATAGTATTAATAAGATGGGACATTATTAATACGCCAAGACTGGCACATGTTATATCTCTTGATTGGATCAAGCAGTGGTTCTCATATCCGTGAGTATTAGGATACTCAGGATTAACGTGTGGATGCTTGTTTTGGAACAAGTTCATTGGATGACCTAGCTACAAGATAATCACTTGGATAACTATTTAGTGCCAGTGATAGAATCTCATTATAACAAGTGTGCAAGCATCCTTAGACTTGAGATCTCCAAGGTACTTTGTTTAACGAGCGTTGTACTTTGATTATAATATTTGGAGTCTTATCTAGGACTGCTTATGGGATGGATATTAGGTACAACATAAAGTAAACGAAAGTAGTTGAGAAAGTCAATAAAGGATTCACCACTTCTAATAGTAGGAGAGTATATCTCAAGGCCACTTGTAGAAATCATTACTCATTAAGTCCTTGGCCAAGGCGACTATATGATGGAAATGGTTCCAATTGATACACATATCGAGTAATGGATTTCTTGAACAAGTACTAAAATATTCGGGCCAGAATTAATAATATTCTGGAGGAAGTTGGCACTAATTCCATGCTCTAGACCGAATGAGATATTGTATGGTGAAATGAGTTTATTGCACTGATAATTTGCCATTAAAAGGTTCATGTCAAGCCACTTGACTTTCTGGACTTTATGGTGGTCAAGAGTCACTGCTAGATGTCGCTCTTGATATGGTAAATATGGATTTATTAATTAGAGAATTAATAAATTTAATCCTTTATTTTATTATGGATTATTAATTCTAATATTGTTAGAATTAATTCATATTATGCTACCAATACGACCAGGAAACCTAATGGGTCACACACAATAAAGGTTTGAATGTTCAAATATATTATTTGATAATATTGTGGGGTTAATTAAGAGAAGGGAATATATTTATAGGTGAATTATAAGTTTGTTATAATTCATGGGACCTAATTGTAATTAAGTTAACTTCAAGAACCCATTTGTTGACAATTGGACGTTGAAGGACTATGTTGCTATTTACGGTAATTATAAATCTATAAATATAAGGAAACGGTTTCCTTAGGGTAAGATTTACAGACTATTCACGCAATAACAGAGAAACTGTTTCTCTGCCTCTCTCTTGATCAAACCCCAGCCGTCTCTCTCTTATTAATCAAACCCTAGCCTCCTAAATTCTACTAGCATAGAATTGTGAGATTGTGAGCGTTCGACCTTGTGTGGATGATCATTAGAAGGAGTTCTTTCTTGGACTTAAGTTGAGCTGCTGTGAACTAATTTTGTGATCTGGATCACGCCTGCGTTCTTGGAACAATAAAAATCTAAGTTCCGGCTTCAAGAGGTAATAAGCGTGATCTTCTCTTTTTCCCGTTTCTACTGCAAACCCGTGATCCATGGCTTGGATTTCATGCTATTTTTCGTTGCGTTTAATCTGTTTAATTAATTTAGAAATCCTACACTTTGCTCAGGTACTACTGAAGTAGATGAGCTATCCTACCTCCACAAACAGTAGCTCTGATACCAAAATGAAAACGTAAACCAAAAGAGAACAAGTTTCTTTGAAGTGTATGTGTGGGTTCATAACTTCAGAAGCTATGGCTTTATATAGCCATGCAGAAACTGCCCAAGACTCTACAATGACTTTTTAGAAAAGTAAAAGACACTAATGACTCTTTAAGAAAAGTAGACGGCTCTTCAGAAACGTAAAAGACACTAATGACTCTTCCAGAAAAGCATACGGCTCTTCAGAAAAGTAAAAGACACTAATGACTCTTCAAGAAAAGCAAACGACTCTTCAGAAAAGAAGGTGACACAACTTTTTTCTGATTTTGACGCTTCTCACACAGTTTTTCCACAGAGTGGTAGTGATAAAGGTGAGAATCACAACTTTTACTTTTCCCTGTGGGGACTATATTCCACAGACTTACAACTTTCCTAACTCTCAGATTTCCATGGCATTTACTAGATTGCCAAACTCATCATCCAGGTCTTCTTCTGCTATCCCAACATCTTCCATTGAATTAAAATTATCGAGACTTTCTTGAATAGTAATCATACTCTGGAGATGGTTCCAGTGATAATAAGAAACTAATTCAGGGTCTTCAATAAATAAACTTGGGAAAGGAACATATATTTAGGTATACTTGAGTGGAGACCAAGTATTAAGAAAGATTTTGAAATATCTGGATTCACAAATTAATTTATGAGTTATACCGAAGAAAGTGGTGGCCATTTGGGTAAGCTTTAATGCCCTATAGTTATAAATCTGATCAAGTACAGAATTATGGGTTTCGGGTATAATGATCAGATTTTCATGAACATAAGGAATCAAGGGCTTAGTATGAGAAAAAGCTGAAAATAGAATCTCTGTTCTGCAATCATCAGGATAATTAATATTAAAAGGGAGGGGAACTGCACAGAAATCCGTCTTTAAGAACCCTCTGGAATAAGTATCCATTTCTGTAAATAGGGTTACCACATGATTTATTTGTCTGTCAGTAAGTATTTTATTAGCTCGGTCAGAAAATCTATCAGGGATATTGAGCCTTGCTAACATACCATGCTGAATCAGATTTTTAACAGATAAATCTAAACCAAGAATCTTTTTATCTGTCCATTTTGATATCTTGATGACTCCAACAACAAAAGTGAAGCTTTTGGTAGGGTCTTTCTCATCCTTATAACTGACAACATGGAAGGGTAAGTCATCATAGTGTTGGACCGGCTTATTACATATTTTTCTCAAGAACTATTGCAATGACAGCTGTTCAGTCATTCTATCTGCCAGGACAAATTTGTAGATCTGGATTCTGATATCTTTAGGAAAGTTGGAGGGGCAACTTTTCCTTGCTTTTTATTTTTCCAAAAGATCATCTTCTACAAATTTTATTATCTTTTCTCTATTTTCAGCAGTTTCTTCTACAAGCTTTTCTTTTCCTTTGAGAGAAGTTTTCAGCATTTAGACTTTGTTTTCAAGTGCTAAATGGATTTGGGCCTAAATTCTTCTTCTTCAGTATTGGGCTTTGAAGAACTGGGATTATTTGCTAACATTTAGATTTGTCCATTTTAATGGGCCAGGTGTCCAGATAGAGTCTTAAGAAGGTTAGCAAAAGATTTATGGTTTCTATATCAAGGAGGCATTGTTGTTCTATAGAAACGGAAATCTGGAATAAACTTTGGTGGTAATTTTTGTAATAGAGAGGGACCAAAGGCTATATGATCTAAAGGTCCTTTCTGTTGGTTTTGGGCATCCATCTGCAAAAAAGCAAACCAATGTTAAATAATATATCCTATTTTAGACTTTAAAGCCTACCATTATTTTTGGATGACCAATCCAAATATACTTGGGCTCCAAAGTGTAAACTTGGTACCCAGAACAGTGTTGAATACTGTACTATGGTCAATTTCAAGAATAAGGCTTGACTACATAAATTTGGGCTTTTGAAAGGCCCACTACTTTTGAGGAGATTGGACTAATGTACTCAATTTATCAGCCCAGAAATTTTGATCTCCATTAATATGCTCAATGAATACATTAAACCCATTCCCTATAGGAAAATCCACAAACTTAAGCCATCTGTGATGAGATAGCTTGGAGTTAGTCATTTTATTATAAAAGGCGACAATAGGTTTGCAATCAATGCATAATGTAAATTCCTTGTTATTTTTGGCATGTATGGAAAATTTATTTAATACATAAATACATGCAAGGATTTCAGCATCTGTTGCACTCACTTGGCTTTTATATAGGCCACTACAATATCCAGCTACTTTTTCTTCTTTTCTAGAAGCTTCTTTGAATGGCTTCCATTTAAGAATTCCTCCCCATCCTTCTAAACATCCATCAGCTTCTATTACTATGTAAGCTTAAATAGGGGCTAGATCTAATGGGGGAAGATTTTTAAATATTTCTTTTATTTTGGCTACTAACTTCCAATCTTGGTCATTAAACTTCCTTTGACCTTTAATCCTAGTTTTAGCATAGAATGGTCCTACTAATTTGCTATAATTAGGGATATGTTCTCTACACCAATTTAGTAATCCTAAGAAAGATCTTGATGATGTTATATCATTATCAATTATTTCTTTCTCAGCTACTGCCTTAGCAAAGTGTTCTTGTAATTTAATTTGACCTTTGCCTATAATAATTCCTAAGGATTCTATTTGGGTTCTACCAATAGACATTTTCTTTTTCGATAGTACTAACCTATTTTTAATGCATTCATCAAAAAATATTTTTAAATGCTTGATATGATCATTTCTGCTTTGACTAAAGACTAAAATATCATCAATATAGCAGACTACAAATGGATATTTTTTGAATACATTATCCATCTTTCTCTGGAACACAGAGGGGGCATTTTTTAGGCCAAAGGGCATGACTAACCATTCATAGTGTCCATTTGGTACTGTAAAAGCAGTCCAGGGAACACTTTCTTCATGCATAGCTATTTGCCAAAAGCCTGATTTTAAATCAAATTTAGAATAAATAAAACTACCTTTTATTCTTTGAATTAGAAGGTCTTTATTTGGAATTATATAACTATCTACTCTTGTATTGTCATTTAACCTTTTATAATTAAAGACCATTCTACTCTTTCCTCTTACTATTTCACTATGTTTCCTGACTATGAAAGCAGGAGTTCTATGAGGACTATTACTATTCCGAATTACTTTGAGATCTAGTAATTCCTTGATATGCATATTTACATCTTCTAGATCTTTCGGAGTATAAGTCATTGCCTTATCCTTGATAATTAATTCAGTATTAATAATGTCTAATTTACAAAGGGTTTTGTTTTTACATTACAGTGTTTGGTGATCGTCCGAAGTACACATATGCTCGAGAAATCTGAAGGCAGAAGTCTTACTTCTGGTAATACAGAGGTAATTTTGTAAACTCTTAATCGACCTAATTTTTTTTGCCTGGGTCCTCAGTAGGGATTTATGGATATTTTTTGATTTAAGGAGTCCACAAATCCTGACACAATCCTCAAAGGAACAAGTACAGACTAGTCACTTTTCATTTATTATTTAACCGACCCAAATAATGTAATAAGTTAATAAAAAGAAAAATAAAGAAATATGTCCAACTCAAGGGTGTAGGAATATGCAATTTTGACCACTATCCTAGAAAACATGACCATCTTGGCAACTATCTCAATTAATCATCATCTTGGCATCATGAAGGAATATAAAGTAAAATTCAATCGTTTCCTAAGTCATGAATCTACTTACATAAACTCTACTACTTTCCTAACTTATGGAATTACTATCTATTGATTAAATTAGTAGATTTCCCAATCAAACCAACATAATCAAAAGATGCATTAAACTCAATTCCTCATGCATTATTCATATGCTTTATGTGATAATAAATATGAAATTAGTCAATAACCCTATACTCTAGGCAAAATTAACTAATCTTTGATTACTTTAGTTTCTTATATTAACTTCATTTCCCAAGTCCATTAAGAGATAGCAAATATGTAGAATTGATTAAATTAAACTTAATATAACTTCGTTTCCCAAGTTTATTAGATATAAATTTTATTCAATTAACTTATCAAATAAAAATCAAGTAATCAAATACAAACAATGATAGAAAATTGATCAAATAACTAAATTAATCCAAAAATCATGAATCTCAAAACAATGTCAAATTACAATGAAAACATTAATTACATCATTATTCTAGAAAAAGAAAACAAAGGTAAAAAAAAGAACTCATTGACAAGCACTCCTCTTCTCTTTGGAAACCTTCTTGAATAATTCTTCTCGAATAATGAATCTCTCACTCTTGTGTTTTTCTTTCTTAAATAATCTTCTTTGATGCCAAAATTCATTTGTCCGGTCTAGACCGGACATGGCACTGGGTCCCTTTGACCCACTTGGCGCCAGATGCAACGTTGCTTTGTTTTCTTTGTTTTTCTAGATTGGACCTACTGCCTGGTGCAGTTGCCAGATCTAGCACCTAGTGCAAGTTGGAAATTTCTACTTTTTGCACGAAATCAACTCAATTCTACACTAATTCGTTAAAAAAAAAAAAAACTTTCCACAAGTAAAATATCACATAGGTAGGAATATGCCTAATTATTACATCAAAAGTATCTCAGATTAGGCTCAAATAACAACAAAAATAGTGATGAATTTAGCCTCTATCATTTTTCCTTGTTGAACATGAGAAAGGATTTGGGGATGAGAACTTTATGGTAGATAGAGTTGTTGGATCATATAGAGATCAGGACTTTGCATCTTTTCGGCTTTAGAATTGAGGGGCTTTTTATTTTAATGCTCTTTAGGTTTAATTTGAGTGATTGAGATATCTATAGGTTGGGCTTAAGGATTGGAAACTCCTTACTTGAGAAAAAGTGGATTTTGCATTTTGGGGAATCCCTTGCTAATGCTTGGATTTTGATTCAATTGATTGGGTGATATTTGATACTTGATTTTGATTAAGAGAATTAACTCTTAATTATATGACTAATCTCCTCTTCTTATGTATATCTTGTTCTTATGATCTTCTAAACTCTCCCTTGTAATTAGGTTAATGTATTCTTGTTGTACTTATTGGTAGTTAGTTAGAATTAAAAATAGTTAGTGACTTTCTTTCTCTCTTTTGGTTGATTGAGCAATGAAATAAAAGTAGAAGTAGGGGTAGTGGAGACAGTTCTTAGGGATATTTCGATACTTGCCAATGCAATGCTATGCTACATGATAGGTATGCTTGCTCAAATTTATGTGTTATGTGGGTTAAATTATTATTTTTAATTAAAACTTGATTGAGCTTGGAATGAATTTTCTCTATTACATGAGAGCACACGCAAATGCACTACAATCAAGATTTTTGGTGCCATTACCTGGGATCGGTTGTCAATATCTTGAAAGCACATGAGTTTTTTTATTCAATCTTTATTTTAGTTTGTAAGTATCTTTTATTTTTATTTTCCTTAGGTAGTTGATATATTTATTTTCTAGGGTACATTGATTTAAGATGTTTTTACTTTTATACTTTTGTTTTATTAGTTTCTTGTAAATATTTGTCTTACAAACTTTTTGTTTTGTTTTTGTTATGGTTGTTTAAATAACAACTATTGACTATTTTTGGAGTCTTTTGAGCTTGTTTAAATACATTGTTACGCTTGTTTATATTTCGCTTGGGGGGCATCTTTTGAGGAAGACTTGATACAAATGTCTTGGGAACCTCATCAAGAAGATATTTTTCTTGGGGGGCATCTATCCTTTGCATGATTGAGAATGCTACTTTTGGTACTACATTACCTTATTTAGGAGTTAGCATAAACTTGTTAACATATGCAACTTTTGAGAAATTAGGCCTAAGCGAATCAACACTGGTGCGTTAGATTTGGGTTATAAAAATCATGCGATTTTAAGTCCATTTCCAATCAAGTTTTAATTAAAATATTAATTCTCAAATCACACATATGAGCAAGTATACTCAACATTAAGCATAGTCTAGGGAATTAATGAGTATCAATCCTCAAGGAACAACTACCGTTAGTTACTCTATATTCATCGTTTAACCGACCAAATAAAGTGATAAAGAATAAGGATAAAGAAAATAAAAATAAAAATATACATAACTCTAGGAGAGAAAAATATGTAATTAGATAGATACTCTTGAAAACATGACAATGAATCGTTTAGAAAATATCACAAGTAATTATTATTTTGACATCATGAAAGAGTAATGTAGAATCCACTCTCTCTCGAATTATGATGTCACTATCTCCTAGTTATTTAATGGACATCTCTATTTTATTTAAACAACTAAAAGATGCATAAAACATAAGCTATTGATAATTATCCCTATCTCTAGGTGATAAAGGCATGAAATTCATTAATTCCGCTATCTCTAGGTGAAATTAACAACCTTTGATTATTGAAATTGTCGACTTCACCTCTCTCTCAAGTTAGTTAAGAAACTTAAATTAGAATTGAGCAATTAAAACTATCTCCTAGCCTCTTTCTGAAGTTAATTAGAAGAATAGTCCAATCTCATCAATTCATCACCATAAACAAGTAATCAAATTTCAAGAATAGTAATTAATTGAACAAAAGAATAAATTAATTCAACATCACAAATCCAAGAATAATATCCAAATACAATAAAAAAATTGATCTCATCATTGTTTAAAGAAAAAGAAAACAAAGGTTTTAGAAAGAACTCATAGGCAAGCCATCTTTTTTCTTTCTTGAAGACTATATTGCAATAATGCCCCTTAAGTGATAAATTCTTCTTCTAACGAATAAATCCAGTTTTGATCCTTGAATTCATATGTTTTCCATCAACTCTTTTTGTTTATATAGGCCTATTGGTTGCTAAAAATGATCTAGAAAAGTCTTAGGCCGTGTACAAGTAGAATACCTATTAGTGTTATGCCCTAGAGACAATCACTTGTACTTTATATAGGACACATTTGTTTTATAATACAAGGCATTATTTATCTTTCAGTTTATTTTTTTTACTTTCGTGTAAAATAACTGTTAGATAAAGTCCCTAGTACAACACTGTGTTAAGGAAATCATGATAGAGATCGTGATGTAAGATTCATACTACACTGTATAGTGTTAGTACTTAAATAATCCCTATTCATAGTATTAACGAGATAAGACTTCATTAATGTGCTAAGACTAGCACGTGTTAGACTTCCTGATTTGATTAGGTGGTGGTTCTCATATCTGTGAGTATTGTGATACTCAAAGCTAACATGTGGGTGCTTGTTAATAGAACAAGTACATTGAATGACCTGGCAATGAGATAATCACATGGATAACTATTTAGTGTCAGTGATAGAATTATGGCAAACGTGTAAGTATCCTTAGACTTGAGATCTCCAAGGTACTTTGTTTGCTGAGCATTGTAGTTTGATTCCAATATCTGGAGCCAAATCGAGGGCCGCCTATGGAATAGATATTGGGTACAATGTGAGGTAAACGAAAGTAGCTGAGATGGTCAATAAAGGATTCACTACCCCTAATAGTAGGGGCAAATATTTTACGGCCACTTGTTAGAATTACTACTCGTAAAATCTTTGGTCAAGATGATTGTGTATTGTAAATTTATGCCCTATCACATTCTCGCACAAGTTAAGCCTTTGCTTATCTTGAAGCAAATACCTAAGACAAGGTAAAATAACACTGCTATCTCAACATAAGTCTATTCATAATAAAGCCACAATTTCCCTTCAAGCATGAACTGATGCGTATGATTTTGGGTGTATAAAAATTATTTAAATTTAAATGCATCCTTAGCCAAGTTTTAATCAAACCATCAATCCACAAATTATACATATGAGCAAGTATACTCATCGCAAGCATAGTCTTGGGCATTAATGAGCATCGATCCTCAAGAAACAACTACCATTAGTTACCTTTCATTCATTGTCTTACCGACCCAATAAAATGATAAGATGATAAAAAGAAAAATAAAAAATATATAAACAACTCAAGGATGAAAGAATATGCAATCTAGATAAATATCTTGGAAGACATGACAATGAATTACTTAGCAAATATCATAATCAATTGCTATCTTAGTATCATGAAGGGTTTAAAATAGACCCATATCGTTTACAATTTATGGAGTTACTATCGTCTAGTTAAATTAGTGAATGTATTCTATCTCAACCAATTTACCCAAAGATGAATTAAAAATAATTCTCATATAAACCCTTATATTTTAGGTAATTTAAAGTATGAAATTAGATAATTAATCTATATTCTAGCACACATTAACTAATCGTTGGTTACCCAAGTTCTTACCAATTAATCCATTTTTCAAGCAAGTTAAGAAATAAAAAATCTACAATTAATTAAATTGAAGTCATTATCAATCCCCTTTTCGAGCAAGTTAATAATAAGAATTAATTAATCAACTTCGTAGTACAAATAAATAATCGAATTCCAAGAAAAATAATTAATTGATCAAAAGACTATATTAACTCAAGAAATCATGAATCCCAAAATAATGTTAAATTACAATAAAAATATTAATCACATCATTATTCTAGAAACAAAGGTAAAAGAAAGAACACATAGACAAACATTTTTTCTTCTCCTTGAAGACCTTCTTAAATAATGCCCCTTAATTGATGAATCTCCTCTTTTTATGATTAATTGGAAGCTTTAATATTTTCCTTGTGTTTTCCTTGCTTAAATAGGCTCCCAAGAGGTCAAAATTCATTCCTTAAGAGTTCTAGGCCGAGTAGAAGTTAGAAAATATCAAAACTCATAGGAAATTCCCAAATCCGCGCAAAATAGGAAAACTCGCCATCATGGGGCAGAAGAGAGCCGGCACCGGCTGTGTTGGGCATGGCGGGCACTGGCCATGCATTGTCCCAACATGCTCTATTTTTTCTTCAGAAAAAATCCCCTATCCAGAGTTGGGCCGACGCCAGCCGTGAGGACCGGTCACTGCTCGGCAACGAGTTTTTTCGTCATTTTCCCATTTTTCTGCAATAAAACACCAAAACACCTTTCTAGGTAAAATATCAAATATAAAGGAACATGACTAGTTATTACATTAAATATATCACAAAATATCCTCAAATAACTATGAAATTGTTAATGAATTTAGCCCTTATCATGAACAAAGATTTGTCATTCATTCAACCCTTTAAGAACAATGTTTGCAAACTTGTGTATTAAACCAACCATATCCAAGGCCCTCCAAGTTAAGTTAAAAAATCTCATACATAGTAAAAGAAAATTATTCCACCCTCAAAGCTAACATAGACAACATAAATTATAAAAGTCAAGTCATTTAACCAACCTCAAGTATCATAAAATCAAATTTGCATAACCTCAAGTAGCAACATAAGAAAACACTCCACTTATTTTTTTTCCTACTTGAGGACTTAGGTAATTGATAATTTCAAGTGAATGGCTTTCTCTTCATCCATTGTATTAGCCCCCTTATAGTCATCATTTTTTTTTCTTCGGCTTCGCCTTCTTTTGCCTTAAAAGAGTGCACCAAACAATACTTACTACTTCTATCCATATTCACCAGCAGAGAATTTCTTTCTTTTCAAAAATAAAAGCATTTTGTTATAAAATTAGGGTAGTGTTAGAATAAAATCTACACACTACACACTAAGAAAATTCTAACTATTCTTTGCACAAGAATTTCTCTTCAAACTTCTCTCTTTCTTTCTCTCACAATTCTTTCTCTAATCTTTCTTTCACTAATCTTTCTTTCACAAAATGATGGTGTATTACAAGCTTAGAGAATAGCTCTATTTATAGAGCTCTAATTAGTGAAATACATCATGGCATACATCATCTTCAATTAATGGTGTCTCCACTAAATGGTGGACATCCATAAAAATCTTCTAATAATTCACATAAATCCATAATTAGTGGAGCCTCCACTAATTAATGGAGATTCCAATAATTCATAACACTCCCCCCTTGGATGTCCATCCATACATAAAGAATATGCCTCGTTAAAACCTTACTAGATAAAAACCCAGTGGGAAAAAAAATCTAGTGAAGGAAAAAGAGTACATTATTCTATATGTATGTTTATTACTCCCCCTGATGAGATGATTCCTTTAAATCTTTAAACCGACGCATACCGATTTTATATCTCAACTTTTCAAATGTTGCCGTCGGTAAAGTCTTCGTGAAAATATCTGCGAGGTTGTCACATGACCGAATTTGTAGCACATCAATTTCACATTTCTTCTGGAGTTCATGAGTAAAGAAGAATTTTGGTGAAATATGTTTTGTCCGATCTCCTTTAATATATCCTCCTCGTAATTGAGCTATGCAAGCTGCATTGTCTTCATAAAGAGGAGTTGGAATACCTTTGATTGATGATAATCCACAACTTTCTCGGATATAATGAATCATGGATCTTAGCCATACACATTCTCGACTTGCTTCATGAATGGCTATAATTTCAGCATGATTTGAAGAAGTAGCTGCTATAGATTGTTTCGTAGAACGCCATGATATAGCAGTATTTCCACATGTAAATAGATAGCCCGTTTGAGAACGTGCTTTATGTGGATCAGATAAATAACCAACATCTGCATAACCTATCAATGTTGGACTGGTTTTATTTGAATAAAATAATCCGAGATCAATTGTACCTTGGAGATATCGAAGGACTTGTTTAATTCCATTCCAATGTCGTCGTGTTGGTGAAGAACTAAATCTTGCTAATAAATTGACAGCGAAAGCAATATCAGGCCGTGTGTTATTAGCAAGATACATCAATGCACCAATTGCCTTTGAGATATGGTACTTCGAGGACCAAGGAGTTCTTCATCATTTTCTTGAGGTCGGAAAGGATCTTTATCCACATTTAATGATCGGACGATCATTGGAATACTCAATGGATGTGCTTTGTCCATGTAAAATCTTTTTAGCACTTTTCTTTGTATATGTTGATTGATGAATAAATGTTCCACTCTCCAAATGTTCAATTTGTAAACCAAGGCAAAATTTGGTTTTACCAAAATCCTTGATTTCGAATTCTCTTTTTAAATAATCAATTGTTTCTTGGAGCTCTTCGGGAGTTCCAATAAGATTAATATCATCAACATATATAGCTAATATCACAAATTTAGAACCAGATTTCTTAATAAAAACGCATGGACATACCTGGTCATTTTTAAATCCCGCTTTCAATAAATATTCACTAAGGCGTGTGAACCACATGCGCCCGAGTTGCTTCGAGGCCATATAATGATTTACGCAACTTGATGGAGTAATTTTCACGAGGATAATGTTTATATGCTTAAGGCATATGAAATCCTTCGGGGATTTTCATGTAAACATCATTTTCTAAATTTCCATACAAGTAGCGGTGACAACATCTAATAGGCGCATATCTATCTTTTCATGTCTTGCTAAGCTGATAAGATATCGGAGTGTAATAGCATCAACAACGGGAGAATAAGTTTCATCATAATCAATACCTGGTCTTTGTGAAAAACCTTGGGCTACTAATCGCGCTTTATATCGAACGATTTCACTCTTTTCATTGCGCTTTCGCACAAATATCCATTTGTAGCCAACGGGTTTTATACCTTACGGTGTTCGGACTGCGGGTCCGAAGACTTCACGTTTTGCCAGTGCATTTAACTCCGATTGAATCGCATCTTTCCATTGCGGCCAATCTTTTCTATGCCGACATTCATCAAGCGATATTGGTTCGGGATCATCATTATCTGTGTAACATCAAGAGATATATTGTATGCAAATATATTATCAATAACGAGTTTCTATCCGATTCCAACTTCTACTGGAAGTGGTATAATTGATAGAAATTTCGGTGTTACTTTCATCAACTTACGGTTCTTTGTCATCGGTTCTCTCTTGGTCTTTATCATTCTTTTCTTCAATATGATCTTACGGATCATTTAATCCTCTTTTCTTTCGAGGATTTTTATCTTTAGAACCAAGAGGTCGGCCACGCTTACGGCGTGTTTTTGACTCAGCTGACTATAGGTATAATATTTTGTTCTGCTTGGAACTTCAATTCGAATAGGAGCATTTATAGGCTGGAATATGCGATTTTGTAACTCTTACGGAGTCAACAAAAGCGTCGGCATTTGATTTGCAATGCTTTGCAAATGAATTATCTTTTGAACTTCAAGTTCACATGCGCTTGTGCGCGGATCAAGATAATTTAATGATGTTGTCCAATCAAGATCCTTTTTATCTTTGTTTGGGTTCTCCCCTAATTTAGGGAATAATGATTCATCAAAATGACAATCGGCAAATCTTCTTTGTGAATACATCTCCTGTCGGGGGTTCAACATACACGATAATAGAGGGAGAATCATATCCAACGTATATCCCCTTTCTTCTTTGAGGACCCATCTTTGTACGTTGGTTTGGTGCAATTGGAATATATACGACACACCCAAAAATTCTTAAATGAGCAATATTTGGTTACGACCCAAAAGCCAATTGCAAAGGAGAGAATTTATGATAACTAAGCTGGTCTTATACGTACAAGTGTTGCGGCATGTAGAATAGCATGTCCCCGAGGCGGATGTTGGGAGATTTGTTTTCATTAATAATGGTCTAGCAATTAATTGTAATCGTTTAATTAAAGATTCGACAAGACCATTACGTGTGTGAACATGAGCTACGGGATGTTCAACATTAATCCCAATTGACATGCAATATGCATCAAAAGCATGTGATGAAAATTCACCGACATTATCCAAACGGATATTTTTAATGTGATGGTCCGGAAATTGTGCTCGTAATTTAATTATTTGAGCAAGTAATCTCGTAAACGCCAGGTTGCGAGTAGATAATAAACATACATGTGACCATCGAGATGATGCATCAATTAAGACCATAAAATATTTGAACGGTCCACATGGTGGATCAATAGGTCCACAAATATCTCCGTGAATCCGTTCGAGAAATGTAGGACTTTCGGCTCCTACTTTTCTTGGTGATGGTTTAACAATTAATTTGCCTAGGGAACATGCGGTACATGCGAATTTTTCTGATGTTAATATCCTTTTATTTTTTAAAGGATGACCATGTGTATTCTCAATGATTCTTCTCATCATGGTAGATCCCGGATGACCCAACCGGTCATGCCAAATGCTAAAAGTAATAGGATCGGTAAACTTACGGTTTACTAGATGATGAATTTCAATTGTACGTATTTTTACAAAATATAGACCGGTAGAAAAAGACGGCAGTTTTTCTAATACCGATTTCTTACCCAAATGCATTTGAGTAATAAAAAGATGCTCAATCCCATTTTCCTCATTTGTTTCAACATGATACCCATTTCTGCGGATATCTTTAAAACTCAATAAATTTCTTACGGATTTTGAGGAAAATAGTGCCTTATCAATAATAATTGTTGTTCCTTTAGGCAACAATATACTAGCTCTTCAGGAGCCCTCAATTACATTTGCACTACCGTTTATCGTATAAATATTTATTTCTCCCATTTTGAGATCAGAAAAATATTTCTCATTTTTTAGTATGGTGTGTGTAGTTCCACTATCAATAATGCATACATCATCATTAATAACAGCCATACGAACACAAATATATATATGTAAACGTAAATATTATTAGAATAGAATGAAAATGAAAATACAAAAATATCGGGGTGAGGCTTTAGTTCTTTTGGACACTTGCCATCACCAATTAAATGGTCTATCCTACCGTGCGGGTGTTCAAAAAAATCCGATACATCCATATGGGTAATATTGATATTAAGATCTTCGGGATCACTATCGTCATCCTCAACATTATTTATTGGATGTTGAGAAAAATTTGCTTCCACATTTTTATTTTTCAATGAAGCTTGATACAATTCAACTAAATGCTTAGCCGTACTGACGGTTTCGTGACCAATGACCTTTCATGCCACATCTATAACATATATCCTCATGCTTTTCTTCAATTTCTTTTTCTTTTCCCTTTTGATCTTTTCTGTTCCACTTCGGTGGCCAGTATTTCTCACGGTTTGATTATAATTGTGATAAGGGAAATATCGAGCGTGACTACGATCATAACCACGACCACGGCCACGGCCACGGCCACGACCACGACTATAACGATGAGCCTGCTTGGAGCCAACGACATTCACTTCAGGAGTCTTTGTAGAGCCGATTGGTGCGGCTTCATGATTTCTCAATAATAACTCATTATTTTTCTCTGCAATGAGGAGGGCGGTAATTAAATACGTAAATTTTGTATACCCCTTTTCTCGATATTGTTCTTTGCGGGACAATATTCGAGGCATGAAAGGTGGAGAATGTCTTCTCCAACATATCTTCATCGATCACTTTTTCTCCGCATAATTTTAATTGAGATGTAATTTTATACATTGCGGAGCTATATTCATTCACGGTTTTAAAATCTTGCAACCTCGGGTGCAACCATTCATACCGTGCAGTAGGTAATACGACCATCTTCAGGTGGTCAAATCTTTCTTTTAAATTTACCCACAGGACATATGGATCTTTTTCGGTAAGATATTCCATTTTCAAATTTTCATCGAGATGACGACGAATAAAAATCAAAGCTTTAGCCTTGTGTTGTGCAGATGCACTATTATTTGCTTGAATAGTTTCACTAAGGCCTTCAGCATTTAGATGCATTTCTGCATCGAGAACCCATGACATATAATTTGTTCCAGAAATATCAAGGGCTACAAATTCGAGTTTAGCGAGATTAGCCATAGAGATCAATAAATGCGTACCTATCTTCTGGCTTTAATAACGGCAGAGACTCGTGCTGTCTTCTGGCTTTAATAACGGTAGAGACTCGTGCTGATAACGTGTTATAAAATTAGGGTAGTGTTAGAATAAAATCTACACACTACACACTAAGAAAATTCTAACTATTCTTTGCACAAGAATTTCTCTTCAAACTTCTCTCTTTCTTTCTGGTGTATTACAAGCTTAGAGAATAGCTCTATTTATAGAGCTCTAATTAGTGAAATACATCATGGCATACATCATCTTCAATTAATGGTGTCTCCACTAAATGGTGGACATCCATAAAAATCTTCTAATAATTCACATAAATCCATAATTAGTGGAGCCTCCACTAATTAATGGAGATTCCAATAATTCATAACACTCCCCCTTGGATGTCCATCCATACATAAAGAATATGCCTCGTTAAAACCTTACTAGATAAAAACCCAGAGGGAAAAAAAATATAGTGAAGGAAAAAGAGTACACTATTCTATATGTATGTTTATTACTCCCCCTGATGAGATGATTCCTTTAAATCTTGAAACCGACGCGTACCGATTTTATATCTCAACTTTTCAAATGTTGCCGTCGGTAAAGGCTTCGTGAAAATATCTGCGAGGTTGTCACATGACCGAATTTGTAGCACATCAATTTCACATTTCTTCTAGAGTTCATGAGTAAAGAAGAATTTTGGTGAAATATGTTTTGTCCGATCTCCTTTAATATATCCTCCTCGTAATTGAGCTATGCAAGCTGCATTGTCTTCAAAAAGAGGAGTTGGAATACCTTTGATTGATGATAATCCACAACTTTCTCGGATATAATGAATCATGGATCTTAGCCATACACATTCTCGACTTGCTTCATGAATGGCTATAATTTCAGCATGATTTGAAGAAGTAGCTGCTATAGATTGTTTCGTAGAACGCCATGATATAGCAGTATTTCCACATGTAAATAGATAGCCCGTTTGAGAACGTGCTTTATGTGGATCAGATAAATAACCAGCATCTGCATAACCTATCAATGTTGGACTGGTTTTATTTGAATAAAATAATCCGAGATCAATTGTTAAATAATCGTGCTGATAACGTGTTATGAAATTAGGGTAGTGTTAGAATAAAATCTACACACTACACACTAAGAAAACTCTAACTATTCTTTGCACAAGAATTTCTCTTCAAACTTCTCTCTTTCTTTCTGGTGTATTACAAGCTTAGAGAATAGCTCTATTTATAGAGCTCTAATTAGTGAAATACATCATGGCATACATCATCTTCAATTAATGGTGTCTCCACTAAATGGTGGACATCCATAAAAATCTTCTAATAATTCACATAAATCCATAATTAGTGGAGCCTCCACTAATTAATGGAGATTCCAATAATTCATAACACATTTAAATTTTTTTCACTCATTTTTTTCTTGAGAGGACATGCACTTTTCCTTATTATCCTTATTCATAACTCAAAGTTAAAGCAAAATTATACATCATGAAACAAGAATTAATCAACATTTTTTCCCATATTTCATCATATCATCCATACTCAAACTTAAGGAATGGAATAAAATTCAAATACTAAAGTATAACCAAGGTTAACTTAAAATTTCAAGACTTAGCAACATTGAACTTAATACACAGGTTTACTTCAATAAAATCCAACCAATTGATTGACAAATCCCTGTCCAAAGTTAAAACGAAAGTTCTAACCTTATCACAAGCAAACCAAGCTAATTTCAAGCAAAAATTGAAAAAATTATCCCAAATAGCTTCAAAATTTCAAGAAGTTTAAAAAAGTTGCACTTGAAAGCATTGAATTCCTCCCCTACATTTAAATTGGACATTTTCCTTAATGGCCCAAAATATAACAAGAAAGCCTAAACAAGGGACTAAGAAAAATAAAGGGGGAGAAGATAGAAAAAGAGATACTTTCTAAAATAATGAATTTCCACAAAAGAGTTGAGTTCCATTCAAAGAACATATTTCCTTGATAATGGTGAGTCACCTAAAAAACATAACACACACACACAAACACACACGAAGCTAGAAAAAGAAACTAAACATAAAAATAAAACAAAAGAAAAAAAATAGAAATCATAAGAAAATTCATGGAAATGTAAAGAGAAAAATAATACTAAAATAAAAGTAATTAAATGAGGATCTCAATCATCAGCCTCCTCAGTAGTATCATCCTCCTTCTTATCATTATCACCAGCTTTAGCTATACTATCGCCTATAGCATGACTAGTCGAAGTTCCTCCTGCCTGGCTAGGAAACAGCTGCATCAATGCAGTTAATCGCTACTTCTGAGCATCCTGCCGTCTATCCATATCAGCTGTAGAATCTCTAAGCTAGAGAAGAATAGCCATTTGAGTCTCTATCCTGAGCCTAAGCTGCTCCATTTGGGTGTGCATCTCAACCTCAAAACCAGCACTGGGTTGTGATCTCGAACTACTAGCACATGCTTGATACTATGGGGGCTGCTCCTCCTTATCATTCGAAGGAATCTCCTCCATCTTGAGGTGTTAAACCTCAAACAGTCTTATCTGACGTCTCTATCTCATCATACTTGTACATGCACTGAGCTAGTGTATGCTCAGTCAATATATCTCTCTTAGTAGTGGTCTCAATCAACTATCTCTCACAACTCACTCCAAAAGCCTAAAGGATATGCATGATCACAAAAGGAAAAACAAAAGCCTTGGAGAAAAGGTGAGAATAGACCACATCCCTTATGGACTGGATAATCAAGAGAGTGGGGGGAATAGGCTGACTATCTATTATCCTAGAGAGGATGTACATATCGATCACTCTAGGCTCATTGAATCTACTAGCCTTAGGCATAATATTAAAAATAAAGATAAACACTAGGGCTCTCAACTAGGCTTGTTGATCATTGTTGAAGAAATAACTAGGAGAAGTAATGGGTCCTCTCCTATGTATACCTAATCCCTAATGGATATCATTAAAGCTCCATTGAGGATAAGAGATAATCCTTTGGTTGTAATGGTCCACAGCTACCTAGGGTCCCTCATTGTTAACACTTAGAATTGATTCTAATCTAGCCCTATCAAACTCAATGGGAATCCCTTAAACCATAATAGATACAGTCTCTAGTTATTTGAGGATGTTTTGTGATACATTTAGTACAATAACTAGTCGCATTCCTTTATATTTGATATTTTTTCCTTGAAAAGGTATTTTATTTTTTTATTATAGAAAACGATGAAAAAACGAAAAATCCCATCACCGTCAGAGCATGGCCGGCGCCATGGAGCTGACGTCAGCCGTATTCTAGAGAAACAGGGGAAATTTCCTTAAGAAAACAGAGCAAAGTTGGGCCGACCCGAGCATGGCCGGTGCTAGCGGCACTAAGCAAAGTTGGCGCCGGCCCTGGACTATCCAACGTCGGCTGAATTTTCCTTTCAACTGCGGATTTGGTAATTTCTCAAGAGTTTTGGTATTTTTCAATCTCTACTTGGCCTAGAACTCTTAGGTAATAGATTTTGGCCTTTTGGAAGCCTATTTAAACAAGAAAAATACAAGACAAATGTGTGAATTCAATGATCCAAGATAGCCACTTATTGTTCAAAGACAAATTCGCCACTCAAAGAAGAATTGTTCAAAGGAGGTTTCCAAGAGAAGAAGAAGGACTTTTCTATGAGTTCTATATTTTATCCTTTATTTACTTTTCTAGAACAATGATGTGCTTATTATTTTGATTGTAATTGGATATTATTTTGGAGATTATAATTTTGAGTTAATTGGGATTTTTTATCAATCTATTATTGTCCTTGGTATTTGATTACTTGTTATCATTGGTTATTGATGCATTTTGTTCTAATAACTTGGAAACGATGTTAGAAGTTAACTACATTGATTTCATATTTATTAGATCATAACAGACTTAGGAAATGAAATTAAGATTAAAGAACTAAAGTGATCAAAGATTGGTTCATTTCATATAGAGCATTGGGTTACTGGCTAATTTCATGTTTATTAGGTATGAGTTTAATGCATCTTTTGGTTACTTTGGTTTGACTGGGAAATCTGCTAAATTAATGAAGAGATAATGGTTCCATGAATTGGGAAAGAAGTGGAGTCTACATAAGTGGGTTCATGACTTAGGACACGATTGAATTTTACTTGAGTTCCTTCATGATGCCAAGATGACAATTGATTGTGATAAATGCTAAGTAATTCAATATTATGTTTTCAAGATAGTTGCCTAGTTATATAAAATTGCATTCTTGAGTTATATATGTATATTTTACTTATTTTTTCCTTTTCACTATTTCATCACTTTATTACGTCGGTTAAACAATGAATAAAAAGTTATTAGTGTGCACTTGTGCCTTTGAGGATCGATATTCGTTAATTCCCTATACTGTGTTTGCGATGAGTATCCTTGCTCGTATATGTAATTTAGGATTAATGTGTTAATTAAAACTTGGTTAGGGATGGATTTAAATTTAATAATTTTTATACACCCAGAATTTACACATCAGGAATCCCCTTAACCATAGTAGATATAGTCTCCAAGTTGTTCTTTTTCTCGTCATGCATATTAGCATAGTATTCATTAAATAGCATAGGACAATAAGCTCCTTGAAATCTAATAATAGCCTCCTATCCAAATCTCCCAAACATGGTAGATAACTCAAGAGAATTGTCAAGGGATGGCTTGAAGGTCTTTTCCACTATAATC
This sequence comes from Voacanga thouarsii, assembly GCA_026120185.1. Taxonomy (NCBI): domain Eukaryota; kingdom Viridiplantae; phylum Streptophyta; class Magnoliopsida; order Gentianales; family Apocynaceae; genus Voacanga; species Voacanga thouarsii. The sequence goes on along the minus strand of JANUWF010001885.1, from coordinate 1,356,439 downwards.
TTATTATTAATATGGCTCTGGTATCAAATTTGGCAGGTATGCTCAACAAATTGGGTAGGATGTGCAGGAAATGGCTAGAAAGAAGGAGTAGAAGAAGATGAGGCTTTAGACCTCTTGGAATGTGGACCTATCCCTCCTAGTTTAGACATGATATGAGGACTCAAAGAAAAGATAAGACAAGAGGAAAAAAGTATACCACAATTCACAATAAAAGCTACAACCCTCAATACAAACACAACTCTCAACCAAACTCACAAATAAATAAACACCTAACTCCACAAATCTCAACACCAATTCAATTCACCAATCCCACTCTCCTTAACATGCTTGCAATAAAAACACAATTCCATAATCTAAGCATAATATGAATAAGAGTTCTCAATGTAGCAATGAATAATAAACAATAGGGATTATTATTAACATAAGAACCGTCTAATCATTATCCCTGGACAATGTAATAATGTCATGAACAATATACTACCACAACAAACTCAATCCAAGCATAAAGAATGTCATTTTCAAGGATAAAAACAATATTAAGAGATTTGTGCCAAAATAGCTATACGGATATCCAGCATGAATTAAGATCAAAGATACAATGTTACTAAACATTAACCTATGCTAGTCCATGCACAATGGATTCACAAACATAATCAATCTAAATCAAACAAGAAAAATTATTGAATTTCCGCAAAAATTAAGGCAAAAATAGGCAAGAACTCTATACTCAAAATTGAATCATAAAAATGAAAGAAAAATCATACCACTTTGTTCTCCAATGTGTGGACAAACATCCAATGCAAAACAATTGAAGAAATCGTGCACAAATCAAGTGGATTGGAAAGTTAGGTTGTGAAGAAAAAATGGATTTTTGTGATTTTACTCTGAAGAAACAATGAAGGATCAAGGATTTGATGATGAGTTTGATGGTTAAAATCAATCCGGCAGTGGTTGGGAGTGAAAAGTCGGTGTTGGGTTGAGAGAAAAAACGAGGGAAGTGAAGAGTTTTTGAAAAAAATGAGTTGGCTCGGCTCTTTTTATGCGTAATCCCAACTTGAGCTACTACCACGCCTAGGTACACAAACCGACACCATGTGTAATCTAAAAAAAAAAAAGTCCTGAAGAAAACCAGCACCGGGTCCAACTAATTGGACCGATGCCGGGGAGTAATCCGTTTTAATTTTTTTTCTTTTTTTATATAATAAATAAATGAATAGAATGATAGATGACCTTGAAAAATATGAATAATATGAATGCATGGATTCCAATAAGGAAATAAGCCAGAATAAACTGAAACAAATGAAATTAAAAATTGTACAAATTAAAATACGAAAGCAAGTAAATTTCATCTCGTTCTACGATCTTGGTTTGATGGATTATTCTCTGTATTTCCAGATAGAGATCCAGTTTAACAATCTCCAAGAAGCTTAGCCATTAACCAATTTGATTCTCCAGGTTATGCATTAAAGCCTCCTAATTTCTAATGATCGCATCAACTCCTTGAAAACGTATTTTTGCTGGGCTTACCATCTTGTTGACCAATTCTTCCAATGATGGCTTTAGTGGGGGTTCAATGTAAGGCAAGAAAGGTTGAGTCTTTTTGTTTCTACTAAAATGTGAAGAGTTTTATCTAGGTTGGTTTTGATTAGTCCAAGAGAAATTAGGATGATTCCTCTAACTAGGATTATAGGTGGTGCTGTAAGGATTATTACCTTATCTTCCATTCCCTATAAAAGTAGCATGCTCAAAGAACTCTTGAGAAGAACCCATATTTTGGCACTCATGATTGGGGCGCCCTTCCCCACAAAAATTACAAGTAATATTCATTACTTGACCTTGAGAGAGGGCCACTATTTGTTCCATCTTTTGTACTAGTGCCTCAACTTTAGCTTCCAAAGCGGCTACGACATCAATTTTGTGAATTCCTTGAACACAAGCCCTAGACTTTGGGTTGCCCCATGAATAATGGTTTAAAGCGATATTTTCAACCAATTCATATAACCTCCTCTGGGGTATTAGAATTTGTTGTACCTCTAGTAGATGCATCAATTAATTACTTCAAGGGAAAATTTAATCTGCTGTGAAAAATCTACATTTGCATGCCTAATTCAAACCCATGGTAAGACATTTTCTCAGCATCTCTTTCCATTTTTCCCAACACTCATATAGGCTATCAGACTTTAATTGTTGGAAGGTAAAAATGTTGGTTCTAAACTTGGCTGTCCTAACTAAAGGAAAGTATTTGGAAAGAATTTCTCAGCTAACCCATTCCAGGTAGTGATTGATCCTACTGGCAAAGATTTCAACCAACATTTGACTCAATCCCTAAGAGAAAAATGGAAAAGACTCAATTTGAAAGCTTATTTCGACACACCATTTATCTTAAAAGTGTTACAAATCTCTAAAAAACTTGCAATGTAGGCATTAGGTTCTTCATCATGTAATCCATCAAATTGGATCATGTTTTGGATCATTTGGATAATGTTAGGTTTTATTTCAAAATTGTTAGCTTCTATCCTTAGTCTAGCAATACTTGAGTCAGTACCCGAGATTGTAAGTTTAGTAAAATTGCCCATAGTCCTTCTATTGTTTCCACCATTAACACTATTATTATTTTGGTTGACTTTCATTTTTCCTATTGAATTGAATTGGTTAGCTTAGTTTCTATATACCCTTCAAATTCATGCTAAAGTTTTCTCGATCTCGGGATCAAAATCCATTATGTTCCTTGTGGTTCAACGGGTCAAAAACCAAGATTAATCCTGCACAGAAAATATGAAAATAAGATTTAAAAATTTACAACTAATCAATTAAGCACACTTAAGATACACGATACAACAATTAACACAAAAATTTTCAAATTATATAAATATACAAACAACAGGATATGACACCTATATACACAAAGAGCGTATACACATATTTACATATAAACATATAAACATGGCTAAATTAATAAATTCCAAGATTTCATAATATTGTTCCCCAACAACAACGCCAAAAAATTGATGTGTCAAATTTGGGTTATAAAAAACATACAACTTTAAGTCCATTTCCAATCAATTTTTAATTAAAACATTAATTCCCAAATCATACATATGAGTAAGTATACTCATAATTAAGCATAGTCTATGGAATTAACAAGTATCAATTCTTAAGGAACAACTACTGTTAGTTACTCTTCATTCATTATTTAACCTACCAAATAAAGTGATAAAGAATAAAGGTAAAGAAAGTAAAAATAAAAATATACATAACGCTAGGATAGAAATGAAGCGAATGAAACCATACAGAAGACATGCATGCTATTGAGATGAAGCTAAAAAACCAAAACGACGTAAAAGCAACACAACAAAAGCATTAAAATAGATATACCTCTGCGTGTCTTTGGTTCATTTGGCCGTGAAGAGCCTGATTGAACTGCTGGAACGGCTTCTACTCTGGATGATGATTCCAGTTGAAATCCCGCGATCCTTCTACTTCTTCTGGTTTGCATGAATGCGAGCCCTTCTTAAGAACTCAGCATATTCACCCCCTATTTTCTTGTTGGTGAAACATTTTAGGCGAGGAAAATCTAGTCTCAAAATTATTCTTGAACCTTTGCTATTGATTAGCAAAATCAAGAAAACTAAAAGGAATAAAATAAGAATGAGAGAAAGAGAAGCAAGAAGAAGGAGAAGCTCTTGGGTTTTTTCCCGTGTGTATTCTCTATGTGTAAAAAAAAAAAAAAAAAACATGCGACTTCACTTTTTGATAACCAAAACACTGGGGTTTTGATATTTCAAAATACCCAGAGGCTATCAATAGAAGAGGTTTGACTTAGCCCAAACTCTTCTATTCGTGAATTAAAAAACCCTTTTGGTTCTGGCTATTGGGCCATTGATAATTTATTATTTTCTTTAGACCCAATAAGTACAAAATAATAACCATTAATTATTTCTTTCCTAGGCCTGTTAAAATAACTTAATAAATAATTAATGAGCCTAAATGAAGCAAAATAATTATTTAAGTCTTTTCATTAACTAGTTTAGGCCCAGGTTAATTTTTTAATTATTCAATCTGGGCTTAGGCCCTGAATAATTAATTAAGCAATTACACTAGATAATAAATGTAATTTATCTCGTTCTTTTATTTTATTCCAGTCAAAAAATAAATTAAACTTCCTAAATAAAATAAAATTCTTTTAATTGAGATAATTTTCTCAACCTAAAATTAATTAGGACTTACAGGCTATTCTGAGAAAAAGAAAGACAAATCGTCTTGGTTACTAAAATGACAAAAACACCCTTACTATACAAATAGTTGTATTTTGTAGTTTAAATATTTCTAATATCACCATTAGAAAATATTGACCACAAGGACAATACTGCGTTAGCTATGTCTTAGAACTACAAGTAAAATGACTAAAATGCCTCTCTACACATCGTCGTGCATTTAGAGAGGAAAAAGTGTACTAACACCTCTTTAAAAGACATCTACCATCTTTAGGCTCCTAGTCCAATGATACACAACTTCTTGGAATATTTTCGCTTTCCAAGGGAGCTACCCTAAAGCAAATATCCAAGTCATGTTTCCTAGGGCCTTGGATAATTAGATCATTCGGACAACTATAAGAGGCGATAGAGTTTAGAAACTATCTTGTACAAATCTGTCTTAACTAACTAGTTACATATACCCAACATACAAGTATATTGGTCCTTCTAATTAGTAGTGAATATGAATTAATCCAAACGTCTTTGGGATTAATAATCCTTAATAATTTAGAATTAACCTATTAATTTTAATCATGATTGGTTTATTAATTTATCAATTAATAAACCTATATTCAGTAGATCATGAGTAGTATCTAACAACACATCATGACCACCCAAGAGTCTGGGAAGTCAAGTGGCTTGATATGAACCCTTCAATAACAAACTACAGTGCAATAAACTTTTTTCACCATACAATATCTCATTCGGTCTGGAGTACAAAATTAGGGCCAACACCCTCCATAATATATATTAATTCTAGCTCGAATATTTTAGTACTTGTACCAAGAATCTACTACTCTACATGTGTTCAATTTGAACTATTTCCAATACACAATCACCTTAGCTAAGGATTTCATGAATAGTAATTTCAACAAGTGGCCGTGAGATATTCGCTCTTACTATTAGGAGCGATAAATTTTTTATTCACTCTCTCAACTACTTTCGTTTACCTCACATTGTACAAAATATCAATCCTATAGGCAGCCCTCGATCTGGCTCCAAAGATTGGAATTAAAGTACAGTGCTCAACAAACAAAGTACCTTGGAGATCTCAAGTCTAACGATATTTACACATTTGTTATAACGAGATTCTATCACCGGCACTAAATAGTTATCCATATGATTATCTCATAGTCAGGTCATCCAATGTACTTGTTCTTTTAACAAGCATCTATGTGTTAACTTTGAGTATCTCAATACTCACGAATATGAGAACCACTGCCTGATTAGATCAGGAAGTCTAACACATGTTAGTCTTAACACATTAATGATGTCCTATCTCATTAATAATACAACTGGGGTTTATTTAAGTACTAACACAATTTAGTGTACTTGGAATCTCGCATCATGATCTCTACCATGATTTCCTTAACACAGTATTGTACTAGTGACTTTATCTAATAGTTATTTTACATGAAAGTAAAGAAGAGAAAGTAAAAAATAAATAATGCCTTGTATTATAAAATAAATGTGTCATATACAAAGTATAAGTGATTGCCTCTAAGGCACAACACTAACAATTGTAGGTCAAGATATTCTCTGCTATTATCATGAAGGACTAACTAATGGTCACTACTATGCCAATAAGACTACAAAAAAAGGTCCTCGAATCTGGATTCTACTGGCCTTCAATCTTCAAAGATGTGCACAGGTTTGTGAAAAATTTTGATAGGTGTTAAAGAACATGTAATATTTCTTAAGTTTATGAGATACCTCTACTAATTTTTCAAGCTTGTGAGGTATTTAACCGTTGTGGAATTAATTTTATGGGACTGTTTCCTAATTCTTTTAGCTTTAGATATATTTTTGTTGTTGTTAATTATGTGATAAAGTAGGTTGTGGCACAAGCCTTACTAACTAATAATACTAAGGTGGTTGTTTACTTTCTTAAAAAGCTTTTTACCAGATTTGGGGTCCCTAAAGTACTTATAAGTGATAGGGAAACACATTTTTTTTTTTTTTTGAAATAACCAATAGGAAAAGATATTAAATTGTTTAGATGTTACCCATAAACTTGCAACCCATATCATCCTCAAACCAGTGGCCAAGTAGAGGTAGTTAATAGAGAGCTCAAAAAGCTTTTAGAAAAGATAGTCAATCACACAAGAAAGGATTGGAGTAAGAAGTTGGATGATGCTCTTTAGGTATATAGAACTACTTGAAAGACTCCTTTGGGCACCACCCCTTATAGATTGGTTTATGTGAAATCTTGCCATTTACCTGTAGAAATTGAACATAAAGTATTTTGGGCAATTAAGCTTGTAAGATTTAATCTTGATTTTGTAGGGGCAAAGAGATCCCTTCAATTGAATGAGCTTGATGAGTGGAGAAACGAAGCTTATAAGAATCACAAGGTGTACAATAAAAAAGTCAGATATTGGCATGATAAGCATATCCTACCAAATAGGGAATTCAAACAGGGTGATCAAGTATTGCTCTATATTTCAAGGCTAAGATTGTCCCCTAGAAAGCTTAAGTCAAGTGGTCTGAACCATTTGTGGTAAACAAAATCTTTCCCTATGGTGCCATAGAAGTTTCTTACCTAGAAAAAAGGGATGTTTAAATAGAATAGAAACTGTTTAAAGCTTTATTTTGGAAAGGATCATGGGGATTTGGAATGAGTTTCTACCATCTTATATAATTTGGGAACCTATTTCTTAACTTGATTCTATTTATTTATTTTTCATTTCTTATATTTCTTTTATTAATAGGATTTTCTTATCTTTTTATGATGCTTTTAGGACTTTATTTTGTTATGACATTTGACTTAGATTTGATTTTGTTCTATTTCATCTTATTTTCTTACTTTGTATTGTATTTATTTTGGATGATTGTAGACAAATTTCTCTATATGGATGGTCCTCTTCTTTCTTCAAATGATCAAATTGGGCTTTTAATCATTTGGGGAGTATTGCTTTACCTTTTCCTCTTTATCTTTCTTTGTCTCGTTGCATTTATTGATATTACATATGTTGTTGACCAATGAGGACATTGTCCATTTTAAGTATGGAGGAGCAGTTGGCAATGTATTGTCTACAAATTTATTTGTGAAATTTTGAACTTTATCCAAAAAGTTTATCTTGAGCTTTATCTTGAAATTTTCAAGAATTTTGGAAAAGTTTTTCGATTTTTGGATTAGTTTGCTATAATGGTATTGTTATTGTGTCTCCTTTAGCATGAACATTTAGTTAAACCTTTTACGGATAAGTTTATTTTTAGGTAAACTTATATATTAAGTGTGAAATGATTAAGTCTTGAGAATTTGTATTAACATTATTTAGGTTTTAGTAAACATTGTAACACTTTTTCTCTTGGGACTGGATGAGAAATTTGTGATGAAGAATAAATTGGAAATTTTAGCTTATTTATATTCTATGATCTTATAGTTTGTGCTACCTCTAGGTTTAAGTAGCATTGGCAAGTGGGTGGGGCTGGCCTGCCTGGCCCAAAGGCCAATTCGTGCCAGTCCCAGCCCGGCCCTATTATGGTGGGCCGGCTACAGTCTGATCTACTAGGCTAGTCTGTGTCGGGCTAAGGAATTTTTTCTCTGTACTGGCCCGGCTAGGCCCGGGGACTGTCCATGAACTAGTGGGCCTAACCACCATAATTTAATTTTTTTTACATTCTTCTTATGGCCATATTCACTTTTCTACCCCAAAAGCTCTATAAATACCCTAAGTTCACCTCAAAACTTTCTAAATACACTCCTCAAACATCAATTCTGTCTATTTCTTTTGTAAAAAATAATGTTCAAATAGAATTTGATAGGAATATATATTTAGAATTCTTCAAGTATAGTATTCAAAATTTAAAAGTTTCTTAAGTAGTGATCAAACATGAATATCTTAGGATATTGTTATATTTAAATTTTAAACAATACAGTACTTTTTAAGAAGGTTAGGTATCAAATCTCCTTCTTATATAATTTTTATTTTATTAATTAATAAAATTAGCAGGAGTCTAAGTTAGATCTCTCACTACTTCAAGGTACCTTTTCTTATAAATGCAAACAATCATATTATTTAAATTATAAAAAATTTAAAAATTTAAAAAAAAAATTTAAAAAGAATAGACCCACTGGCTTGGTCCGCTGGCCTCATGGTCCTAGAGGCTGGTTCGGTCCCGTCCCAAGGCCACGAATGTTGCCCTATATACATGATAAAAGGTCTTTATAATGAAAAATAATAAAGAAAATAACCAAAACTTAAAAGGGAAAAACTGGATTAAACCTTGCAAGTTTCCAAAATAATACATCAAATCCCAAATAGAATAAAACATCTCAAAATATGCCAACTATATCATTCTTAAAATAGTATCCATAAAAGAAAAGAAAGATAATATCTAGTACATCAATATCAAATTCAACAACCATAAACTTCTGCAATCTTGCCTTTAAGCTTAATTTCCTGTAAAACATGAATCAATAGGTGAGAGATAAAATCTCAAAAAGTTCTATGTATGCATTGTGAGGATTTTCAGATAAAACATTTTCATGATACATAAAGAGTTTTTGTAAAATAGATATGCAGTAATAATACATAATGCTTCCAACACTCAAGTTAATATATAGGAGAAATATATCATTTACTAAATTTACGAAAAGGAGAATATCTCTCATCAGCATCATTTGTCTATTTCAAAACATAACATCCGTATTGAGATTATTATTATGATTGTCTCTTATAATCACACATAATAATACAATTTTAAAAACTGCATTCCGAATATTACTTTAAAAATTATGCATTGCGATCTTACATCAACTGATAAAACCTTATCTCGTCGGTAGAATTGCGACTTGGCACGAATAGGACCTCAATCCTATTGGCATAACAAATTTGCCACCTGACACGAATAGGATCTTAACACTATCAACATTATAAATTTTCCATTTGACATAAATAGGATCTTAATCCTACTGATATTATTACCACCCCACATGAATCCTATCCACATTTTTGCCACCAGGTACGGATATCCCACATCTGACCTCCATTTTCATATGTTAGAAAAAATGTTATCAGTTAAGGATGGCTAAACATTAAGCACTAATACCCTGCGAAGAAAGAGACCACAATTTGAAGGTGGCCACCTATTGGATGTCATTCTCAAACCTACGTAAGTTAGTATAAGTGCAAAGTTCCTTTGAGTACTCAAGAAAAGATGGCACAAAGCCTCAGGAATAGATCAGTGCAATGCTTAAAATAGCTCAATACATTTGTAAAAGATTTCGCAAGCATTTCTAAAAATATTTGATACACAAAAATACTCCCAAAAATACTAACATACTCTTATAAATTCTAAAAGTCCCTTCAAAAGACTTTATCCATTTCAGGATTTTAAAATCATCCCAAAAGACTTTATCTATCACAAGGTTTCAAAACGTCCCAAGATGTCATAAATGTTCGAAGAATTCATAAATATCCTAGATTTTATAAACGTTCCAAGGTTTTACAAATACATAGCTCATATGTACTATAAAGCTATTTCATGCTATATTAAAATAATGATTCAAAATATGGTATGTCTTTTGTAATTTATGTTGGGATGTATGTCCTCTTAGACTATATTTCTGATGTAATTTTAACTTGTATTAATAAAAGTACTTTTATCAGAAATTGTTTGTGAAATCTTCTTTATATTTGTGCATAATTTTTATTGAAGAAGACCCATTATGTTTAAGTAAATAGTTCATGTGTATGGAGGTCTTTCATAGTAAGGTATGGACCATGGGATACTTAAAACATAAACTATTGTTCTTAACCGAATGACGAGAATGGGGATCTCATCATAGTAAGGTTATTGTGTTGCGAGTTCTAGATAGGGAATAGCTTGACTTTTGCCAATGAGTAGCCTTCTCATCTTATAATACAAGCATATTTTGAATACGTAGAATAAGACCTGTAGTAGTGGTTTCTAAAAGTATTATGTAATAGAAACCTAGACTACTACTACTACAATGTAGACTTGTACTCTATATTTTGAGTATGAGTTGGTGGTCTGATGAGGTTGGAAGCATATGCTTTGATGTAGTATAGTTGAGGTTCTTTAGAAGGACTAATATACTTGCATATTAGGTATATGTAACTAGTTAGTCAAGACAGACTTGTACAAAACAGTGCTACGCTAATCACCCCTTGTGGTTGTCCGAATAATCTAATTATCCAGGGCCCTAGGGAATATGACTTGGATATTGGCTTTAGAGTCCTTTGGAAAGCAAAAATATTCTAAGAAGTCATGGATCTTTGGACTAGAAGCCTAAGGATGGTAGATATCTTTTAGAGAGGTGTTAGTACACTCTTTCCTCTCTAAATGCACAATGGTGTGTAGAGGGACATTTCAGTTATTTCACCTGTAGGTCGAAGACATAGATAACGCAGCATTGTCCTTGGGGTCAATTTTTTCTTATGGTGATATTAGAAAATATTTTAAATGCAAAATATAGCTATTTATATAGAAGAGTATTTTGGTCATTTTAGTAGCTAAGATGATGTGTCTTTTTGGTCCTCGGAATAACCCGTAAGTTGTAATTATTTTTAGGTTGAGGAAATGGTCTTAATAAAAGGGATTTTATTTATTCAGGAAGTCTAATTTATTTTTGGACTCGAATAAAATAAAAAATGAAAGAAATTAAATTTATTATCTAGTTTAATTGGCTAATTAATTATTCAGGGCCTAAGCCCAGATTGAATAATTAGAAAATTAACCTGGGCCTAAACTAGTTAATAAAATGCTTAAATAATTATTTTAGTTCATTTGGGCTCATTAATTATTTATTAAATTATTTTACTAGGCCCAGAAAATAAATAATTAATTGTTATTATTTTGGACTCATTGGGTCTAAGGAAAATAATAAATTATTTTTAGCCCAATAGCCTGGACTAAAGGGTTTTTTTTTTTTTTTTAAATTCACAGAATAGAAGAGTTTAGGCTAAGCCAAATCTCTTCTGTTCATAGCTTTCAGATGTTTTGAAATATTACAAACACTGGCGTTTTGGTTATCAGGATTGTGAAGTGTGTCGTGGGTCGCTGTTGAGATAGAAGCACAAAACATCATGAAGAAAAAAGAACAACCTTGTTCTTCTCTCTCTCTCATGCATCTCTTTTTTCCCTTTTGTTGTGACTTCTTAATTTTACTAATCAGTAGCAAAGGATTAAGAAGAGCGTTTCCTTGCCTAAGTTGTTTCACTAATGTAAATTGGGCTATGGAATATTCTAAGAAGCAAAGGGCTTTGTGTTCATGCCCCGGAGGAGTAAGCGGATTGGTGGTTTTCAACCAAAAGTTTTAATGCATGAAGAAGATGTGACTGTTATTCCATCATCTTCTTCTCGGCCAAACAAAAGAACATGAAGAGGTATTATTTTTTCCTTTCCACTGTGCCATGTCGTGGTGTTTTTTCTAGTTTTGTTTCATGCATGCATGGCCTCTGCTCTTTTTCAGAGCATCAATTTATTTATGCATGAGAATTTGCAATTCTATATGTTAAACAGATTTTAACGCAAGCTTTTCTATCCAACATATCATGATTATGCACTTTCTAAAAAATAAGGCATAACTAAATATTGTGTAAACAATAATTCACTATTTGTTTCTTAATAGAGCAACATGTTGAAAATATAGCAATTTCCCAAAATAAGGACCACATCCTAACCTTTGCCAAAATATCACCTGCATAAATAAATCATTCATAATTTAACATTTCATGAATAAATTAAAATTTTATTTCAAAAATAATAAAATTTTAAATAGATATTTTTGCAAATAAAACATTTAGCAAGATAGATATACTTCATATGCCCTCCTATATTTTGAGAAATCATGAAATGTGGGGCTTACTGTAATAACCCTCACATTTGTACTTTAAATAGCTACTACTTTGTATAGAATGAGAATTTGTATAACTGTCTAGAACAAGAAAATATCAGTATAATGAGATGAACATTTTGGTACGATAAAAATACATGGGTGTGTTATTGGAAATTTTAAATTGTAGGGACCCAGATGGAATTTTGAGATTGTTCTACCCATACCTTTATACTTCAATTGGTGACTACTTTGTACAGAGGGAGAATTTGCATATAAGCCCAGAACAAAAGTTGATCAGCATGATGAGGCGGACATTCTAGTGTAACTTGAGCTATCGGGGGTATTAATGTAATTTTGACCGCAATTGGGATTTTGACCACAAATTGAAAGGAATTGAGGAAGAATTGAGATTTTGATTCCTACCATTAAGTTCAGTAAAATTCATAGATTCTATTGGTGGAATAAAATATTTTTTCAATACGGGCCAAAATTATAGTAATTTTCTAAGAAAATTCTAAAATGCAGTCGAATATGATTGGTGGATGAAAACAAGTGTCAAATGGTGATTGGTTATTTCATAAAGATTATTGAATAAGTTTTGAAGGAAAATAATTAAAGAAAAAGGTTGGCGAATGAGAAAATGACACGTGTCATGATAGCCCACAACCATTATCTATTGTTGGTTGACCTTGGGCATAAGAATGGTGGTGGGAGGGTTGTAAAACACCCATATTTTCATCCAAAAAACAAGGGAGAAGGAAAGAAAGAAAAAGAAAAGAAAAGGGAGGAAAATAGTATTGGGTATCTTAGGCTCGTATCCAATACGGCGCAGTGGAAAATAAAACGAGATACCATCTCAGGACCCGTCTATGTGTGGAAAACATGACATAATGATAATAAAGGTAGCAACTTTTTACCTTTGTTTGATCGTCCAAAGAACAAAATTTCTTCTTCAAGTCCAGGCGCAATCCAGCAATCCTCTTGCGCAAACTCCACGTGGGTTGAACGTCTAACCACTATAATCACAGTGTGTAATTATCTCTAATAGTAATTCACACAGAAGAATACTCAAGCACCAAGATTTCCTGTGCTAGTAGAAAAAGATGGCGGCTAGGGCTGTTTTCGTTTTTAGCAAAAATGAGAGAGAGAGAGAGAGAGAGAGAGAGAGAGAGAGAGGAGTTTGTTTTGTGGCTCCTATTTTTGTGTGAATCACCCTTGGATTAGGGTTTCGAGCATATCTTATATATATTCCAAAATCCACTAAAAATTTAAAATTCTAAAACAATTAGAATTTCCTAATTGTAATTGGAAACATCAAGTTCCCACTTGAACCACAAATTAAAACTAATTATAATTTGTCCACAATAACTTCTCTTTCTCACAATTAACCCCTCTATTTTATCAAATAACATCTTGAGTATATAATCCTCTATTGTGTGTGACCTATTAGGTTTCCCAGTCAATTGGCAGTGAACATGAATTAATCCAAACGTCATTGAGATTAATACTCCATATTTAATTAGAATTAATCCTAGTAATTCTAATCAAGATTGGTTTATTAATTCATCAATTAATAAACCCATATTCCTAGATCATAAGTGGTATCTAGCAACACATCATGACCACCTAAGAGTCTAGGAAGTCAAGTGGCTTGACATGAACCCTTCAATAACAAACTTCAGTTCAATTAACTCCTTTCACCATACAATATCTCATTCGGTTTGGAGTACGGAATTAGTGCCAACTCCCTCCAAAATTAATTCTGGCCTGAATACAATAGTACTTGTATTAGGAACCCACTACTCTAGATGTGTATTAATTGGAACTATTTCCAATACACAATCGTCTTGGGCAAGGACTTTCCGAGTAGTAATTCCTACAAGTGGCCGTGAGATATTCGCCCATACTATTAGAAGTGGTGAATCCTTTATTGACTCTCTTGACTACTTTCGTTTACCTCACAATGTACCCAATATCTATCACATAGGTACCCCTCGATCAATCTCCAAAGATTGGAATCAAAGTACAAAGTTCAGCAAACAAAGTACCTTAGAGATCTCAAGTCTAAGGATACTTGCACGTTTACTATATTGAGATTATATCATTGGCACTAAATAGTTATCCCTGTTATTATCTCAAAGCTAGGTCATCCAATGAACTTGTTCCATTAACAAGCATCCATGTGTTAACTTTGAGTATCTCAATACTCACGGTTATGAGAACCACCGCCTGATCAAATAAGGAATTCTAACACATGCTAGTCTTAATGCATTAATGATGTCATATCTCATTAATACTATGATTAGGGACTATTTAAGTACTAACACCATCCAGTGTAGTAAGAATCTCATATCATGATCTCTATCATAATTTCCTTAACACAGTGTTGTACTGGGACTTTATCTAACAGTTATAGTACTTAAAGTAAACAAAAGAAACTGTAAGATAAATAATGACTTTTATTAAAATAAAAATTTTCATATACAATATACAAGTGATTGCCTCTTGGGCACAATACTAACAAACTCCCACTTGAGCTAGAGCCAATCATTCATGTATCTAGTACCGAAGAGTCAACATGATAATCATGTGTCTTTTGGGATACTGGTTTCGTAAGCGGGTCAGCTATGTTCTCATCCATGGGAACTCTCTCTATCTTTATTTCCTTAGCTGTTTCAGAAGAAGCCATGCACTCAACTTCTGTCGTAGAGTCGGTAATAGTCTCTTGTTTGGAACTTTTCCAACTTATTGCTCCTCTGCACAATGTAAACACGTAGCCGGATTGTGATTTGAAATTATCTTTGTCAGATTGAAAACTGGCATCAGTATATCTGTTTATTTTCAAATCACCTTCTCCATATACTAATAACATATCCTTAGTCCTTCATAAGTACATAAGAATGTTTTTTACAGCCACCTAATGACCCTCACTAGGGTCAAATTGGTATCTGCTCGTCAAACTGAGAGCACAAGATACATTGGGCCTAGTACTTATCATAGCGTACATGATAGATCCAATTGCCGAGGCATATGAAATCTTACTCATGTGATCCCTTTCAACTTATGTCTTGGGAGACATCAACTTTGAAAAGCTTACACCATGTGACATGGGTAAGAATCCCTTTTTAGATTGATTTATGCTAAACCTCTTTAGCACTTTATCTATGTATGTAGACTGCGAAACACCTAGCAACCTTTTGGATCTATCTCTATAGATCCTTATTCTGAGAATATAAGTTGCTTCTCCAAGGTCTTTCATGGAGAATTGTTTGGACAACCAAATTTTAACCATTTGCAAGACAGGTATATCATTTCCTATTAGCAATATGTCATCTATATAAAGTAGTAAGAAAACGATAGCACTCCCACTAACCCTCTTGTATACACAAGGCTCATCTATGTTTTGAATGAAACCAAACTCTTTGATTGTTTCATCAAAATGGATATTCCAACTCGTAGAAGCTTGCTTAAGTCCATAAATGGACCTTTGCAGCTTGCACACCTTTGTGCTATCATGGGATGTGAAACCTTCAAGTTGTGTCATATACACTTCCTCAGTCAGATTTTTATTTAGGAAAGCTTTTTTCACATCCATTTGCTAAATCTCATAATTATGATGAGCAGCAATGGCTAGGAGTATCCTGATGGATTTCAACATCGCTACTGGCAAGAAGGTTTCATCATAGTCAATACCATGCTGTTGACGACAACCCTTTGCCACTAGTCATACTTTATAGGTAAATAAGTTACCATCTATGTCCGTTTTCTTCTTGAATACCCACTTGCACCTAATAGATTTAGTTCCTTTGGGTGGATCAACCAAAGTCCATACTTGGTTGTCGTATATGGAATCCATCTCTGACTTCACGGCCTTAAGCCATTTGTCAAATTCTGAATTATTCAAAACATCCTTGTAGTTAGTAGGCTCATCTTCATCTATGAGCTATATGTCTTTGTAGTCACTAATGAGAAATCTATATCTCTTAGGTGCCACACGTATCTTACTAGATCTATAAGGTTCTTGTGTATTAGAAGGTTCATCTATTCTCTCAATAGATGTGGGGTTAGACGGTTGATCCTTATTTGTTTGATCTTCATGAACTTCACTAAGTTCAATCTTACTCCCACTGTCCCCTCTGAGCATGTGCTCCTTCTCTAAGAAGACGGCATGCTTTGAAACAAACAATTTATTTTCGGAGGGTAGGTAAAAGTAATATCTGAAAGATTCTTCCGGATATCTCACAAACAAACACTTGTCAGACTTACTATCAAGTTTGTCTGACTGTAGCATTTTAACAAAGGCAGGACAACCCCATGCTCACATGTGAGATAACTTTGGTTTCTTACCAAAGAATATCTCAAATGGGGTAGAATCAACCACTTCTGTCGGAACATTGTTTAGTATATAAACGGAAGTTTCTAGTGCATGCCCCCAAAACGATTTTGGTACATCTGCAGAAGCCATCATGGTCCGTACCATGTCTAGAAGGGTTTGATTCCTTCTCTCAGATACACCGTTATGTTGAGGTGTATGTGGTGGAGTCCATTGAAATAATATCCCATTATCTCTTAGATAACTCAGAAACTCTTGGCTTAAATATTCTCCTCCTCGATCAGATCTTAGAGTCTTTATACTTTTGCCAAGTTGTTTCAATATTTCATTCTTAAAGTCTTTGAACCTTTCAAAGGCCTCAGATTTGTATTTCATTAAATACAAACACCCGTATCATGGGAAATCATCAATAAAGGTTATGAAATAGTTATAAGCTCTTCTTGCTTATATTGATATTGGGCCACATACATCAGAATGTATGAGTTCTAATAACTCTTTGGCCCATTCTCCTTTTCTTGGAAAAGGAGTTTTAGTCATTTTACCTAATAAACAAGACTCGCATGTGCCATATGATTCATAATCAAATGACCCTAAGTCACCAAGCTTGTGTAACATAGAAACACAATTTTCGTTTACATAGCCCAAACGACAATGCCATAAGTAAGAGGTGTTAGAGATATATATTTTAGGTTTCTTATTACTTATATTGAGAATTGGATTATCCAAGTCTAGAACATATAAACCATTAACCAAAGTTGCTGAACTATAATGAATATCGTTGAATGAAAAAGAACAACGTTTATTCTTAAATATCAAATGAAATCCATATAAGTCTAAACACGCAACTGAGATAATATTTTTCATTAAAACTGGTACAAAATAACAATTTTACAGTTCTAGAATTAATCCCGAAGGCAGGTTCAGCTTATATGTCCCTACAGCAAATGCAGCAACCTTTGCTCCATTTGCAGTACGTAGGGCCACGTTGCCTTTCTTTAACCTTCTACTATTCTTTAGTCCCTACATGTTATTGCACAAATGAGATTCACATTCAGTATCTAATACCCATATCTCATTTCTAAAGGAAATATTTATCTCAATCATAAACATATCCGGAGTAGAAGTAGAAGTGCTTGTAAGCTTCTTGTTCTACTTTTTGTCTTTAATGGTCTCCAAGTAAGCTTTGCAGTTGCGCCTCCAGTGGCCCCTTTTCCCACGATGATGGCATGGGCCCTTGGTAGCTACGTCCTTCTTGTTCACACCATCTTTGGGCTTCATGAGAGCCTTCTTCTTCTTCTTTTGAACTTTCTTCTTAGAAGAGGAAGATTCTACCATTAAAACTTCATTGGAATCCTTCTTCATGGAGGACTTCGCATTTTTGAGAAGATTGATCAACTCAGGAATGATGGACTCAATCTTGTTCATCTGATAGTTAATCACAAATTGTGAGAAACTATTAGGCAAATATAGTAGAATTAAGTCAACACTTAAGTCATGATCTATTGCAAACCCGAGAGATCCAAGCTTCTCTATCAAGCCCAGTTTAACACACATACTAAAAGTACAGTGGAAGCATATCAACACCGGGTGTCGCCCCGTCCAGTTACCCAGACAAAGGGTCTTTATAACGGAAATCAACATAGTATGCAACTTTAGATTCATACAACAACCCATACTGATGGTCAAGTGCGCACAAGGAATAAAGAATTTCATACATGAAAATTTCCATTCAACCTCAGTAATAAGGTACATTATTCAAAAAGGGAAACATCTGAACCTATTTTATTGTCACTGTGGTATCGTCCTCTATCCTTAGATCCTTTCAACTCCGGATCCTACAAAAGGGTAAGGTAAAAGATACGTGTGAGTGGAAAATCACTCAGTGAGTCCTGTGTGTGCTAATGTTTTATTAAAGAAGCTGAGTACACAAAACTTTTATGAAATAACATATCAGTTGTTCATTAGAAATGAATCCAAAACTCTTTAATAAAGAGTGTATTTAGAACTTAATAATTTTTTGGAAAACAGTATTTCAACTTTCAAATCATTACCCCATTTTTTCCCAATCATATGCATTTCTCCAACAGAAGGTCGGCCTGTATACAAGTCCCGCAGTCCTTGCCTTCGGCTACACGGTCTCTTATGCCAAGGACTGCACCTTACAGCACGTCACCTGTGTCATGCCGGAATGATGAGCAACGTACAAATGTACTTACCTTGCACATAGGGATCTTTTACTTGCCACCATAAGCCAGAGATCCCAATCCTAACGTCAATCACCATCGAGGTGGTAAGGGATTGAACACACCAAGTGTACTTGCCCAGTATCATGTGAACAATCCACCATCACAATTAATAGGCAATTGCCAGGCTCAAAATGGCTAGCCAGGACGATTCATCTCAATGTTCTGTCACCCTATTTGGAGAAAGATAATCCCCAGAACTAATCAGGTTACTTGGGGTTGTCTATCTCTAACATGGGCTAGTACAAAGATCAAACTCCTTGCTGAGTACTCAACATCACCAATACTAACCCTGTTTGGCTGATCAGGCCAGAGGGTTATCTATTCACACAAAATTTTCATATCAAAACAGTTTTAGGGCAAAACAGCATTTTTCCAAAATCATGATGAAACCAGATAAAGGGTTCTATTCACACATCAAAACGTGTTCCTAAGAGTAACCGGGTCATTTTCCCCGTACTTGATCACAAAAGTCCTTTCCAAGGGTATTAAGGTCATTTTACCCTTAGCCGATTTGAGAAATATTCATAAGAGTTCCAATAAGGATATTTGGATCATTTACACAATACTCGAGTTCCAAAAGTTTTCATAAAATATTCCAATAAGGACATTTGGAATATTTTCCAAACACCCGATTCTAAAAAAGAACTCATTTAAGGAAATCCAGAATTCTAATCTCAAAAGAGGATTAAATTCAATGTTTCCAAACATATTTCTATAAAATGTTCCAAACGGTAAATAATATAGCATTTCATGGAAAAACAATGCACACTAACTTTAAAAGAGTTTTAGAAATCCAAGGGACTCACCTCATGTCCTAAGCAATCATTTCCGTTCATGGCCGTTTAACCTTCGTTTCTACCGTTTTCGATGTTCTGTTGACCGTTTATCGCTAAACCTACATCAAACATCATTTTTGGGTCAATTCGTGTTTGGCCGAAAAATAGCCGACGGGTAGCCGACATCCGGCTGACGTGCTCAATGGTTAGCCGACGTTCAACCATCGTTTAGCCGATGGGGCCGACGGTTAGCCAACGAGGCCGATGGTTAGCCGTCGGTCAAGGAAAATGTTTAACTTTTGTTCGCGTCGTTTTTCCATCGTTCGATCAATTCTTTTGTTTTCCTTTTTCCACATCCTTCCTCCCTTCATAAACAAGGGATTCACTTCATGTTTCCCTAATTAATTTATCCAAAATCACATAAGTAGTCACCCTTAAGTCCATTCATTTTTGGACTACTTTTTGAAATTTCACTAGTTTGACACACCATTTTCTTTTACATATAACTTTCAATTTACAGCTCCGATTTGGCTCCATGATATACCAAAATTACCGTAACACTATTAAATTTAATTCAGCATAGGCAGTTTTTAGAGTTCTGGTTCCAGTATCACGGTACTGGGCAAAAATAGCCTCAGTAGTTTTGACATAGTTTCACTATTCATTCTTTCCTTAACATTATTCAAATTCCCAGTTTGACACCCTAACTTGTTTTGCGCATAACTTTTAATCCACAAATCCAAATGATGTCAAAACAATTGTAAAATATCCTTAAGACATTCCTTTACAAGTTAAAATTCATGGAGTACCAATTCTATTGTCCATTTTGTTTAGTTTTGAACACAAAGATCCAGTAGTAAAATCTCGTTACTGATTTGGCACCTTTTACTATTTTCACCATAACTTTTGATCCGTAAATCTGATTAACCTCAAACTTGTTCTAAAATGTCTCTATGATCCTTAGGTACAAAGATATATGCATGCATTGTTCAAATCCAGAAAATTACAGATTTACTGAACATAAAACCTCCCAGAATTTTCTGCACACAAGGACAGCATTCACACAACTTCGCCTAACTAGTTTCCATAATTCACACATAAACTTCTCACAATATATATACAAAAATGATATCCATGCTTTATATAATAACTTTACTTCAAGTGAGGTAGATCTTTACCTTTTCTTTTCTACATTTGGAGGCTGAAACATTACAAGCATCTTCTTGCTTTTCTCTCTCTCTTTCTCTCCTCTCTATTTCTGATTATTCTCTCTCTTTCTTCTCTACTTCCTTTTCTTTTCTCTCTTGTTTGCTCCAAAATTCTGGCTGTCTAAAGCCATTTCAGCCGGCCTTCATGGCCTCTTTATAGATAAATATGGTCTTCAAGTCAAAGATTCATTAAATTGTCTCAAACATTTGGAAGCTCCTGATTGGTCCACCTAGCTACTTAGGTGTCATTTAGAATATTCAAAAATTCTATGGTGATTTGTGTTGGGCCAAATATGTCCAGCCCATTTGGTGGACAAAAATAAAATAAATCAAAGCCCACAAAACTAAACAATAACCTAAAAAAAATAAAAAAAGTAGAACGACGGCATTCTGTGCGGCAATTTCGTTGAGAAGGCGGCAGACAGTAAGAAAGAAGCAAGAGCTTCTTCAAGCTTTGACCATCAATTTGGATGGTCATTCAGAGTCTGATTGAGACAAAATTTGGTTCTACGTGTTCCTCTCAACAAGATCTCCAAATCTAATGGTTTAGATTTCGATTTTGATAATATCCTTCTAAACTCAATTCTTGTTTAGTTGTAGCTTTGGGAGAAGATATTGATATATTATTGGTGTGCCTTTAGTGTTATCTAGAGAAGACTTTGTATTACCCATTATTGTTGATAGTGGAGGTTTTATTGGACTAGGTCCCGTGGTTTTTCCCATCTTGGGTTTTCCACGTTAAAAATCTTGGTGTCTCATATTCTTTACTTTGGTCTTTCTTTTGCCTGCTGGCGTTACTTAATTGGTATCTTTGGTTTATTCCTATTTTTGATTGGCATTGGGGAAATAGTTTTGATCTTAAATATAATTGTGATTTGGGTAAAGCCTAGTATTTTGCTCTCTTTCAATTTATTTCCCAACAGGGTGGTATTAGAGCCTGGTTGATCAGTTGGCTAATTTGTACTAATTAAAAATGGATGATTCAGATAGTGGGTGCATGATAAAATTGAATACATCAAACTATTCAGACTGGAAGCCTAGAATGGAAGACTGTTTGTATTGTAGAGATTTCTTTGAGCCTGCTTTAGGGGATAAAGGTAAAGCATATGATATGAGTGATGAAAAATGGGTTAGCATGCACAGAAAAATAGTAGGTAATATTAGAAAATGGATTGGTCAAAGTATATTTCAACACTTTTCTCAAGAGACTATAGTCGATGTGTTATGGGAAAAACTTGAACGAATGTTTAAACAAAAAATTGGAATGAATAAATCTTCTTGTTTGAAAAATATGACTCGGTTAAGATGCAAAGATGGTGCTGATATGAGTGAGCATTTAAGTACCTTTCAGGGATTGATAAACCAAGTAGCTTCATTGAAACTGAACTTGGATGATGAGGTACAAGCTTTGCTGTTTTTCAATTCACTACTAGATAGTTGGGAAACAATGGTGGTATCCATTAGTAATTCAGCTCCAAATGGTGTCTTAACTATGGCTTTGGCTAAAGAGGCAGTGTTGGATGAGGAGAACAAGAGGAAGGAACAAGGCACTTTTAATGAGTCGCAAGCACTGATTATGCAGAAGAAAGAAGGAAATGGAAGAAGCAAGAGTAGAGGTCCTTACAACAGGAATGACAGATCCAAGAGCATATATGAGTCACTGAAAAATGTTAAGTGCTATAATTGTTAAAAGAAAGGGCACTACAAGAAGCATTGTAGAGTCTTGAAACAAGAACTTGCTGAGAAAAAGGGTAATGGTAAGGTGAGAGATGAAGAAGATACTACAGTAGTAGTGGCAGCCGATGATGATATGTTGGTATTTTGCGACGATGGTCATATTAAAATTACCAGTCAAGACAGTGATTGGATAATTGATTCAGGGGCATTATATCATGTTACTCCACACAAACATTTCTTCTCAACCTACACTAAAGGAGACTTTGGCTTTGTTAGGATGGGAAATGAAGTTTCTTGCAAAGTTGTTGGCAAGGGTGATATTTGTTTAGATACAGATACCGGGTGTCAGTTAGTCTTGAGGAATGCCGGACATGTTCCTGATATTCATCTTAATCTTGTTTCCACTAGAAAGCTTGATAATGAAGGCTACTATAGTTCTCAAGGTGGAGGCAAATGGAAACTCAGCAAAGGGAACCTAATCGTTGCCATAGAAAAGAAGCAAAATACTTTCTACTTGATGCAATCTAAGTTGGGAAAAGGAGAGGTGAATGTAGTTCAAGATTCTTCTATTAATCTTTGGCACAAGTGACTTGGGCATATGAGTGAGAAGGGAATTCAAACACTTGTTTGCAGACAACTACTCCCTAATGTAATAGGTACTTCTCTTAAATCATGTGTTGATTGTATTCATGGAAAACAACATAGAATTTCTCTTCAAAGACTTCCTTCATCTAGAAAGCTAAATCTATTAGAGTTTGTGCACACTGATGTCTACTACACGAAAGATAGGTCTCTTAGTTGTGTAGTTTATTTTGTTACTTTTATTGATAATTTCTCTAGAAATGTCTGGTGTACTGCTTTGAAATCTAAAAACGAAGTCTTGGGTGTATTTAAAAACTTTCATAGCAAGGTCGAAAAGGAGACGGGTAAACAATTGAAGTATGTTCGAGCCGATAATAGTAGTGAGTATAGAGGACCATTTGAAAGCTACTGTAAGTCCCATGGGATTAGGCTAGAGAAGACAGTACCAAAAACACCATAGAAGAATGGAAGAGCAGAAAGAATGAACAAAACTATCACTGAGCGGATTATATGTGTGCTTTCCAATGCCAAGCTGTCAAAATCTTTTTGGGGTGAAGCAATGAGAACTGCGGTTGACCTGATTAATCTTTCTCCTTCAGTTCCTTTGGATGGTGATATTCCAGAGAGAGTATAGATAGGTAAAGAAGTATCCTTCAACCACTTGAGAATCTTTGGTTGTCGTGCATTTGTTCATATTCCCAAAGATGAGAGATCAAAGCTTGCTGTAAAATCCAAGCAGTGTATTTTCTTGGGACATGCACATGCAGAGTTTGGTTATAGGTTATATGATCCAGTGGAGAAGAAATTGATCAGAAGTAGAGATGTTATTTTTCTTGAAGATCAAACCATTGAATAAGTTGAAAAACATGATAAGCCTAAACTAAAATCAAGATTCTCTGATGACATTCCCTCTAATTTAGATCTGGTTCCTGCACCAGCTAGTTCTAATATGCTAGTTCTAGAAATAGGTGATTCAAATCAAAGGGGAGCTGAGGATAATAATGATGTTGGTGAGATTGAACAAGAAGTACCACAGCCATAGCCACAAGATGAACCTAGGAGATCTATTAGGGAAAGAAGACCCTTCACTAGGTATAACCCTAATGAATACGTACTATTGAATGATGGAGGAGAGCCAGAATCATATAGTGAAGCTTTGAAGCATGAGAAGAAAAAAGAATGGTTGCAAGCTATGCAAGAGGAGATGGTATCCTTACAAGAAAATCATACCTATGACTTTATGAAATTGCCTACAGACAAGAGAACACTAAAGAACAAGTGGGTCTACAGGTTAAAGACTCAAAAGAATAGCTCACAACTTAAGTACAAGGTAAGATTGGTTGTGAAAGGGTTCAGTCAAAAGAAAGGTATAGATTTTGAAGAAATCTTTTCTCCCGTGGTAAAAATGACATCTATTCGAGTTGTTCTTGGACTTGCTGCAAGTTTGAACCTTGAGATTGAGTAACTAGATGTGAAGACAGCCTTTCTACATAGTGACTTAGAAGAGGAAATTTATATGGAGCAGCCAGAGGGGTATAAAGAAAGTGGTAAGGAGAATCCGGTATGTCATCTCAAAAAAAGTTTATATAGTTTGAAACAGGTACCAAGACAATGGTATAAGAAATTTTACTCTTTTATGACAGATCAGAAATACCACAGAACCACATCAGACTATTGTGTGTATGTGAAGAACTTCTCAGATGGCGATTTTATTATCCTCTTATTGTATGTCGATGATATGTTAATTGTTGACCATGATACTGTGAAGATTGACAGGTTGAAAAATGAGTTAAGCAAATCTTTTGCAATGAAAGATTTGGGTCCAGTTAAACAAATTTTGGGAATAAAAATAACTCGAGATAGGCAAAATGGAAAGCTTTGGTTATCTCAAGAAAAGTATATTGAGAAAGTACTTGACAGGTTCAACATGAGTAATGCTAAGGATGTAACACCCCACTACCTAGGCCTGACAGGGCCGGGGATGTCGTCCCGTCCAAAGGACAAGGGGTCTTTATAACTAGGTCACACATTCAAAATAATGGAATAAAACAATACTTAAAACTTAAAACATATACAATCCAAGAATTTAAAAAGAAATCCAAAAATAAAATTATTCACTCTTAGCTCCCAAAGCATTACATAAAAATAAATAATAAAATCTCTTCCAAGGCGGACAACACTAACAACTCATCCCCACAGCAAGATCGACCTGAAATCATGGTAAAAAGGGTGATGAGATAAAAATCTCAATAAGTCCGTGTGTGCTTTGAGTGTCTAGTGAAAACAGTTCGTGGATGCAAAGTGTAAAATCTTCATAAGAGAAATACTGACAAGCAATAAACAACAGTCAAAATCAAGAGTGGTGTTTTAGCTTTTCCAACCATATATGCATAATAAAATCAACCACTCAAAAGGTGGTCATGGATTACCACACGTTGGGCCCCATAACTATACAACAGTTAGAATGTCACACTTTGTGCAGACTGGCAAAAAGTAGGTGATTGGCCTACCGCGTAAGATACTCATTCTCTATACTCAAACAAAACCGGTTGTCCATTCCGGCAACACACAGTCTACTTGATTGAAAACTGCTAGCTTGATTTGGCTCCATGATATACGAAAATTACCGTAACACTATTAAATTTAATTCAGCATAGGCAGTTTTTAGAGTTCTGGTTCCAGTATCACGGTACTGGGCAAAAATAGCCTCAGTAGTTTTGACATAGTTTCACTATTCATTCTTTCCTTAACATTATTCAAATTCCCAGTTTGACACCCTAACTTGTTTTGCGCATAACTTTTAATCCACAAATCCAAATGATGTCAAAACAATTGTAAAATATCCTTAAGACATTCCTTTACAAGTTAAAATTCATGGAGTACCAATTCTATTGTCCATTTTGTTTAGTTTTGAACACAAAGATCCAGTAGTAAAATCTCGTTACTGATTTGGCACCTTTTACTATTTTCACCATAACTTTTGATCCGTAAATCTGATTAACCTCAAACTTGTTCTAAAATGTCTCTATGATCCTTAGATACAAAGATATATGCATGCATTGTTCAAATCCAGAAAATTACAGATTTACTGAACATAAAACCTCCCAGAATTTTCTGCACACAAGGACAGCATTCACACAACTTCGCCTAACTAGTTTCCATAATTCACACATAAACTTCTCACAATATATATACAAAAATGATATCCATGCTTTATATAATAACTTTACTTCAAGTGAGGTAGATCTTTACCTTTTCTTTTCTACGTTTGGAGGCTGAACATTACAAGCATCTTCTTGCTTTTCTCTCTCTCTTTCTCTCCTCTCTATTTCTGATTATTCTCTCTCTTTCTTCTCTACTTCCTTTTCTTTTCTCTCTTGTTTGCTCCAAAATTCTGGCTGTCTAAAGCCATTTCAGCCGGCCTTCATGGCCTCTTTATAGATAAATATGGTCTTCAAGTCAAAGATTCATTAAATTGTCTCAAACATTTGGAAGCTCCTGATTGGTCCACCTAGCTACTTAGGTGTCATTTAGAATATTCAAAAATTCTATGGTGATTTGTGTTGGGCCAAATATGTCCAGCCCATTTGGTGGACAAAAATAAAATAAATCAAAGCCCACAAAACTAAACAATAACCTAAAAAAATAAAAAAAGTAGAACGACGGCATTCTGTGCGGCAATTTCGTTGAGAAGGCGGCAGACAGTAAGAAAGAAGCAAGAGCTTCTTCAAGCTTTGACCATCAATTTGGATGGTCATTCAGAGTCTGATTGAGACAAAATTTGGTTCTACGTGTTCCTCTCAACAAGATCTACAAATCTAATGGTTTAGATTTCGATTTTGATAATATCCTTCTAAACTCAATTCTTGTTTAGTTGTAGCTTTGGGAGAAGATATTGATATATTATTGGTGTGCCTTTAGTGTTATCTAGAGAAGACTTTGTATTACCCATTATTGTTGATAGTGGAAGTTTTATTGGACTAGGTCCCGTGGTTTTTCCCATCTTGGGTTTTCCACGTTAAAAATCTTGGTGTCTCATATTCTTTACTTTGGTCTTTCTTTTGCCTGCTGGCGTTACTTAATTGGTATCTTTGGTTTATTCCTATTTTTGATTGGCATTGGGGAAATAGTTTTGATCTTAAATATAATTGTGATTTGGGTAAAGCCTGGTATTTTGCTCTGTTTCAATTTATTTCCCAACAAAGTGGTATTAGAGCCTGGTTGATCAGTTGGCTAATTTGTACTAATTAAAAATGGATGATTCAGATAGTGGGTGCATGATAAAATTGAATACATCAAACTATTCAGACTGGAAGCCTAGAATGGAAGACTGTTTGTATTGTAGAGATTTCTTTGAGCCTGCTTTAGGGGATAAAGGTAAAGCATATGATATGAGTGATGAAAAATGGGTTAGCATGCACAGAAAAATAGTAGGTAATATTAGAAAATGGATTGGTCAAAGTATATTTCAACACTTTTCTCAAGAGACTATAGCTGATGTGTTATGGGAAAAACTTGAACGAATGTTTAAACGAAAAATTGGAATGAATAAATCTTCTTGTTTGAAAAATATGACTCGGTTAAGATGCAAAGATGGTGCTGATATGAGTGAGCATTTAAGTACCTTTCAGGGATTGATAAACCAAGTAGCTTCATTGAAACTGAACTTGGATGATGAGGTACAAGCTTTGCTGTTTTTCAATTCACTACTAGATAGTTGGGAAACAATGGTGGTATCCATTAGTAATTCAGCTCCAAATGGTGTCTTAACTATGGCTTTGGCTAAAGAGGCAGTGTTGGATGAGGAGAACAAGAGGAAGGAACAAGGCACTTTTAATGAGTCGCAAGCACTGATTATGCAGAAGAAAGAAGGAAATGGAAGAAGCAAGAGTAGAGGTCCTTACAACAGGAATGACAGATCCAAGAGCATATATGAGTCACTGAAAAATGTTAAGTGCTATAATTTTTAAAAGAAAGGGCACTACAAGAAGCATTGTAGAGTCTTGAAACAAGAACTTGCTGAGAAAAAGGGTAATGGTAAGGTGAGAGATGAAGAAGATACTACAGTAGTAGTGGCAGCCGATGATGATATGTTGGTATTTTGCGACGATGGTCATATTAAAATTACCAGTCAAGACAGTGATTGGATAATTGATTCAGGGGCATTATATCATGTTACTCCACACAAACATTTCTTCTCAACCTACACTAAAGGAGACTTTGGCTTTGTTAGGATGGGAAATGAAGTTTCTTGCAAAGTTGTTGGCAAGGGTGATATTTGTTTAGATACAGATACCGGGTGTCAGTTAGTCTTGAGGAATGCCGGACATGTTCCTGATATTCATCTTAATCTTGTTTCCACTAGAAAGCTTGATAATGAAGGCTACTATAGTTCTCAAGGTGGAGGCAAATGGAAACTCAGCAAAGGGAACCTAATCGTTGCCATAGAAAAGAAGCAAAATACTTTCTACTTGATGCAAGCTAAGTTGGGAAAAGGAGAGGTGAATGTAGTTCAAGATTCTTCTATTAATCTTTGGCACAAGTGACTTGGGCATATGAGTGAGAAGGGAATTCAAACACTTGTTTGCAGACAACTTCTCCCTAATGTAATAGGTACTTCTCTTAAATCATGTGTTGATTGTATTTATGGAAAACAACATAGAATTTCTCTTCAAAGACTTCCTTCATCTAGAAAGCTAAATCTATTAGAGTTTGTGCACCCTGATGTCTACTACACGAAAGATAGGTCTCTTAGTGGTGTAGTTTATTTTGTTACTTTTATTGATAATTTCTCTAGAAATGTCTGGTGTACTGCTTTGAAATCTAAAGACGAAGTCTTGGGTGTATTTAAAAACTTTCATAGCAAGGTCGAAAGGGAGACTGGTAAACAATTGAAGTATGTTCGAGCCGATAATGGTAGTGAGTATAGAGGACCATTTGAAAGCTACTGTAAGTCCCATGGGATTAGGCTAGAGAAGACAGTACCAAAAACACCATAGAAGAATGGAAGAGCAGAAAGAATGAACAAAACTATCATCGAGCGGATTATATGTGTGCTTTCCAATGCCAAGTTGTCAAAATCTTTTTGGGGTGAAGCAATGAGAAGCTGCGAGTTGACTCGATTAATCTTTCTCCTTCGGTTCCTTTGGATGGTGATATTCCGGAGAGAGTATAGATAGGTAAAGAAGTATCCTTCAACCACTTGAGAATCTTTGGTTGTCGTGCATTTGTTCATATTCCCAAAGATGAGAGATCAAAGCTTGCTGTAAAATCCAAGCAGTGTATTTTCTTGGGACATGCACATGCAGAGTTTGGTTATAGGTTATATGATCCAGTGGAGAAGAAATTGATCAGAAGTAGAGATGTTATTTTTCTTGAAGATCAAACCATTGAATAAGTTGAAAAACATGATAAGCCTAAACTAAAATCAAGATTCTCTGATGACATTCCCTCTAATTTAGATCTGGTTCCTGCACCAGCTAGTTCTAATATGCTAGTTCTAGAAACAGGTGATTCAAATCAAAGGGGAGCTGAGGATAATAATGATGTTGGTGAGATTGAACAAGAAATACCACAGCCATAGCCACAAGATGAACCTAGGAGATCTATTAGGGAAAGAAGACCCTTCACTAGGTATAACCCTAATGAATACGTACTATTGAATGATGGAGGAGAGCCAGAATCATATAGTGAAGCTTTGAAGCATGAGAAGAAAAAAGAATGGTTGCAAGCTATGCAAGAGGAGATGGTATCCTTACAAGAAAATCATACCTATGACTTTATGAAATTGCCTACAGACAAGAGAACACTAAAGAACAAGTGGGTCTATAGGTTAAAGACTCAAAAGAATAGCTCACAACTTAAGTACAAGGTAAGATTGGTTGTGAAAGGGTTCAGTCAAAAGAAAGGTATAGATTTTGAAGAAATCTTTTCTCCCGTGGTAAAAATGACATCTATTCGAGTTGTTCTTGGAGTTGCTGCAAGTTTGAACCTTGAGATTGAGTTACTAGATGTGAAGACAGCCTTTCTACATAGTGACTTAGAAGAGGAAATTTATATGGAGCAGCCAGAGGGGTATAAAGAAAGTGGTAAGGAGAATCCGGTATGTCATCTCAAAAAAAGTTTATATAGTTTGAAACAGGTACCAAGACAATGGTATAAGAAATTTAACTCTTTTATGACATATCAGAAATACCACAGAACCACATCAGACTATTGTGTGTATGTGAAGAACTTCTCAGATGGCGATTTTATTATCCTCTTATTGTATGTCGATGATATGTTAATTGTTGACCATGATACTGTGAAGATTGACAGGTTGAAAAATGAGTTAAGCAAATCTTTTGCAATGAAAGATTTGGGTCCAGTTAAACAAATTTTGGGAATAAAAATAACTCGAGATAGGCAAAATGGAAAGCTTTGGTTATCTCAAGAAAAGTATATTGAGAAAGTTCTTGACAGGTTCAACATGAGTAATGCTAAGGATGTAACACCCCACTACCTAGGCCTGACAAGGCCGGGGATGTCGTCCCGTCCAAAGGACAATGGGTCTTTATAACTAGGTCACACATTCAAAATAATGGAATAAAACAATACTTAAAACTTAAAACATATACAATCCAAGAATTTAAAAAGAAATCCAAAAATAAAATTATTCACTCTTAGCTCCCAAAGCATTACATAAAAATAAATTATAAAATCTCTTCCAAGGCGGACAACACTAACTACTCATCCCCACAGCAAGATCGACCTCAAATCATGGTAAAAAGGGTGATGAGATAAAAAATCTCAATAAGTCCGTGTGTGCTTTGAGTGTCTAGTGAAAACAGTTCGTGGATGCAAAGTGTAAAATCTTCATAAGATAAATACTGACAAGCAATAAACAACAGTCAAAATCAAGAGTGGTGTTTTAGCTTTTCCAACCATACATGTATAATAAAATCAACCACTCAAAAGGTGGTCATGGATTACCACACGTTGGGCCACATAACTATACAACAGTTACAATGTCACACTTTGTGCAGACTGGAAAAAAGTAGGTGATTGGCCTACCGCGTAAGATACTCATTCTCTATACTCAAACAAAACCGGTTGTCCATTCTGGCAACACACAGTCCACTTGATTGAAAACTGCTAGCTTGAACCGGCACAACCTACTGAACTGACATCTTATCTGGGAAGGACTCACCCCTCAGAGGTGGCCACCTACTGAGAGACTTATCCTAACCCTTCAAAGAATAGTTCTAGTAGTCCACCCTTATTGAATACTCAACGTAATTAATCCCACTTGGGGAAAATGAACAAAACATAGTTCCACTTGAAAATGGCAATTAAGGATTTCCAAAGTCTTTGTCAAAATCAGTTTTAGAAAGAGTTTTAGGATTTGAGTAAATCTGTTCATTGATTTTCAAATAATTTGATTGACTAGAATGGGAAAGAGAACAATCCTCAATTGCCTTTACAGAAGTGAGTGTCCATACATTCTACATTTAGCTTGCCATAATAATCATTTTGCATCAAACGGTTTTTATGCAGGAGCTTACCTGATCCTTGCTCGAAGTAAAGGTCTCCAACAGCTGACCTAACGCCGCCTGGATTAAACATGAGCCATAATTAGACTCAAGCCAAAGATTCACTTTCACAGATAAAACTAGCTCAACTTACTACCATCATGTGCCTAGTGTCCCAAGCTTTAAGGCTAGATAGCAAATAAAAGGGTTTATAAAATATATCCGGCTTGATATTAAAAGAACTAGGGTTTGGAAAATAGGTACTATAAGTTGAAAGTTTAAAGCTTGCTAAAAGTAAATTAGGGTTTATTTGATGAAGGGTCATAGGACCTAGATGTAATTATTTAAAATAATAATTTATTAATAATTAATTGTTAGAAAATAATTGGTAACTAAAATTAGTTGTGAGTAAATTTTAATAGGTTTTGGTTAAAAGATAATAAATAAATTTAATAGTATTTATGAATATAAGACTTACAAAATTAATGTTTCACTTATTATGATTACTTATATAAAAGGCTTTATTTGATATTATTATTTTATATAATATCTATATATTTTATTTCTTTAATAAAAGCTATCATTTATTTGACTAAAATATCACTATTTTATATATAAGACCAAATCCACATTTTCCTAGGGTTTTCGATATTTACTAGAAGAAGTCATAGTATTAATTATTTTATTGACGAAATAAAAGTAGCTTAGGAACAACAAGGTCATGATCATATTTCCACTTGCTAACCACAATCGTGAACATATACTCCACTCCAATTCATCAAATCATCCAAATCATGAATAAAGGCATAAATCTAAATTTACCAAGACATGATCCAAACTCTACTAACATAAACATAATCATGGCTTTAACAATCATACATGAACATAAACCCTATTCACCAAAGGTGACATAATCTCTAACATGCTTGATCACATATACTACTCATGACATGGAGAGCATGCAACAAAACCGTAAAACATCATATAACCTAACCAAGACCAATCATCATCATGCATCAACCCCATCTCCATCATATACACACATTTATTCATGCTTCAATCTCAACTCATCACAACAACACATGTTCAATCCCTAATCATAATCCATCTCCTTCCAATATCATCCTAGAGACATGAATCTAAAATTTAAAAAGAGGGTTGAAGAGGCTTACTTGATTGATGAGTACCTTGGACTAGTTTCGAATGGATTCTAACTCTTAGGGACTTGATCCGACCAAGAGAGATGAAGGAAACATGGCCATGGTTGAAGTCACCATTCGGCCAAGAGAGAGAGAAGAGAGTCCATTAGTATGCTTATATATACATATATTCATTAGAAGTTGTAGATGAGAGAAGGTTGGGTGATTGACCATGCTTACCTTGAAAGTGTTCTTGAACCTTCACAAAAATACTAGTTTTTCAATCTAAAAAAGATAGTTGGATTTTGATATTTGGTGTTAAAAATTGCAGAAGTGGCTTCGAGGGGTTGAGTAGGTATGATCTGGAGTTTTTGGAGGAGATTGGAGATGTTTGGAGTGATTTTAGGCGTGAGGATGTTTAGTAGGTGTTCTTGGGGTTTTTGGTTTTGAGAGAATGGAGAGGATAGGGAGAGGTTGGTCGAAATTCTGTGTAGGAAGGAGTGGCCGACTGATTTGAAAGGTTTAGGAAGTTGAATTTTCTGATTTGAGAGGAAAAGGAAAGATGGTTGTTTGAAATCCTAAAAGAATATTTTAGGGAATCAATTTTGGAAAGAAAATATGGTAAGAAGATCTTTGATAGAGAAGAGCTTTTGGAAGCTATAATGGCCGGTTGGCTGGCTAAGGATTTTGCTAGAATGAAAGCTGGTTGAAGGAGCTTAATGGTGGCTGAAAATATGATGTTCAATGCTGAAGGGATTTTCTGGTTGTTGGAGGTTTAATTCATGGAAGGTTGCTAAAATAGATTGCTGAAATTTTGGACTTCAATCAATGGTTTGATTGGAGTGATTGATGGAGAGTTTTTAGGAGCAGCCATGGACTAATTTTTGAGCAAAATGCTTGGGAAGATGATGTGGTTCAGTTTGGGGCTGTTCAAGGGAAGTTTGTACAGAAAAATGGTGGAGGTTTCGGACAAGGTTGAAGAAGAAGAAAGGCTGAAAAAATTCTGAGCAGATGTTGCTGCCCTTTTCCAGTCAGCTTGTAGAAGATTTGAAAGGATATTTAAAGGTCTTTCAAGGCTGGTTTCTAGCCTTCTTTATGGAGGAAAAACGTGGCTAAGATGCTGGGTGAAAAATTGGAAGAATCAGCTTGGTTTAGGCTCACCAATGCTGCGAAATTGTCCAGAAAAATTTCCTGGTTTGCACAGCATTTGTGCAGTCCAGGTTTGGCCTTATAATTTCTGACTTCAAGCTGGTTAAGAGGGCCATTTTTCTAGTAGCATTTGGGAGGGAATGATGGCTGAAAATTTCGACACTTGGACTAAACAAGAAACTGGAAAATTTTCAGATTACTTACATGAAGAAAATGAACATGGCTAGGGTGGAGTTTTGAAGGTTCAACCAGGAGATTAATTCTCTTAGGAACCTTCCAAAACTCCTTCCCATTTTTGGCCACAAGATAACTCACTCATAGCCATTTTCGAAACCTAAACTTCACAGAACCTTGTTGGAATTTTTCTAGAATATAGTTGGCTTGAATAAATTGAACAACTTAATGAATTGAGAAGTAAGAAAAACTAAGGATCAAGAAGGATGTGAATTCCCTTAGAAATTTTTGTAGGGCACAAAAGTAGGATTAGGACTTTCCTATCATGTCTCCCCTAGGACAACACTTCTACTCTTCCCTAGAGCATACAAGGCCGAAAATATAGCATTCCTACACAAAAATAAAACTTAATCATTCTTAAACTCCAATGATGGAATTTGAATCTAAGATCTCAAGAATTAATTCCAAAGCTCTATCCACTAAACCGCAACAACTCTTGTTCTTATTTTCTCTCCCAAATATTTTTCCTATTTAATCCTCAAGCTATCTCCCTATTTTCACCTCAAGCAAAAATTACCATTTTGCCCTTCTTACTCAACAAGCACAAATAAGCCATCTAGGCAACGAGTCACAAATCCAAAGCACATAAAATTATATGAAAATATATTTATGCATGCAATAAAGTATGATATGCATCCCAACCCCCTTACTCTAAGGTTGGTTTCAACTGCGGTTTCACAAAGGAAGCTTCTACTCCACTTGCAGGTCACTTCAAATTAAACATTGAGCAGTGTCCAAAATGTGAGAAAGATAAAAAAGACATGAAGAAAGTTCCTTATGCTTTAGCAGTTGGTAGTCTGATGTATGTTATGGTTTGCACCAGACCAGATATAGCTCATGCTATTGCAGTAGTTAGTCGATATCACTCTAATCCTGGTAAAGAGCACTGGAATGCAGTCAAGTGGATTCTTGGGTATTTTAAGGGAACTTCAAAATTATATTTGTTCTTTGGAAATGGCAATATCATACTTGATGGATACTCTGATTCAAATATGGGAGGTGATCTTGATAAGAGAATATCTACATCTGGTTTCTTAATGACTTTTGCAGGGGGAGCAATATCGTGGCAAAGTAAGTTGCAAAAATGTATTGCTCATTCTAGTACAGAAGTAGAGTATATCGCAGTTAATGAAGCTTGTAAAAAGATTCTTTGGTTGCAGAGGTTTCTTCAGGAATTGGGCTTGAAACAAGAAAAGTATAACCTTCATTGTGAAAGTCAGAGTGCTATTCATCTATGTAAGAATTTTACGTTGCATTCTTGATCCAAACATATTGATGTGAGATATCATTGGATTAGAGAAGTTTTAGATTCCAAGCTTCTAATGTTTGAGAAGGTGCACACGAATGATAATGGTTTTGATATGCTGACAAAGGTGTTGCCTAGGGAGAAATTCTTGTTTTGCAGATAAGAAGCAGGTTTGGTTATATTTCCCAAATGAGCTAGAGAGGGAGATTGTTGGGCCAAATATGTCCAGCCCATTTGGTGGACAAAAATAAAACAAATCAAAGCCCACAAAACTAAACAATAACCTAACAAAATCAAAAAAGTAGAGTGACGGCATTCTGTGCGGCAATTTCGTTAAGAAGGCGGTAGATAGTAAGGAAGAAGCAAGAGCTTCTTCAAGCTTTGATCCTCAATTTGGATGGTCATTCAGAGTCTGATTGAGATGAAATTTGGTTCTACGTGATCCTCTCAACAAGATCTACAAATATAACAGTTTAGATTTTGATTTTGATAACATCCTTCGAAACTCAATCCATGTTTAGTTGTAGCTTTGGGAGAAGACATTAATATATTATTGGTGTGCCTCTAGTGTTATCTAGAGAAGATTTTGTATTGCCCATTATTGTTGATAGTCGAAGTTTTACTAGACTATGTCCTGTGGTTTTTTCCATCTTGGGTTTTCCACGTTAAAAATCTTGGTGTCTCGTATTCTTTACGTAAGTTCAAGTTTGTTGACATGATGCAAGTGACCTAGATGTAAAGATAGAGAGCATTAGCTACTTGTATATGCACATGATATGCAAATAATTTGGACTTTAATTAAACACATTTTTACTCCAGTATTTTACTCAAACTAATAGCCCCACTACTGATTCGGGAAAGCCCATTGGAAGCTTTCCTAGTGGACCGGTATCTAAATTCCTCAAGAATAACCTTGGGTTTGCCCAACAAGCCACCCTTAAGTTCATTGGTAGGTATCCAATACCAATTACATCGTATGTAACTACCGGATCATTGGGTGATTAACAGCTTTTAATCTTAAAGCTTTTTGGGCTACCCCAACTTTTCCTCTAAATTTCTTTATACTTGAGTTTGCCCAACCAGGATAAAGAATTTAGTTAAACCCGAGCCATTAATCAGGAATTTAATTCCATAGCTTGAACATGCCTGATGTCAATTAGGCTTAGGTTTGCCTAATTGAAAAAAAGACACTCGTTCTTACTATATTAATAGAAGGAATTAGGTTTAATATAAATTGAGGGATTTGTTCATTTTAGTGATTTCATTGAATGACATACATAAAAATCAATAAATCACATAATTAATAATCATGGTAAAAAAGCGATTACGTGGAATAGTTATGGACTTTACCCTAAATTAATTTCTTTGAGCCATAAAAGAAATTAATTTAGTTAACCCTATGTGTTCATGCATGATTTAAGTAGAAGGTCTTACCTTGTCGCCTTGTTTTGGTTGCCATCTCCAAAATTAAATAATTCTACTCCTATCTAACCTATGTAAACTAATTACATAATTTCCTAAATAGAGAAAATCTCGAGTTACATTCGAGGGGAGTTAGATGAGAAGAGAATTACATAAGAATTTAAGAAAAGGCAGGACACGCAGACCCTATTTCATAAAAAAACCAAAACTGTAAAATGTATGAGCAGATATAATTGGTTTTAGTCCATAACCATCCACCATGCCATTGACTATGCTTAAACGAAATAAACATATACTTTTCATTATTCCAAAATCACTATTTTGAAAAAATAAAACAAATTCTAAAATCAATATTTTTGAAAAATACATTAATTTAAATTTTCAAAATCACTATTTTAAAAAATAAAATTGTTTGTCTCAAAACTAATTTTGAGAAAATGCTTTTAGGTCCCGTCTCCGGCAACGAAAACGGCTGTCCTGCTGGCCAGTCAGCGGGCGGGGGTCAGAGGGGCATCGCCCTTGTGAAAAATTTTTATTTTACCGTCTCTCATCAAATGAGATTTTTCCCTTTCAAAATTCTATTCCAGGATTTTTTTTTTTTAAACAGTTAGATCGTGCAAAATAGAGCATAACAGGCACCGGTTTGGAAGCCAGAGCCGGCACCGACTCTGTTTTGGTTTTCAAAAAATTTTCTCTTCCAAAACCGATTTCTGGACATCTGATGTGTCTGGACTTGGGTGTAAAAATCATACAAAAACTAAGCACATTTCCAATCATGTTTAAATTAAAACATTCAACCCAAATCACATATATGAGCAATCATACTCATAATTAACCAAGCATAGGGTTCAAACGAGTGTCGATCCTCCAGAAATAAGTAGACATTAATCACCTTTCTTTCATTGTTTAATCGACTCATTAAAGTAAAAAACAAATAAAAAGGAAAATAAAATAAATATATACATGTCAAGGATGGAGAAGTATGTAACTCAAACCATTATTTAGACAAACATAATCTTAAAGTACCCAATCTTTATCACAACTAATTATTCCCTTTGGCATCATGAAGGATTAATATAGACTCACTTCGTTTCCAATCCATGAATCCCTATCTTCTAGGTAACTTGCATCACATTCCTGTCTCAACCAGTCTTATCCAAAAGATGCATTAAACACAATTATTTGATTAAATTTCCATTCATGGCAAACTTAAACATGAAATTAACCAATGAATCCATTCCTGACAGACATAAATTAATCTTTAATTACCTTGTTCTTAGCAATTAACCTCTTTTCCAAGTAAGTTAATAGACAACAAATATGAAATCGATGAATTGAAACCACCATCAACCCCTTTTCCAAGTAAGTCAATAGAAAGTAACAATCAACCAATCTTGTAATCAATCTAAGTAATTAAATACCAAGAAGAACAACAAATTAATCAAAATATCAAATATCTCCAAATATTATGAATATCTAAAACAATGTCAAATTACAATAAAACAATTAAAATATCATTGTTCAAGAAAAAGAAAACAAAGAAAAGAGATAGATACTCATAGACAAGCCTTCTTTTTCTTCCTTCGAAGACCTTCTTGTACAATCCTCCTTGAACTATTTATTTCTGGAAAAATATTGGTGATGCACTCTACAATAAATCTAAGTCCCTACATTGTTTACCCCCCCCCCCCTTCCTAGGGTAAATTGGCCTTTATTTATAGGCTTACAAAATTCCTAAAAGAGTCCTAAATAAAGAAGAAGTAATTACCTAAAGAAATCAAAAACAAAAAAGGAGTAATAAAAAAATCTAAAATAAAAACCTAAATAAAACCTAAAGAATTCCACCGCCTTGACTTTGATCATGAGATTGAGAAATTGAAATCAATCTAATTTGGACTTTTGTCTTCTTATACTGAAGTTTGCAATTCGTGTGGAATTGAAATTGTTGAAGTCGGCTTCAAATTGAGCCGTGAATGCCACCACTACTTTTCTTTGTTGTATTGGCTCAATTGAGGCACCAAATTTCCTTCTCCTTTGTGGTGTCAGTTTGCGTGAGCCACATCCGAATTGCTTCTTATTTTTCTTCTTGCATTACTTGTTTTGGCTGCTTCTTTTGCTGCCTACCATTGTTGACCTTTTTTCTCCACCTTGGCCCCACCGAATTTATGCTTTTCTTTGTTTTGTTGCTGTTGTCTTCTTCTTCTTGTCCGCTCAATTGAGCCATGAAGCTGCTGAAAAAACTGTCTTGCTTTCCTGCCTGAATTTCCTTCTTCTTTTTTCTTCTTTTGCTGACCAAAATTCTCCTTGGCTGACCGAATCAATTCTTTCTTCTTGTTGCAATTGTTTCTCTTTTGCTTAGCCATGACATAGCCTTCAGAAGCTTAGCCATTTTTCTCTTTTTTTCCTTTCCATTTCCAATTGCAATTGTTCTGTTCCTTCAATTCTCTTTTGCGCTTTCTTTATTCCTCCAGTGGCAGACCAGCGCCGATTCCTCTTCTCGGGCTAGTGCCGCCTCTGTTCTAGAAAATCACATAATTAGCTCTAATTTTCCCTTATTTTTGCATAAAATTACAGAAAAGTATTTTTATAAGGGAAATATCAAATAGGAAGGAATATAACTAGTTATTGAACAAAATGTATCACAAAATAGCCTCAAATAACTAGAAAAAATATGACTAATTTAGCCCCTATCAACATCACGAATAGAACGGAACCAGCGCTCGTTTGGAGGCCAGAGCCAGCACAGGCTGTAGTCGGGAAGTGGTGGCGATTTTCAGAAAAAATTTTCCAGAAACAATTTCTGGTGCACTAATCTTCTGAAGAATTTTAGTGAGAACAATTATCAACAGAATTTTCAATTTTGAAGCTCAAAACAACAACTAATTTGTTAGTTTAGATAAAAAAAAATAGAAAATCAAATTCATAAGATGAAATGGAGGGCAACTACCATGTTTAAGAAAACGTTTTTCTGTAGAAAATTTTTAGCACATAAAGAAAGCACCTTTCGAAATATGCTATAACTTTTACACAATCATATTATGCTATGGACCCAACCCACAAAGCTCGAAACGATTTCGACTCGGGTGAAAACGATTCCATAGTGAACAAAGATAAACATGAATACATAAAAACAATTTTTCATGCCAACAATGTCCGTAGACCACACATAGCATGTCTCTGATACCATTGTTGGGTATCTCAGGCTCGTATCCAATATGGCGCAGCGGAAAATAAAATGAGATACCATCCCAGGACCCGTCTATGTGTGGAAAACAAGACATAATGATAATAAAGGTAGCAGCTTTTTACCTTTGTTTGATCGTTCGAAGAATAAAATTTCTTCTTCAAGTTGAGGCGCAATCCGGCAATCCCCTTGCGCAAACTCCACGTGGGTTGAACGTCTAACCACTATAATCATAGTGTGTGATTATCTCTAATAGTAATCCACACAGAGGAATACTCAAGCACCAAGATTTCCTGTGCTTGTAGAAAAAGATGGCGGCTAGGGTTGTTTTTGTTTTCAGCAAAAGAGAGAGAGAGAGAGAGAGAGAGAGAGAGAGAGAGAGAGAGAGAGAGAGAGAGAGAGAGAGAGAGAGAGAGAGAGATAGATAGAAGAAGAAGTTTGTTTTGTGGCTCCTATTTTTGTGTGAATCACCCTTGGATTAGGGTTTCGAGCATATCTTATATATATTCCAAAATCCACTAAAAATTTAAAATTCTAAAACAATTAGAATTTCCTAATTGTAATTGGAAACATCAAGTTCCCACAATTACAACTTGAACCACAAATTAAAACTAATTATAATTTGTCCACAATAACTTCTCTTTCTCACAATTAACCCCTCTATTTTATCAAATAACATCTTGAGTATATAATCCTCTATTGTGCGTGACTTATTAGGTTTCCCAGTCAATTGGAAGTGAACATGAATTAATCCAAACGTCATTGAGATTAATAATCCATATTTAATTAGAATTAATCCTATTAATTCTAATCAAGATTGGTTTATTAATTCATCAATTAATAAACCCATATTCCCATATCATGAGTGGTATCTAGCAACACATCATGACTACCCAAGAGTCCAGGAAGTCAAGTGACTTGACATGAACCCTTCAATAACAAATTTCAGTACATTTAACTCCTTTCACCATACAATATCTCATTCGGTTTAAGAGTATGGAATTAGTGCCAACTCCCTCCAGAATTAATTCTGGCCTGAATACAATAGTACTTGTACCAGGAACCAACTACTCTAGATGTGTATCAATTGAAACTGTTTCCAATACACAATTGCCTTGGCCAAGAACTTTCCAAGTAGTAATTCCTACAAGTAGCCGTGAGATATTCGCCCCTACTATTAGGAGTGATGAATCCTTTATTGACCCTCTCAACTACTTTCGTTTATCTCACAATGTACCCAATATCCATCCCATAGGCGGCCCTCAATCGAACTCTGGAGATTGGAATCAAAGTACAAAGCTCAGCAAATAAAGTACCTTGGAGATCTCAAATCTAAGTATACTTGCACGTTTGCTATATTGAGATTATATCGCTAGCACTAAATAGTTATTCATGTGATTATCTCAAAGCTAGGTCATCCAATGAACTTGTTCTATTAATAGGCATCTATGTGTTAACTTTGAGTATCTCAATACTCATGGTTATGAGAACCAACGCCTGATCAAATCAGAAATTCTAACACATGCTAGTCTTAACGCATTAATGATGTCCTATCTCCTTAATATTATGACTAGGGACTATTTAAGTACTAACACCATCCAGTGTAGTAGGAATCTCATATCATGATCTCTATCATGATTTTCTAAACACAGTGTTGTACTAGGGACTTTATCGAACAGTTATATTACTTAAAGTAAACCAAAGAAACTGTAAGATAAATAATGCCGTTTATTAAAATAAAATGTGTCATATACAATGTACAAGTGATTGTCTCTACGGTACAACACTAACAAATAGAGAGAAAAATAGGGAGAAAAAAGAAAAATAAAAGAAAAAGCATTTTCAAGGAGAAGAGAAGAAAACTTGAAGTAATTCAAGCTTGGAGAATCCTATACACACAGTAAATGTTTATACTTCATGTATTAAAGTTGTAGAATGAATCACAATGATTGTTTTGGTATTAATTTTATTGAGAAATTTCATGCAATTTATGGTTTTATTTAGAAAATTAGCTACGTTTTGAAGTTGTTGTGTGTGCTATGTGTGCCGGTTTCTTGGGGAAGCTATATGCTATGTTTTACATGGTGTATGAAGGTGTTTTGATGGTGGTGTTATTAGTGGTTCATAGCTGGACAAGAAGGCATAAGAAATGAAAAAGGAAAACTAGCTTAATCGTTAAAGAAAATGAATTGTTATTGGTGTTGTTTACAATTGTTGAAGTTGATGTTGGAAAACATGATTTTGTTGGGCTAAGTATCTCTGGAATAAGAGAAATGAAGGCTGTTTTGATAAAGTTTGAAATGGATTAGCCATTATAAGAATATTAGAAGTAAAGGAGAATGAATTAATAATAGTATTTTGTGAAAATAATCGTTGGATCTTGAAAAGCTGGGACTGCTTTGCCCCAGCCGTGCTACAATGAATTCAGGCATGAGAAAAAGGAATCCACAAGATTGTAGTTGAATGTCTTATGAGCATTTTGGTGAAAATTTTAGATATAACAAAGTTTTAGATTGAAAGATATGCTAAAAACAAAAAGGAGTACCAAAGCTGGAAACATGCAGAAATTGTTTTCAAGGAAATGAATTTCATTGTTAATTCAATGATGTTCACGGATGAATATGCAAGTTGTAAAGGCTTATGGAAAATAATGGTGTTTTGTGGAAATAATGGTTGGATCATGAAAAGCTGTGACTGTTTTGCCCCAGCATTGCTACAACGAATTTAGGCCTGAGGAAAAAGAATCCACAATATTATAGTTGAATGTCTTACGAGTGTTTTGGCCCAAATTTGAGATTAATCGGAGTTGTATATTGAAAGATATGCTAAAAAAAAAAACAAAAAAGGAGTACCAAAGCTGGAAAAATGTAAAAATTGTTTTAAAGGAAATGAATTTCATTGGTAATTTAATGATGTTCATGGATGAATAAGGAAGTTGTAGAGTCTAATGGAAGTCTTCTATACATGTGGAAAGAAAGGAATAAAGATGTGAGTGATGGATTTATTTGTGTGAAGAAATGCTATCTCAAGAAGAAATAGGGGAAAACTAGGAAATTGGTAATTTCCTTACATTAGGATTTCTTAGTTGTGAATCCTAGCATGTAAACTGAGTGCATAATGATCCTTGGTGTAGGTAGTTCACATTAAGGATTTAGTGAAAGATAGGATAATATATTTTACTGTACCGAAATAGGACATGGGGTGAGTCCCACCTGTTTTACATACCCTATTTTGTGCTAGTGAAATTATGTTTTTCTGAGAAATGTTCTACGAATCCTTTCGGTTTCTCTAAATGAGA
Source organism: Voacanga thouarsii (assembly GCA_026120185.1). NCBI lineage: Eukaryota > Viridiplantae > Streptophyta > Magnoliopsida > Gentianales > Apocynaceae > Voacanga > Voacanga thouarsii. The sequence goes on along the minus strand of JANUWF010001885.1, from coordinate 1,313,375 downwards.
ATATGGTTTTTTGAGAAAGAAATTACATAATGTTTTTTTAGATTTGAATAAACACATAGATTTTCATTATTGGAATTATTTATAGTAAGTGATCGTTTCCTAAAGTATAGCAATAAGGTTGAGGAGCTTGTGCTTTCCTGAACAAGATATGGTTTTTTTGAATGACAAATGGTTTCTCTGAATGGGAAATTATTAGAAACTTTAGGAAACAATATTTTCTACAAGGACTTTTGGGTCACCTAAATTGTGAATAATTCTTAGGTACTAAAATGTAAATTATGGAATTATAATTGGAATTTCTTGAATTTAATTCTTCTTTTAGAATTAGAATTCTGGAATTCCTGAATTAAACTCCTTTTGAATTGGGTATTTGTCAAATGACAAAAATGCCCTTGAAAATGTGTTTTATCAAACAAAAAGGACTTCTTATCCTTTTTCATTATGGTTTTGAAAACAATCTCTTAGTATGAGATTAATGTTTGGAAAGTAATATTTTTGCCCTAGAAAATGTTTTGTTTATATTCCTTTGGGAATGTAATATTAGATTGGCCTTGTGAGCCAATGGAATTGGACTGCTCTTGTAAACCAATGGAAACTTTGAGTACTCAATAGGGGCTATGACCTTTGTATTAGCTCACGTTAGAGATAGACAACCCCAAGCAATCCAGTTCAATTCTGGAGATTGTCTTACTCCAAATGGGGCATCAACACATTGGAATTAGCCAGTTCCCTAGCTAGCACTGTCCCAAAAGGTAAGCACCCATTAATTGGTTGATCTTGGATGGGACACCTAATTTATGATCAACCCTTGTTAACCTCGTGATATGGGGAGTACAGAGCAGGGATCCATACAACTACAAGTAAAAAGAATTGGTACAATTTACGAGTAGGTTGTGACGACAACCTTAGCACTCCGACAATGCACAGTTGAGTGTTGTAGGCTCGTTCCTTGGCACAACAAGACTGTGATATCGAAGGTGAAGCCTTGTGCACTTTGCACGCATGTCAACTTTTTATTGATAGGGAAGCCTGCATTTCTTAAAATATGGGATAGTGATATAATAAAACATGGTTTTCCAAATACACTTGAGATATAGGGTGTGGATCTTAATAAAGTTTGAATCTTCAAATTTGCTTGAGATTTTAAATAATTCTCAGGGAAGGCTTTCTTCTAATGAGCAGTAGAACTATTTTCAATGGAAAAACAATGCTTTCCCACAATGGTTTTATGAAACAAAAACTGATGATACTTTTGTCTATTTAATTTATAAAACACTAGCACATAGGGACTTACTGAGTGATTTCCACTCACACATGTGTTATTTTTTCCTAAAAATTTTAGGAATCAAAGGTATAGCAGAAGCATGGTAGACACCCAAAGGTCATACCATATCTCAGATATGTTGTACTTTAAATATGGTATCACGAGACAAACTCCATGTATTTTCTTGTATTTAATAAAAAGCATTTTGAGCAAATTTCCACTATGTACTAAGTTAAGGTCATTTTAAAGACCTCTTGTTTGGGCAACTGGACGGGGCGACACCCCACAAATGTGAAGCCCGCTATGTTATGGAAAAATGGGGTGTTACACTTACATTATCCAAGCAACAGAAATACTATTCTCACTTAAGCTTGATGATCAATCCCTTGATATCCAACAAATTCTAGCACATAAAAAATAAACATCAATTCCCTATCTTAAGTGGTACAGTTAATAAAATTTCTCTATAATATCCACAACCTTAGGCAAACCTAACACACAATCTTACTCTTACCAATCCCTAGCATCAAACCATACATTATTCACAATTTCAACTTCAAATTATATGAAATTAAGGCATATATATACTTAGTAAATTCTCATTATCACGTAATATATACTCAATTCTTAAAGTAATAAAATAATAGCTACATAGAAAATATAGTCTAGATAATAAGTAGAAGCTTAATATAATCACTCGATCAAATAATACATAATTTTCACAAGTTAAGTTCATATTGTAGGTAATTAAGGTTTAAACATACTCAACATATTTACTTGTATAAATATATATATATATATATATATATATATATATATATATATATCATTCATTCATACAAGGCATGATCACATTATAGAAACACAATACATAGAATAGAGAATATATGGTAGCTTAATTCAATCATGCAATCATATAAGAACTAAAGTACTGAACTACTTATTGTATAACATTCCTAAGTCAACGTAATAACAATTCAAATCAATACAAGAATAATTGAATAACTAAAATATGGTTTTATATGCAAAATAGCAAATTAGTCTTTTGATCATAAACCGACAGAACATGGGGCTTCTTCGTGCAATCAATTCACTAAACAATATAACTCAAAACATCATGAAACTTCACATGATACAACTTCAATATGTATGTGAGTCATTTTTACAATTTCAAAAATATCCAAGGTGTTTAACTTGGTTAATTAATTGCTCAAAATTGAGATAACCGCATAGTCACTTCAAAACTCTATTCCAGTAGTAATATTCTAAAAATTACTGACAACAAAATACTTGGCCAAATCAAGTGATTCTAGGGGGAAAATACTTCTTAAAAATTTTAGTTTTATGTATTAAAATTTCAAGTTTCAAATTCAAAAATAAAGGGGCTAAATTAGAGGTTGAAATTCACAAAAAAAAAAAAAGCCTTGGTGGAAATTGAATAGAGTAATTTGAAAAATCACATAAAACCAACCAGATAAGTAATTAGTATGATTCTACTAGAAAATTCTCATGACACATAGTGGAAAAAACTAGAAATAGCGCATGACATCTTTGTTAACAAAATGTTTTAGTACTATAAGTAAAAGCTCACAGGTCATGTAATTCCAACAAGCAAAACCATCTTCTAATCAATGATTCATCATCAATCCTTCATCAATTCAACCCAATCACTTTAAATCCATATAGACAACATTAGTATAGTACATTAACATCAAAATCACCCCATCTTCTTCAATCAAAATTAGCACAAAACCAATTCTTCTCAAGATCATCAAAGTTGCCCAACAATTGCTTCTTATATAAAACATGAATTAATCAAAAAAATGGGTTCAAATTACTTATTGGAATGAAAAATACTTGAAATACTATAATAAACAACTTCAAAACACTTCAACCTTCATTAATTAAACAAGAATTAAAGAGTTTGAGTGAAGAAAATCAAAGAACAATGAAGGGATATGAGAGGACAGCAAAAGTAGAATTTTTCTAAGTATGGGAAGAGGAGTGAACGAAAATGAGGGCTAAAAATATGAGAAAATTTGATTTTAAGTGATGAAGTAAAGGTTTGGATTGATTATCCTGCACAAGAAATAATTTTAGAAGGTTAGGATTTAATAAAATTCAAGGGTTGAAATTAAAACTCACTAATGGCTAGGATGGGGCTACTATAAGAGGGATATGATAGTAAGTTTGCTCACATAGGGCACTCTAGGATTTATTGAAATAAAATAAATAAAAAAATTAGTGTTGTACAAAAATAATGGGCAAAGGTTTAAAAAGTTTACATATAGACCAAAAAGTTCAAAGAATAGTCAAAAGGTTCAAAAAGTTCAATGTCTTGGTCAATTAGAAGTAAAAATAATTGTAGTAAAAAATTAAAAGAGTTAAAATATTGAAATGGGTTTTTTATTTAATAAAAATTATTAATATTGGATCTTTTATAAAGCTAATTTCTCACATTTGCCCCAAAAATAATATTTTTCATCAAATAAATGGATAAAATACTTTCTAATAATTAATTCCCCATCTAAGACATTAAATTAATTATAATAAAGCATCACAATATATATTCACATAAGTGTATATGAATTTCCTACACAATTATTGTACTTAGAAACAAATAATACAAAAAGTATTTGAGAAATTTATTCAAATAAATTCCCTATAAAATATGCAAATATTCACTCATAGTAGACATTCAAATAAATTCTCTAATAATAATATGCTCATGAAATGCCATTTTATACGTGTATGAATATGCATAATAATGAGGTATGTTGCAAGGGCTGCCTGGCCTAGACGGCCTAGGTTCTAGTAGCTTTCCCAAATTGAAATGCCAGCCTAGATGGCCCAAGCCCATCCGAAAGAGACAGGGCTACCTAAGTGCTGGAATGTTTTAGCTATTTTGCTTCAATCTTCATCATTTTTCACAATTGTACATGCTCAAATGATCTTTTACATTCCCTACACAAAACAAGGCAAAAAGGGTATGGTAAGTAATGATTTAAACAATATTTTATCACAAATAAAGCATAAATAACATAGAAAATGTATACCTGATAAGCACTAATCACACCCTCATATTTTGACTTTTGCATGTCCTCAAGTAAATGACACAATGTTCCACAAGCAAATAGCTTTCCCACAAAATAAATTTTTTCACAAAGTAAGATTTTTGAATGAAGTTGGCTGATATGGTAAAAGTATTATCTTTCTCTTCATCAAAGAATTTAATCCAACACCTAATTAGCCAAGTCAATTTTGGTGTAAAGTAATGTATTATGATAGATATGACCAAAGCCATTGAAATTGAATTAAACAAGTTTATACTCATTCAATGTGTTCCATCTTGTACTTTTATGTTTCCAAAGTGAATAAGGTGATTCACATAAAGTAGGCCTAAAAACTAAATTTAAGTTCTATAACTTCCTAATAACTACAATTCATGAAGTAAACTAAGAATTGCCTTCTTTTACCCTTAAGTGGGTGTGTTTAACGTTCCATCGTACCGTATTAGCTCTTCATTCCCTTACTCACACTTTCTTTTTCGCTCATTTTACCACTCAATTTTATTTTCAAAGGAAATGCACTTGAATTTAAGTTTTTTTTTTTTTTTACTTTGATTTTGCGAAAGTGAATTGATGCATACGATTTGGGTGCATAAAAATCATACAATTCTAAGTCCATCTCTAGCAAAGTTTTAATTAAACCATTAATCCTCAAATTACACATTTGAATAAGTGTACTCATCGTAAGCATAGTATAGGGAATTAATGAGTATCGATCCTCAAGGAACAACTACCATTAGTTACCTTTCATTCATTGTTTAACCGACTAAAGAATAAAAACAAAAAATATATACAACTTAAGGATGAAAGACTCTACAATTTTGACAAATATTCTTGAAGAAATGGTAATGAATTACTTAGCAATTATTACAATCAATTATTATCTTGGCATCATGAATGAATTAAAAAAGACCCACTTCATTTGCAATTCATGGAATTACTACCCTTTAGCTAAATTAGTGAACATATTATGTCTTAAATAATTTACCCAAAAGAAGCATTAAAATGAATCCTTACATAAATCCCTATATTCTAGGTGATTTAAAGTATGAAATTAGTTCGTGACTCTATATTCTACCAATCATTAGCTAATTTTTTATTACTCATGTTCTCAACAATTAACCCCTTTTTCAAAAAAGTTAAGAGATAAAAAATATGAAATTAATTAAATTGAAACCACGATTAACCTCTTTTTCAAGCAAGTCAACAAGAAGATTCCTTAATTAAAACAAGTAATCAAATACTAAGAATAATAATCAATTGATCAAAAAGCTAAATTAACTTAAAAATCACGGATCTCAAAATAATGTCAAATTACAAAAAAAATATATATATTGATCGCATCATTGTTCTATAAAAAGAAAACAAAGGTAAAAGAAAGAATTGATAGACAAGCCATTTTCTTCTTCCTTGAAAATCTTCATGAACAATGCCCCTTGATTGATGAATCTCCACTTCAATAATTGATTGGCAACTTTGATCCTGGGATTTATAAGTTTCTCTTATGTTTTCCTTGTTTAAATAGGCTCCCAAGATGCCAAAAATCATTCCCTAATTGTTCCAAGCCAAGTACAAGTTGGAAAATACCAAATCCGGGCACAAAGAAAATTCATCGACTTTGAACAGCATAGGGCTGGCACCGGCAAAAACTTGATGCATAAGATTTGGGTGTATAAAAATCATACAACTCTAAGCCCATCCTTAACAAACTTTTAATTAAAACGTTAATCCCCAAATTACAAATATGAGTAAGTATACTCATTGCAAGCATAGTATAGGGAATTAATTAATATCGATCCTCAAGAAACAACTATCGTTAGTTACCTTTCATTAATTGTTTAACTGACCTAATAAAGTGATAAGAGAATAAAAAGAAAAATATATACAACTCACGGATAATAGACTAGGCAATTTAGACAAATACTCTTGAAGACATGGTAGTGGATTACTTAGCAATTATCACAATTAATTATTATCTTGGCATCATGAAGGAATTAAAATAGACCCACTTCATTTGCAATCGATGGAATCAATACCCTTTAGTTAAATCAGTGAACATATTCTGTCTCAACCAATTTACCTAAAATATGCATTAAAATCAATCATTACATAAATCCCTATATTCTAGGTGATTTAAAGCATGAAATTAGCAAATGACTCTATATTCTAGCAATCATCAACTAATTTTTTATTACTTAAGCTCTTGACAATTTATCCTATTTTCAAACAAGTTAAGAGATAACAAATATGAAATTAATTAAATTAAAACCACTGTCAACCTCTTTTTCAAGCAAGTCAACAAGAAGAATCGATCTTTCAATTCTTTAATTAAAATAAGCAGTCAAATACCAAGCACAATAATCAATTGATCAAAAGACTAAATTACATGAACCATACAAGTCAAGCTGTCCGACTAATTCAAACATTATAAACTCAAAAATTGCACAACTCAAGTAATTATTTAAGGAAAACACTCCATTCTTTTTTTCAATGACTTAGGGAATTGATAGCCTCAAGTGAATGAATTTCTCTTCATGTACCGTATTGGCCCCTTATAATCATTATTTATTTTTCAAGATTTTTTTCAACAATTTTCAAGAGAGTGCACCAAACAATACTTGCTACTTCTCTCCATATTAGCCCCCTTTTCAACAAAAGGTCCTCAAATATTAACAATAAAAACATAATGAATTTTTCCACTCATTATTTTTCTAACTTCCTCACATTCCTTATTCATCACTAAAAATCAAGAAAATTTTAAATCCATAATACAAGAATTAGTCAACAACCTTCCCGATATTCATCATTGTTAGAATGTATGCCCACGAAGCCTACATTTTCTTATGTAATTTTGATTGTATTAATAAAGGTTTTATTCTCATAAATTGTTTGTTTTTTCAAAATTTAATTTTTGCACGATTTTGTTGGAGATGACCCATTGTGTTTAAGTAAGTGATCCATGTGAAAGGAGGTTTTTCACAAAAAGGTATAGGTCACGGGTAATTTAATATATAAAATACTGTTCTTAACTGAATGATGAGAATGAGAATCTTATCATGGTAAGGTTATTGTGTTATGAATTTCAAATGGAGAATGGCTTACCTTTAGCCAGTGAGTAGTCCTCTCACTTCATAATATAAGTGTATTTCAAATACTTAGAACTGGATCTGTAGTAGTAGTTTCTAAAAGTACTATTTGATAGAAATATAAACTATTACTACTATAGCATGGACTTATACCATACGGTTTGAGTACAGGTTAGTAGTCTGGCAAAGCTGGAAGCGTATACCTTGATATACTATAGCTGAGATTTTATCGCTGGGCCAATATACTCGTATGTTGATTATATGTGACTAGTTAGTTATGATAGACTTATACAAGAAAGCTTCTATACTATATCACCCATTGTAACTTTTTGAATGATCTAAATATCCAGGGCTCTAGGGAATATGACTTGGCTATTTTCTTTAGGGTAGCTCCATTGGAAAGCAAAAACATTCCAGGAAGTCATGGATTATTAGACTAGAGGTCTAAGGATGGTAGATATCTTTTAGAGAGGTGTTAGTACACTCTTCCTCTCTAAATGTACAGTGATGTGTAGAGGGGTAATTTAGTCACAATACTTGTAGGTCGAAGACATTGCTCACACAGCGTTGTTCTTAAGCTCAATATTTCCTTATAGTGATATTAGGAAATATTTAGAATGCAAAAATACAACTATTTATAAAGTAGGGATATTTTGATCATTTTAGTAGCTAAGACGATATGTCTTTTGGTCCTCGAATAGCCCATAAGTCCTGAAGGATTTGAGTTGAGGAAAATGGTCTTTAATAAAATGGATTTTATTTTGTTAGCCTAATTTATTTATTAGGCTAAAATAAAAGGTCCAAAGAGATAATTATTTTTAGACCTAACTTAGTTGGTCAATTAATTATTCAAGGCTTAAGTCCAGATTGAATAATTAAGGTTGGCCTAGTCTGAGCTAGGAAATGCTGGAGATTTTAATTGGTCTATTTATGTTATTTAATTAATTTGATTGTTAGGCTTTTTATTAGCCCAGGAGTAATTAAAATAAATTAAAGACTTAATCCCATGATTTGGACCATATGCCCATAGGTTAAGCCTTGGTCTAGTTTAAGGTTTAATAGAGTGTGGGCTGAAGCCGTTGAAAACTCACAGAAGCCATGCATGCAGAAAATGAAAACAAAAAACCAACAAAAACCACACAGCAGAAGCATTAGCAGTATACCTCTGTGCCATAATTTTCCTTTGGTCGTGAAGAAGATGAACGAACCACTAGAATGGCTTCTTCTCCGGACGACGATTCTGGTTGAAATCCTGCGATCCATCTACTTCTTCTGGTTTGCATGAATGTGAGCCCTTCTCAAGAAATCAGAATATTCCACCGCCTATGTACTTGTTGGTGAAACAATTTAGGTGGGGAAAAACTAGTCTCAAACGAATTCTTGAAGCTTTGCTATTGGTTAGCAAAATCAAGAAACAAAAGAAGAAGAAAGGCACGAGAGAGAGGAGAAGAAAGAAGGCTTCTAGTCTATTTTTCCCTTGCGTGTGTTATGCATGTATATCTCACAAGACCCACAACTTCTCACGCTTGATAATCTAAACACCGAGGTTTTGATATTTCAAAACTCCCAGAGGCTATCAACAAAAGAAGTTTGGCTTAGTCTAAACTCTTCTGTTTCATGAATTAAAAAACCATTTAATTCAGGCTATTGTACCATTAATAATTTATTATTTTATCTTGGACCCAATGAGCCCAAAATAATAACCATTAAATATTTATTTTATGTGCCTATAAAAATAACTCAATAAATAATTAATGAACCCAAATAACCTAAAATAATTATTTAAGCCTTCTTATTAACTAGTTTAGGCCCATATTTATTTTCTAATTATTCAATCTGGGCTTAAGTCCTGAATAATTAATTAACCAATTAAACTAGACAATAAATTTAATTTCTCTCGTTCTTTTATTTTATTCTAGTCCAAAATAAATTAGACTTCCTGAATAACATAAAATCCTTTTAATTGAGACTATTTCCTTGATCTAAAATTAATTAGGACTTACGAGCTATTTCGAGGACCAAAAAAGACACTTCGCATTGGCTACTAAAATGACCAAAATACCCCTACTATATAAATAGCTGTATTTTGCATTTTAAATATTTTCTAATATTACCATAAGAAAATATTGACCCTAAGGAGAATGTTGTGTTAGCTATGTCATTGACTTACCGGTGAAATGACTAAAATATCCCTCTACACACCGCTGTGCATTTAGAAAGGATAGAGTATACTAACACATCTCTAAAAGATATCTACCATCCTTAGGCTTCTAGTCCAATGATCCATGACTTCTTGGAAGGCTTTTGCTTTCTAAAGGATCTACCCTAAAGCAAATATCCAAATCATGTTTCCTAGGACCCTAGATAATTAGATCATTCGGACAACCACAAGGGGCGATATAGTGTAAAAGCTATATTGTATAAGTTTGTCTTAACTAATTAGTTACATATACCCAACATATAAGTATATTGGTCCTTCTAAAGAACCTCAACTATAGTATTCAAAGCATACGCTTCCAACTTTGTCAGACCACCAACTTATACTCAAACTATAGATTACAAGTCCACACTGTAGTAATAGTAGTAGTAGTCTAGGTTTCTACTATATAGTACTTTTAGAAACCACTACTACATGTCCAATTCTACGCATTCGAAATACGCTTGTGTTATGAAATGAGAAGACTACTCATTGGCTAAAAGTAAGCCATTCTCTATTTAGAATTCATAACAAAATAACCTTACTATGATGAGATCCCTATTCTCATCATTCAGTTAAGAACAATACTTTATGTGTTAAGTAGCCTATGGTCTATACTTTATTGTGAAAGACCTCCATTCACATGGACTATTTATTTAAACATAATGGGTCTTTTTCAATCAAAATTGTGCAAAAATATAAGGAAGATTTCACAAATTATTTCTGAGAAAGATACGTTTATTAATACAAGTTAAAATTACATCAGAAACCTAGTCTAAGGAAGCGTACATCCCAATATGGGCCTTAGGGCTACTGTGCATGCTGTTGAAGAGTACCATGATGTTTAAATTTTATAACTCTCAGATAATAGCCTGTTGACAAGGCTATTGGGATTCAAGATTTAAAAAGAAAAAAGGGACATTGGACTCTGTAGTGTGTGCGAGAATAGAACTTTTTCTCTAGTCAGACTCCCATCTCTCTGTATGGTTCTTCGTTGTTTCTATTCTATTTTCAGCAACAAGAATAGAGGAGCAGCACTTTTTTTTATCCTTGCATGATAGCACTGAGTCAGAGAAGAAAGATTAATTTTCTTTTCCTGTTAGCATTCACCGTGCTTCAAGTAGAGGTTATATTCCAAAAGTCCAAGAGTTTATGTGTGTTCATATTGAGGAGAAGTCAAAGGCTTGCTGGACAACAACCAGAGACATCGAAAGTAGAACTAGAGTCTTCAAGCAGTCAGTCAAAAGGGGTTCGAACAACTATGCCAGTTCAGCCGTCACAAAAAAAAAAAAAAAAAGTAGAGGTATAAGTCTTCTGCTACTCTGTTCTTCATGTTTTTGTGCGTTTTATTTTACCTTTTTACTTCAATTGGTTTTAGAGATAGGTTGGTTTTTATGGCTTAGGATGCATGCTAGAGTAATAAATTAACAAGATCAAATTTTTGTTTAATTGAAGTTTGCAATCCTTCGTGTTTACTAGTATGGGTAGTCAAACTATAAGCTTCGTGAGTAGAAATATAGGAACATTGTAATCTAATTGTTTTCTTAGTAATTGTGTAAGCCCAAGGTTTTAAAAGGCATAGGCTACTGTTTAGTTTTGTTTTGATTCGATTTGATTGAGTTCTGTAAACAAAATTATGCCTGTAATATCACTGAAAAGTACAGTAGAAAAATAAAGAAGAAGATGAACAGGAGTCAGTTTGCAAGCCATGTGGGGTGAGTCGAGCCGCCAATCGGATCTGTGAGTGAAGCCACTTGGCTTCAAGCCAAGCTGCAACTTGGAGAGTCAAAATCGTTGCTTGGGAAGGCCAAGCCCACCACAACAAGGACCATGCCTCCCATAGCCTGGTCACTTGGTGAGTGGGTCGCGAGTTGGTCCTTGGTTCGCGGGTTAGATAGGATTAGGTCCACGGGTCAAAGGTTCAATGATTCAGTATGGCGAGTGCATGAAGAATAATAATTTTTTAAATTATTTTCTTTGTAATTTTCATGAAAATTTTCTTTTTTGTTTTGTGTCCTATACTAAGCGAAGTTATTATTTTTTGTACAGTTAATATTCTTGGAATATTTTGCATGAAAAATAATAGTAAGGGTTTAAGGATAAAATAAGATCATTAATTAAATTAATTAATGTTTTTAATTCTTTATTTGAACACTTAGGTTAACAAATAGAAAAGCATGAAAACCGTTTACAGTTGTCAAGCATGTTAATTTCTATTAAGTGAACCTATATACACATTTTCTCAAGACCAAAGTCATGGGAAATTTTGACAAGGAAAAACATTTTTCGTTAATTAAATGGTTATTTTAACTGAAAGGCAAAAATTAATCCTTGATTATACTCTTAAAGGAATTTATCTTTAACATAGAGAATATTTCGGATTAAGATATTTTTGTGATTTAAAAGGAATAATCATTTTAATTCTTTTTACAAGAAAATTATTTTTTATCAAATAAAACTTGAGACAAAAGTCTCTTTCAAGTTTTAGATGGAAAATTTTGAAATTATTAAGTACTTAAATATGTAAAATTAATCCATAGAAAAATCTCTCAAAGGATTTTACCTTGACATAGAGATTTATGGATTTAGATATTGAATTAAGGGATACTTCATAGGAAATTTTCAAAAGGATATTTTCTTGAAAACCCTTTTTTAAAAAGACTAAGTGGGAGAGAGGTTCTAACAGCCCCACGGCTTCCATCACAGTGCTCATTAAAGATCGTGGATCCCCTCCATCACCCTAGGAGTGAACCACATAGGATAGGGATACCACAAGGATCTAGATCTAATGGATTGACGTAACTAATTCCCAGGACACGTACTGTGATCGGCTAGCCCACGTTGGAGATCATAGTATGAGAATTGTCCATAGAAAATGAGAAGAAACGGCTATCCTCTCGATGGAGTTCCCTTCTAGATCATTACCTAGAAGGGTAGTCGATTTGTGATGGTTAACACACTTAGCTTTGGAAACTATTAATCTTCCCAAGAAGTTATGCCAGTTCTTCTAAGAGCTAAATTAATCATATTTAAGATAATAGTAATAGGGTTATCTATTATCAGTTTTAATATGAGGATAAAGTGCACAGATTATTTGTTTATCCACAAACTAAGAGAGAAATTCTTTTATTTTCAATTTTCAGAAATGGTCGGTGGAGGTTCTTTCAGTCCTTTAGCCATTATTCTCCAGGAGAATAAACTAATGGGTCCAAACTATGTTGACTGAAAAAGGAACCTGGATATAATACTCTTGGCAAAAGAGTATCTGTATGTCCTATATACGACCTACCCTATTATCGGGGAGAGTTCCACCATAGGGAGCATGAGCCTAAAAAGGTATGGAAAAAGGCCGTGAGATGACTCGTTGCTACATTTTAGCCTCCATATCTAATGTGCTACAGTCCAAACATGAGTACATCGCCACTGCCTACAATATTAGCATGTTATTGGCCATAATGTTTGCTGATAAGAGTTGGCCTGCGAGGCAGGATGCTTTTAGAAGATCATCAATACCACGATGGCTGAGAGAGCACCAATTAGGAAACATATGCTCACTATAATTGCTGCTTTCAAGGAAGTAGAAATCTTTCAGACCGTGATTGACCTAGAGAGCCAAGTGGATATAGTTCTCGAATATCTACCAAGCTCTTTTACTCAGTTTAAGTTGAACTACAATATAAACACGTTAAACATGAGTTTAACGGAGTTAATGAAAGAGCTCCGATAGAAGAGAAAGTCATAAAACCATTGTTAAAAGCTATGATAGTTAAGGCTTCTTCTATGAGAATTGGGCCGAAGCCTAGAAAGTTCGAGAAAAAGAAGGCTAATGCAATGGTTCAGCCTAAGTTCCAGCACAAAGACAAACCCAAGGGTAAGTGCTTCAAGTGTGGGAAGAAGGGACAATAGAAAAAGAAGTGTCTAAATCTTCAGGCTAAGAAAAACTTGACAAGTAATGTTTTCTATCTAGAGTCAGTATATATGGTTAGATCAACTTCTACTTTGATTTATTGATTCTGGAGCCACTGATCATATTTGTAACTCCTTGCAGGGGTTTAGAAAGATAAAAAGCCTCCAAAAGGGCAAACATGGATTACGCATGGGAAATAGAGTACAAGTATGAGCCCAGGTAGTGGGAGAGCTAGAACTTAAATTTGATTGTAATAGAGTAGTAATTTTGAAGGATATCTTACACATATTATGTTTGAGATAGAATTTGATTTCGGTTGCAAAATTAATAAATCATGGTTATTCTATTTATTTCCATTCTAGTATTACTATAAGTAGAAATGGAGAAGTTTTATATACTGGGCACATGTATGGTAATTTTTTCTTCATAAACCCTATAAACAATCAAATAAACAACACTCAAAGTGAATCTATAAATAAGAAGAGAAAAGTTAATGTCAATGATTAATATTTCTAGCATCTAAGGTTGGGTCATATTAACTTAACTAGGATTCAGAGGTTAATCTATGATGGGCCTTTTGGCTCATTAAAATTAGAAAATTAGCCTTAGTATGAATCCTACCTAATGGGAAAGATGACTAAAAGGTCTTTCACCCAAAAGGCAGATAGAGCCAAAGAGAAATTGAATCTTATTCACACTAATGTGTGTAGCTCTTTGTCTACACTAGAAAGAGGAGGGTTTGAGTACTTCATCACTTTCACATATGATTCTACAAGGTTTGGTTACATTTACCTGATGAGACGCAAGTTTGACTCATTTAACAAGTTCAAAGAGTTTAAGACTAAAGTGTAGCGTCAAACAGGCAAACTGATCAAACTCTTACGATAGGATCATGGTAGAGAGTACCTCCTCGGTAAATTCAAGGATTACATGGTATATTATGGGATAGTATCCCAACTCTCTGGAATAGGAACACATCAGCAGAATGAAGTAACTAAGAAAAAGAATAGGATATTAATGAAAATGGTTTGAAGCATGATATCTCATGCTACTTTTTAATTTCCTTTTGGGAATATGCCTTGAAAACAGCAGCATATATTCTAAAATTAGTGCATTCTAAGTCAATACCTAGGACTCCTTATGCGATGTAGACTGGGTGTAAGCCAAGTCTGAACCACCTCAAGAAATAGGACAGTCCTGTTTATATACTGATTAAGGGAGGCAAGCTAGAACCAATGTTAGAATTATGCTACTTTGTTGGATATCAAAAAGGAACTAAGGGTAGTTACATCCGTGCAAGGTAAGTACCGGTAAGTACTAATACTGGATATTTGGAAGATAATCAAAGTACATCCATGCAAGGTTTAAATAGGTTGGAACTTGAGGAGAAGATATCTTCTAAATCAGCTTCTTCTAGCTCGATTATTGAACAAAGAAAGGTACAGTCTTAGGAACCTGTACAAAAGGAGCATCATCATAGTGGGAGAGTATCCTGGGTTCCAGAAAGGTGGACTAGAAAGGTTTTTGACCTAGTCTCTGCCAATCAGGGATAGGATCCCACTAGAAATAAGGAGGCTATTGCTGACACCGATGCAAACTTGCGGCATGAAGCAATGAAAGTCGAAATTGAGTCTATGTACTTCAATCAGGTTTGGTATCTTATAGATTCACTTGAAGGGATAAAACTCATTAGGTGCAAGTGGGTATACAAGTGGAAGAGAGGTGCAGATGAGAAGGTAGAAACCTTCAAAGTTAGGCTTGTAGCGAAAGGGTATACTCAGAAAGCGTGAATCGATTATGAGGAAACCTTTTCCTCAGTAGTCATGCTTAAGTCCATCCGTATCCTCCTTACCATCGCATGTTATTATGACTACAAGATACGGTAAATGGATGTCAAGATGGCTTTTTTTAATGGCCATCTTAGCCAAGACATCTATATATCCCAACCGGAGAGCTTTATTGCTGAAGGCCAGGAATAAATGCTTTGTAAGTTTAAGAAGTCCATCTATAGACTTAAGCAGGTGTCGACAGTATGGAACATTCATTTTGATGAGACTGTAAAATCTTATGGTTTCACTCAAAATGAGGATAAACCATGTGTGTACAGGAAACTAGATGGCATTAATGTAGTTTTTCTAGTACTATATATGGATGATATTCCACTCATTTAGAATGATGTAGGAACATTATCATCTACTAAGGTTTGTCTATCAAGTCAATTCAGTATGAAAGAATTAGGAAAAGCCACTTCCATTGTCGGTATTAAGCTTCTTAGAAATAGAAAGTAGAGAATGTTAGGATTATCCCAAACTGTATACATTGACAAGATGTTGGCCAAGTTCAGCATGGACTCATGTAAGGGAGCTTTAATTTCTTGTAGAGATGGGTTGTCCCTTTCTTGAAAGGACTATCCTATGTCTCATGAAGAAAAAGATAGGATGAGTAGGATTCCTGATAGGAGCTAAATTGGTTATACTTTACTTAGTTATTTGAGGCTTTTTTGTAATACATTTGGTGAAATAACTAGTCATAGTCTTTCATATTTGAGATTTTACCATTGGAAAGATATTTTGGTCAGTATCTCAGGATTTTGGGTAAAACAAAGTAAAATTGTAATACCCCGCCCAAAACCACCTTTGACTATGGGGAAAAGTCATGCATTGCATAGCATCTTGCATTTTATGTGGTAGCTAGAATAATTTTATTTGCATGGATGCATATGAATTTTTCCGTTGCTCTTGCATTTGAATTAATTGATGTGAAATAGTTGTGTTGTTAAAGATTTGGATAAGGGAGGTTTGGTCGAAGATTTGGAAGAATGAGTATTAGGGTGTGAGAATTGACTGTGGAAAAAAAAAAATAGTATTGGAGTTGTTTTGGAATAGCGGAGAGGTTAGTGATTTCCTTTGGTGACCCGAGTTCGAATCCTACCTCTTAAAAATTTTAAGCTTTCTTTTGAATTCCTTTTCTAGTATTCTTCATGCCTTGGCTGAAAACCCCTAATTAGGTGCCACTTTGAAGAATTTCAAGTGGTATAAAACTCTTCTTGATGAATATTAGAGTTAGGGAATATATTAGGGAAAAATCTTATTTTACCTCTTCAAGAATTTTAGCTATAATCCTTTTATTTATTTAATTGTTTTAGAGAAATATTTTAACTAAAGTCTTAGATATCTTCTTTGGGTTTAAACGCCACTTTTATGGGAGTAAGACTCTATATTTAACTCCTAAGTTCAAGGATTTTAGATAAGGATAAAGTTTGCTTTATTTTCAGCTTTTGTTCTCTTGAATTTTCGAAAAACTTAAGCTGGAAAAATTCAAGAAATTTTTCCAGATTTTGTCCGCCACCTTGGAGCACTTTTAGCTCAATCCAAACTCTTGTAGGACTAGAGGAAATCTTATACAAATCCTTGATAAAACTAGATTTTATTTCAATCCAAATTCAACTAGGATTTTCTTCCTTTTCCTAGCTGAATTTCGGCAGCTTTGTATCAACACAAGCTGTTCGAAATTCCAGCCCTTTTAGCTACAATCCAACTCTGTAAATCCTAACTCAAAACACCTAGAACACTCCTGAACAATTCAACTACCTTAGCTGCACAAAACTAGAATTTCTATCTCCAAAAAACTACTGATTTTCGGCAGCTTGGAAACCAGAAATTTCGGCCAGCTTGCACAAGAATTTCAGCCAGCCTTGAACTCCTAATCCAACCGAAATTCTGCACACAAAACACAGCGAAAAGCCCCAGCTGATCGAGCCAATTTCAGTGCCCAAAACCCTCATCTTTTCTCTGGAAATTTCGGCAGAATTACAGCCTGAACAGTCCAGAATTTTTTCTCCTTTTGTTCAGCAATTTCGCACAGCTTGCACGGGATTTTTCAGTCATCAACACCCACACAAACTCTTCCTTGTTTGGCCCAAAATTCTGAACACATTTAGCCTTCTTTTGAGCAGTATTTCAGCCAGCACAAAGGAGAAAATTGCAGAATATTTTCCTCCACTACACCCTCACAAATTCGGCAGCAAGAGGGGGCACAACAAGCTAAAATTTCGCCTTTGCTGTCCAAGAAACCTAAAGCCATTAGGAGTCTTTCTAAACATCACCATCTAACCCTAAACCAATCTTCTCCAACTCTAAATCATAACAACCATCTACCCTCTCCATTCTACACGAAACTTTCAGCAACTTCTCTCTGCAAATTTTTGAAACCTCAAGAGCTATTCTAAGCAAAAATCGAACACACCTTAAGGTAAGCACAAATCCTTTCAACCTCTTGATGCCGTTTTCTCTAATGATTTTTTTCTCCTTATTCTACCCTTAAATCACGCCCCATAGAGGCTGATTTCATCTTCTTTCTTAATTTTCTGTCAAGAGGAGCAAAGGAGGTAGCTTCTCTCTTCTTCTCAAGCGAACTCGGGACGATCACCATAAGAGCATCGAGACCTCATTACCCGGTAGTTGCAAGGTAAGGGAATACCCTCCCTTAATGCCGAAAGTAGTGTTTAATGGTGTTTATTAGTGAGATGAACATGTGGTCGTATTATATGATCTTTGGTGATTGAATAGTTTACTTGGAATTAAATAGGGGATTGCGAATTTTTGTGAAAATAAATGGGATTAGAGCATGTTTGAATTAATTGAGACCCTGATCATGATATTATGTGGTTTAGATCAAGAGGATAATTGAGGAAAGCCAGCTGTGAATTTATCACGTTTATCTGAGGCATATCAAGTAAGTCCTTGCATAAACTTTTTTATTAAACGTTGTGATGCTAAGTCATTTTATAAACTGTTTTGTTAAATGTTGTGATGGCAAGTCCATGTTGTGAAGCTTTGTAAAGCTATTGTTAAACTATGTTTGCTTGGGTTGTAAACGTGGATATTTATTCTTTAAACGGTTTTGTCAAACTAATGATTTTATCAAGAAAACTATTCTTTTCCTTAAATTTTTAGAATTTTTTTTTAAAGAAAACCATGTTGTACAAAGCCAAGGTTTGGAAATATTTTGAGTCAGGAATTGACGGATATGTTCGTTGAGTACTCAATAAGGGTAGGCTAACAATACTAGTCTTGGAAGGCTAGCGTAAGTCTTCTGGCAAGAGGCCACCTCCAGAAGATGAACTCTGCCTGAAGAGGCGACAATGTTGGTTAGTCAGGCCAGTCTGAGCTAGCATGTGTACCTGGTATGGCATTACTTATATTCCCGGCATGGACACCCGGATGGTTTTGTTGGGTGTAGAGATGGAGGAGTATCTCACCCGGTGGACTGTACACTCACCTTGATCAGAACGCCCAACGTGTGGTAATCTGGTCCGGACAAGGTGCACAAAGTGTGGTGCCTTGGCCATTTTGTTCTCATGGAGCCCAACGTGTGGTGACATGACTGTTTATTCGAGTGGAGGATTTATTTTGTACAAAGTGTGACAATGAGAAAAACCCACTCCTTGCGAAAAGAGATTGTTTATGACTTGCCAAATTATTTCTACAAATGTTTTACACTTTGCATACATGTTCTATTCAAAACACAATGTGCACACACAGGACTTACTGAGATTTATTCTCACACTATTTTACATCATGTTTTCAGGGGATAGATTGTGTTGAGACAGCGGGGCTTTGACAGTAGAGGCTTTTGTTTTTTTCCCTATGCTGTTCTAGGAGACTTTTGTCATTTATACTTTTGAACAATCTTTGTTTTATTCCGTTTTGCTCCAAGTTGAGCCCGGTGTAATAAGAGTATTTCTTTATTTATCTAAGTTGATCCTTTTTGGAGATTACCTTTATATTTTATGCCTCGTTCTAAAGACCCCTTGTCCTATGGGACGGGGCGACATCCTTGCCCTTTTAGGGTACGTAGTCGTGGGGTGTTACAAGTGGTATCAGAGATATGGTTTAGGTAATTACTTAACTTATGGGGTTCTATTTTCTTAAGTATTCTGATCTGGTGCTAATTTTTATCTTTTGTTCATAGGATGGTGAAAAGAGTTGTATCGGCTGTCAGAGACTGGCCCGCTGGCTGCGGGAATCCACCTGCCCCACTACCCGTAGCTGATCCACCCGCGTCTGATTCAGAGAGAGAGCGTGAGCCGTCAGTGTTAGACGACCCGGGGGTTGAGACGAAGATAGAGGTCGAGGAGAGCTTAGGGGAAGATGAGGGAGATGAGGAGACGGCAGAGTTGAGTGTGGGAGAGGTAGATGAGCTAGGAAATGAGGGAGATGACGAGAACGAGGGAGAGATGGTTGGGGTAGAAGGAGAGGATGAGGAGGTAATGGTGGTTGTCCCAGGAGAGAGAGACCGTAGGCAGTCATCTCTAGGAGGGGTAGATTCGGGAAAGAGGAAGCTGGAAGAGAGTCCTAAGGGGTGTGGACTCCGATATGGACTGGGCGTAGATGCCATGCTAAGGAGAAAGGGGTTGGTTGATTCATCTGACTTGGGGAGTGAGAGGCCTGCGCCTAAGGGTATAGCTAGATTAGCATTGGATGAGCTCTATGAGACGGCCATGAGAGCCAAGAGAGGCCGAGAGGGTGAGTCAGGGCAGCCAAGTGGGAGCGTTGGTTTCGCGAGGAACTATATAGGGAGACCCGATAGCTCCATGGGGTGGCTGGTGGAACCGGCCTCTGACGACTCCGATACTTCTGTTGAAACTAGGGAGAGTCGAACATAGAAGACCAGCAGCTTTTACTTTTCTTTTCTTTGGAATTTGCATACTTTTGTTTGTTTATTTCTTTTAAGGGAGCATGTGGCTTATAGGGCCTATTTATCATTTTAAATAAAAAGGGTATCGTATGAGATGATCCAGTCTTTTTTGCAAAGAATGGTTTATATAACAAGCATGAGTTTTGTTTATTACTTGATTTATCTCTGCACATTATCATCACATTCTCTTTTAGATGAGTACATTGCTATCAACTGATCATGCATCTAAGCATAATATTTTCCCCCTTGACAACTAACTGACCCTGAGTGAATGTGATTAAGATGGCACCAAAACGCAAAACAGTTGTGCATAGCAGAACGGTGCAGGAGAGTGCATCCTCCACCTTAGAATTTGAGCAGATGCATCGTTCCACCCCCGACGTGGAGGAGCACTTGCCACGCGAGCAGGAATTGGCTTCGGAGAGGTCACGGGATGTGACCATGGGTCAGGCTTTCGATAAGATGGCCTCGATCCTACAGAACTTGACCGAAAGAGTGGACAAGGTGGCCAAGAAACCACCGCGGGGAGAGGATGAGGCTTTGGAGCGTTTCCTGAAGTTCCAGCCTCCCACATTCCAAGAGGAGGTGGAACAGGATGAGAAAGCCGAGCAATGGATTGAGCAGATGGAGGACATTTTTGCTACTTTGTAGTACTCGGCAGAGAGCATGGTGAAGTTCGCTGCTTTTCCACTGAAGGGACCGTCTCGAGCATGGTGGCAGCGGGTACGGGGTGATTGGGATAAATAGGAGCAGGAATGGACGTGGGACGGTTTTATGGAGGCTTTCCAGGCCGAGTACATTCCCCGATGGGTGGCTGAGAAGAGGGAGGACGAATTCCAGACCCTTAGACAGGGAGGCATGACAATGGCCCAATACGTAGCCCGATTCATGTAGTTGTCCAAGTACTGTAAGTGCTTGGTAAACACGGAGCAGAAGTGTACCCGGCAATTCGTGAAAGGGCTTAAGCCAGAGTTGAGGAAAGCATTGGCCCCATCCCCGCCTACATCGTACACTGCCGCTGTGGACGCAGTTTCTCGGACGGAGAACGAAGATCGACATCGACCGGTGAACCGACCCTTTCAACCAAGTCGTCCACATATAAGGCCTTCCGGTAATAAGCGACCTGCGGCCTTTATGCCGTGGGGAAATCGGGGTAAGCAGCCTCGAGTGCCAGTAGCAGGACCGATGCAAGGCAGCCTGAATTGCCGGCTGTGTGGGAAGCGGGGCCACACCAAAAGAAACTGTTGGGGTAATGGGGGTGTGAGGAGGTGCTTCAATTGCGGAGACCCGGGACACTTGAGATACGTCTGCCCTAAACCCTTAAGGACTGAGCAGACCACGCCGGCCAAATTAATGGGAGGAAATAGAGGCGCCGCTCTGGACCAGCCGGAGCGGGAGGCCTGAAGCCCCAGGTGAAGGCCAAAGTTTTTGCCCTGAACCGAGAAGAAGTCGGAGCGGACGCCGCCGTGATCGAAGGTAACCTTTCTATCCAAGGTTGTCTTGTTAATGTTCTGATAGATCCAGGATCTACACACTCTTATGTAAGTAAAGTATGTGCTTCACGTCTGGGCTGGGAAGGAAATGAGCTACCTTATACCCTAGTAGTTAGTTCCCCCTTGGGAAAGGTGGTGGAAGCAGGCAAGAAAATGGGAAGTTGTGGAGTTGAGGTTGGGAAGGAGATTCTGGAGGCCGACCTTATAATCCTGGCCATGGACGGTTATGACTTGATCTTGGGCATGGACTGGTTGTCGAAACACGGAGCTCGTGTGGACTGCAAGGTCAAGACGGTGCAGTTTGTGAGACCTGGACGGGATGTAATTGAATTCAATGGCAAGCGAACGAAGGAACTGAAATTTCTTATTGCTGGAGCTAAAGCCCGAAAGTTACTCAAGAAAGGATGTACGGGATATTTGGCGTATCTCCTAAACAAACCGAAAGACCAGTGTACCTTGGAAAGTACGGAGGTAGTGAAAGACTTTTCGGATGTGTTCCCTACGGAGCTCACTTCCCTACCCCCTGAACGGGAAGTTGAGTTCACCGTGGATCTGATTCCCGGAGCAGAACCGGTATCCAGAACCCCCTACCGGATGGCACCGACAGAGTTGAAGGAGTTGAAGGAGCAATTGGAAGAATTGCTAAGGCAAGGCTACATTCGGCCGAGTACGTCACCGTGGGGAGCCCCGGTGTTGTTTGTCAAGAAGAAAGATGGAACCTTGAGGCTATGTATCGATTATCGGGGACTGAACAATCTAACGATCAAGAATAAATACCCTCTACCCTTGATCGATGAGTTGTTTGATCAACTGCAAGGCGCTGCTTGCTTTTCGAAATTGGACCTACGGCAAGGATACTATCAGGTGAGGATCAAAGAAGAAGACATTCCTAAGACTGCATTCAACACGCGGTATGGCCATTACGAATTTGTAGTAATGCCGTTCGGTGTAACCAACGCACCGGCGGTATTCATGGATTTGATGCATCGCATTTTTCAACCATACTTGGACAAGTTCGTGGTTATATTCATCGATGACATTTTGATCTACTCCAAAAATCCGGAGGACCACGCGGAGCACTTAAGATTGGTCCTAGAGAAGCTGAGGGAATTCAAGCTTTACGCTAAGTTCAGTAAGTGTGAGTTTTGGCTGAGCTCAGTGTCTTTCCTTGGTCACGTGATATCCAAGGAGGGGATCAAGGTGGACCCTGCTAAGGTAGAAGCCGTAGCTAATTGGAAACAACCGGAGAACATTACCGAGATACGAAGTTTCCTTGGGTTGGCCGGGTACTATCGGCGTTTCATTAAAAATTTCTCCACTTTAGCTTCACCAATGACACGACTGTTGAAGAAGGATGTCGTTTTTGCTTGGAGTGAGAAGTGCGAGAAGAGCTTCCAAGAACTTAAGAGGAGGTTGATTTCAGCACCCGTGCTGAGTCTGCCCGAGGCTGATAAGCCCTATGCACTCTATACAGATGCATCCAAGGAAGGACTAGGAGCTGTGCTGATGCAGGAAGGGAAAGTCATAGCTTATGCATCTAGGAAGCTAAAGCCGCACGAAGTTAATTATCCCACGCATGACCTAGAGCTAGCAGCTATAGTGTTCGCCTTGAAGAAATGGCGACATTACTTGTATGGTGCACAATACGAGGTTTTCACTGACCATAAGAGCTTGAAGTACATCTTCACGCAAAAGGACTTGAATCTCCGGCAGCGTAGGTGGATGGAGTTCCTCGGAAGAATATAAGTGCCCTATTAACTATCATCCGGGTAAAGCGAATGTGGTAGCAGACGCTCTAAGTCGGAAGGTGAAAATGGCACACTTGAGAATACAGGAGGTGTCGGCAGTCCAGGATATCCTGGAGAAGGAGGCGCAAGTGCAAGAGGGGAAGATCTGCATGAGCAACTTGACCCTGAAACCCGATCTGGACCAGGAAATTGTATCAGGTCAACAGGGCAGTACAGAATTTCAAACTTTCAGGGAGAAAGAGATCGCGAGAGGAGGAGGCGATTTTCGAACCGATGAGAAAGGGGTATTGTACTTTCGGGACCGGATTTGTGTACCGGACATCCAAGACTTAAGGAAGAGGATACTGGACGAAGCGCACAAGAGCAAATATACCATACACCCTGGGGAGGTAAAGATGTACCAAGACTTGAAGAGGAAATATTGGTGGGCTGGAATGAAGAGGGATATAGTTCAGCATGTGTCAACCTCGCCTCGACGTGCCGGAAGGTTAAAATGGAACATAAGAAGTCCGCAGGGTTACCGCAACCGTTACCGATTCCCGAATGGAAATGGGAAGAGGTGACCATGGACTTTGTGATCGGCCTTCCGATGACCAAGTCACACAAAGATGCGATCTGGGTGGTAGTGGACCGATTGACCAAGACAGCGCACTTCATACCGGTAAACGTAAGGGACTCGATGGAAAAGTTGGCTCAGACATATACCCGAGAAATTGTAAGGTTGCATGGTGTACCATCGAGCATTGTGTCGGATAGGGACCCTAGATTCACTTCAAGGTTCTGGGGTAAGTTCCAGGAGTCCTTAGGCACGGCCTTGAAATTCAACACCTCTGCCCATCCGCAGACAGACGGACAATCCGAAAGAGTCATTCAGATACTGGAAGACATGCTCCGAGCATGCATCTTGGACTTTGGAGACAAGTGGATTGAGTCTTTACCGCATGCGGAGTTAGCATATAACAACAGCTATCAGACGTCGATCGGAATGGCGCCGTACGAAGCACTGTATGGGCGAAAATGCCAAGTACCGATATACTGGGGATGGACAGAAGAAGGGAACGTTAAGAAAACTGGTGAAGTATGCATTCGGGAGATGACGGACAAGATTAAGTTAATTCGGGAAAGGCTAAGGGCAGCGCAAAGCAGACAGAAGAGTTATGTAGATACTAGGAGGAGGGAATTGAAGTTCCAAGTAGGTGACCGTGCATTCTTGAAGTTGACTCCTAGTAGAGGAATCCTAAAACATCCGAGGGGAAGAAAGTTGAGTCCTAGGTATTTGGGACCATTCCCGATATTGGAGAAAATTAGATCGGCTGCCTACTGATTGGATCTACCTGAGGGTCTAACCGGGATGCATGACGTATTCCATGTCTCTCAGTTAAAGAGGTACAATCCCGATCTGAGTCATGTACTCAATGAGGAACCGTTGGAGTTGCAACCCAATCTGAGTTATGTCGAGAGACTTGTCAAGATCTTGGAGTGGAGTATTAAGACGCTTCGAAACAAGCAGATACCCATGGTGAAGATACTTTGGGATCACCATAGAGCACAGGATGCAACGTGGGAAACGGAGGAATGGTTAAGACAGAAGAATCCGGATATGCTCGAAGGGTATGAAATCTGAATTTCGGGATGAAATTCTCTTAAGGGGGAGGGGATGTAATACCCCACCCAAAACCACCTTTGACTATGGGGAAAAGTCATGCATTGCATAGCATCTTGCATTTTATGTGGTAGCTAGAATAATTTTATTTGCATGGATGCATGTGAATTTTTCCGTTGCTCTTGCATTTGAATTAATTGATGTGAAATAGTTGTGTTGTTAAAGATTTAGATAAGGGAGGTTTGGTCGAAGATTTGGAAGAATGAGTATTAGGGTGTGAGAATTGACTGTGGAAAAAAAAAATAGTATTGGAGTTGTTTTGGAATAGCGGAGAGGTTAGTGATTTCCTTTGGTGACCCGAGTTCGAATCCTACCTCTTGAAAATTTTAAGCTTTCTTTTGAATTCCTTTTCTAGTATTCTTCATGCCTTGGCCGAAAACCCCTAGTTATGTGACACTTTTAAGAATTTCAAGTGGTATAAAACTCTTCTTGATGAATATTAGAGTTAGGGAATATATTAGGGAAAATCTTAATTTACCTCTTCAAGAATTTTAGCTATAATCCTTTTATTTATTTAATTGTTTTAGAGAAATATTTTAACTAAAGTCTTAGATATCTCTACAAAAATCATAATTAACAGTCATTACCCAACCTTGGAAAGAAGTCATCACTATTTGTTCCATTTTCTGCACAAGTGCCTCAACCATAGCTTCCAAAGCAACTACAACATCAACCTTATGAACACCATGAACACGAGCCCTATTCCTCGAATTACCCCATGAGTAATTATTCATTGCAATGTTTTCCACCAAATCATATACTTCCTCTGGGGTCTTAGGATTGATAATTCCTCCAACAGATGCATTAACTAACTATTTTGAGGTAAAGTTTAGTCCACTATGAAAAATTTGTATTTGCATCCCTAACTCAATCCCATGATGAAGACACTTTCTAAGCATCTCATTCTACCTTTCCCAACAATCATAAAGGCTTTTAGAATCTAACTATTAGAAGGCAAAAATATCTGTCCTATGTTTGGGTGTTTTAGCTGGGGGAAATACTTTGCCAAAAATTTCTCAGCAAACCCATTCCATGTAATGATGGATCCTACTAATAAAGATTTTAACCACAATTTAGCTCTATCCCTTAGCAAAAAAGGAAAAAGCCTCAACTTTATAAAACCCTCTAAAACATCATTCATCTTGAAAGTATCACAAATTTCTAGAAAATTGGTAAGATGGGCATTAGGGTCTTCATCAGGTAACTCATCAAATTATACTATGTTCTGGATCATTTGGATAATATTGGATTTTATCTCAAAATTGTTTGCCTCCATCCTAGGTCTAGTAGTGATCAAGTTTGTACTTGAGATTACCGGCTTAACAAAGTCATCCATGGTCCTCCTATTATTTCCACCATTATTACCATTGTTGTTTTGGTTAACTTCCATCTCTCCTATCGAACTTGCTTGCTTATCTCTTTACCGAAGTACCCTCTAAATCCTTGTCAACATTCTTTCAATCTCAGGAATAAAATCCACTGGGCCTCATTGGAACCGTTAGGTCATACACTAAGGGTTTAGTCTACAAAGAAAATATGATGATAAGATTATAGAATTTACAAGTAGTCAATTAAACATAATTCGTACAAAGTACAACATACTCTCAGTTAGTCAATTAAGATACAATTATACATAACAAGATATGGCACTAATTTACATGAAGAACATATATACATATTTACATATAGACATATAAACATGGTTAAATCAATGAAATTTAAACTTTCATGATATTTTTCCTTGGCAACGGTGCAAAAAACTTGATGCGTAAGATTTAGGTGTATAAAAATCATACAATTATAAGTCCATCCCTAGCCAATTTTTAATTAAAAATTAATCACCAAATTACACATATTAGCAAGTATACTCATCACAAGCATAGTATAGGAAATTAACGAGTATCGATCCTCAAGGAACAACTACCATTAGTTACCTTTTATTCATTGTTTAAAAGACCAAATAAAGTGATTAGAGAATAAAAAGAAAAATATATACAACTTAAGGATGAAAGACTATGCAATTTAGAAAAATATTCTTGTAGACATGGCAATGAATTACTTAGCAATTATCACAATTAATTATTATCTTGGCATCATGAAGGAATTAAAATAGACTCACTTCATTTGTAATCCATGGAATCACTACCCTTTAGTTAAATCAGTGAACATATTCTCTCTTAATTAATTTACCAAAAAGAAGCATTAAAATGAATCCTTACATAAATCCTCATATTCTAGGTGATTTAAAGTATGAAATTAGCTAATGACTTTATATTCTAGCAATCATCAAGTAATCTTTGATTACTCATGTTCTTTACAATTAACCTATTTTTCAAGCAAGTCAATAGATAACAATTGTGAAATTAATTAAATTAAAATCACTATCAACCTATTTTATAAGCAAGTCAACAAGAAGAATCAACCATTCGATTCCTTAATTAAAACACGCGATCAAATACGAAGCATAATAATCAATTGATCAAAAGACTAAATTAACTTAAAAATCATAAATTCCAAAACAATGTCAAATTACAATAAAAACATTGATCACGTCATTTTTCTAGAACAAGAAAACAAAGGTAAAAGAAAAAACTCATAGACAAGCCCCATTCTTCTTCCTTGAAAACCTTATTGAACAGTACCCCTTGATTGATGAATCTCTTCTTCAATGATTGATTGGCAGCTTTGATATTTGGATTCACATGTTTCTCTTGTGTTTTTCTTACTTAAAGAGGCTCCCAAGATGTTAAAAATTATTCCCTAAGAGTTCTAGGTTGAATACAAGTTGGAAAATACCAAAAGTCTTTTGAAAATCCTAAATCCAGGGGCACAAAGAAAATTTGCTAACTCTGAATAGCATAAGGCTGACGTCAGGCTAGTCCTTCACGGTTGGTGCCGGCTGTACTCTAGCTCCATCGACATTGCTCTATTTGTAGACTTTTTTCCCCCTTGTTTCCAAACTAGGGCCTATGCCAGCTCCGTGGGATATAGTCTGCATCGGCCATGCTCTAGATGGCAATGAATTTTTGCCTTATTTCCATCAAATCTACATAAAAACATCAAAATACAGCCAAAGGCAAAATATCAAATATAAAGGAATATGACTAGTTATTATATCAAATGTATTATAAAATAACCTCAAATAACTAAGAAATTGTTGATAAAATTTAGCCCCTATCATGCATTCATTTTTCTTTACTTAAGCTCTCTTTTACAAATAGCATAAAATGTAATAGAGTGTTTAAACTTTTGCGTTGAGTAAGTGATGCGTAGATTTGGGTATATAAAATTATGCAATTTTGATATGGCCTAAATTAGTTATATTTTTCCTAGTTATTTAAGGCTAAATTAAGAGACATTTTGTACAATAACTAGTTATATTCCTTTCTATTTGAGATTTCTCTTATAAAAATGCCTTTATATAATTTTATGCAAAAATAGGTGAAAATTAGAACTAATTGTAAAATTTTCCAGCACAAGACCAGCACTAGCTCAAGAAGGGGAACCGGTGCCGGTCTTCCACTGGAAAAAATAGAGAAGTGCAGAGAAATTAAAGGAATAGAGCAATTGGGCTGTAATTGAAATTGGAAAGGAAAAAGGAGAAAAAACGGCTAAAGGAATTTCGGTGGCTCTTGAAAGGAAAAGCAAGCTAACAGCAAGAAAAAGCCAACTGCAACAAAGAAAGAATTTCGGTGGGGCCCAGATGCAAAGCAAAGTCAACAATGTCAGGCTGAAAAAGAAGTAGCCGAAACAAGAAAGAAAAACAAAGGAAAGGAGTAACAATTCGGTCCTGCGCGAGAAGAAATAAGGAGAGGTGGCTTGGATTGTGGCCCACACGAGCTGATGCAACACAGGAGAAGAAAAGAAAACATCAGTCCAGTGGCTTGGCTATGGCTCAATTGAGCCAATGCAAATTCAAAGAAAGGAAGCCTCCGTGTAGGCTAAATTGGAAGCGGATTTCAGCAATTCCAAATTTAGCAAGAATTGTGCTTCAGCACAAGCAGGCAAAAGTCTAAATTAAATTGCCAATTTTGAAAGTCAAAAGGCGGTGGACTCCTTTAATTTTTAGGTTTTTATTTAGCCTTTATTAATTCTTTTTGGTTTTGGATATTTTTAGGTAATTACTTCTTCTTTATTTAGGACTCTTTTAGGAACTTGGTAGGCCTATAAATAAAGGAAATTTTACCCAAGAAAAGGAGGTGCACAATGTAGAGATTTAGATATATTTTAGAATGCATCACCAATATCTTCTCGAGAGAAATAAATCAAGAAGGGTAGTGCAAGAAGGTTTTCAAAGGAATAAGAAGGAGGCTTATCTATGAGTGCTTTCTTTTACATTGTTTTCTTTTTCTTGAACAATGATATATTAATAGTTTTATTGTAATTCGACATTGTTTTAGGTATTCATGATTGCTAGAGTTATTTGATCTTTTGACTAATTAATTGTTCTTCTTAGTATTTAATTACTTGTACTTATTACGAGATTAGTTGGTTATTTCTTCCATTAACTTGTTTGAAAAAAAAGGTTGATGGTGATTTCAATTTGTTAATTTCATATTTGTTGTCTCTTAACTTACTTAAGAAACGGGTTAATTGCTAAGAACAGGGTGATTAAAGATTAATTGATGTTTGCCAAAGTATGGATTCATTGGTTAATTTCATGTTTTATGTTTGCCAGAGTATGAAAATTTAATCAAGGACTGTGTTTATTGCATCTTTTGGGTGAATTAGTTGAGACAGAGTATGTGATGCTAATTTGTCTAGAAGATAGTGATTTCATGGATTGAAAAAGAAGTGAATCTATCTTAACCCTTCATGATACCAAGAGAATAATTAGTTATGATAATGATTAGGTACTTTAATATCATGGTTGTCTAAACAATGGCTTGGGCTACATAATTCTCCATCATTGACATGTATATATTATTTTATTTTATTTTATTTTCCTTTTTATTTCATTTTAACTTTGTTAAGTCGGTTAAACAATGAGACAAAATGGATTAATACATACTTGTTCCTTGAGGATCAACACTTGTTTGAACCCTATGCTATGTTAATGATGAGTACGCTTGCTCATATGTGTAGTTTTGGGTTGACGTTTTAATTTAAACTTGATTGGGAATGTGCTTATTTTTAGGTGATTTTTATACCCAAATAAATACGCATCAAGTTTTTTGCGCCGCTGTCGGGGAATAATATCATGAAAGCTTAGATTTTATTGATTTAACCATATTTATATGTTCATATGTTTATATGTAAATATATAAATATGTATATACGTTTCTTGTATGAGTACGTGCCCTATGTTGTTGTTTGTATGATTGTATTTTAAATTCGCTATATGTTGTAAATATGTAAATTGGTAGATACATATTCATAATAACTAATTTATCTTTGTATGTTTGTATATATTGTATATTTGGTTATTTAATTTTACTAACCTAATGTTAATGTGGAATATGTGTAATCTTTGTATTTTGAATTGGATGTATTTTACGTCTATAATTTTCAGTTAATACTAACTCTTCTTATTTTTAGGTTTGGACTTTCACTAACACGATATTGTAGACAGACTGATTTTATTTAATTCTTTATATCTTTATTTACTATTTTTAATTTTATTTTAATGTTTAATTTATGAATTCGTAGTCATGCATTCAATTAGGAATGTTTTTAGCACCAAAAAAAAAAAAATAGAAGTCAGACCGAAACTGGCATCGGTCGGCCTCTGTCGGGAAGGGCTATAAAAACAATTTAAAGAAAAAAAATTTATTTTTATCCTTTTTCATTTGTTCCATTACCCTTTTTTCTTTTCTTCCCAAATTTTTCTTATTTTTGTCTTTTTCTTCTTGTTTTCTTTTTCTTTGATTTTCATGTTTGTTTCTTTTATTTGTCTTGTTATTCTATTTTTCTTATTCCCCTAGAATAATACTTTTATTTCTTCCCTTCTTCTTCATTTTTCCCTTCTTCTTCTTCATATTACTTTTCTTCTTCTTCTAATTATCCTCCATGGATTAAAATTTTTTAACAAACTTATATGTTGGGAATACATTAGTGGTGCAAATCTTTCTCGATTTTATCCTCTTGAATTTCTTGGCATTATGCATATGTATTTTTGAGGAAAAGTTTACTGGACATGGATAAATCTTTGGTGAGTTTATTGGGTGGTAGAAAAATGCATAGAATGAATTGTAAGTCTTGTAATTGCTTCTAAATGTTCGCTATGTATTTTTATGGAATTTTTACATATATGGAGAACTTGGACAACTGAGCATGCTTGTGCTATTTTGTTTATTGATTGAAGATTGGTTGACATTATACTTGTGCTATCTACGTTGGAAATTATTCTTGTTTTTCTTGAGTATCAAAAATCTGGAGAAATTCCTCACTACAAAGAAAACCAATTGCAAAGTGGATTTAGGTTGAGACAAAGTGGATCTTGTGAGGCCTTTGGAGGTTGTGGTGGTGCGATTGGACAATTTGGAGATAAGGAAGACTCTACTTCGAGGGGTTGAAGTTCGCTGCAATAATTCTTCCAACTTCTTGAAGAATGAACTTCTTATATCTTGGAGTTAATCTACACTTGGGGAGTATTGCTTAAACTTTCTACCCATTTTTAATTTTGGTCCCATTAGAGATTCTTTATTGTGTTTATTTTTTGCTATTGAGGACAATGTCTAGTTTAAGTATGGTGGAGTGGTTTGGTGATATTCTTAGTCTAAGTTTTTATCAATTATCTTGATGATTTTTTGTTGTGGAGTTACTTTGGAATTTGAAAAAATCATCTTGGAGAAAATTTAATTTCTTTGAAAATTTGAAAATTTGAAGATTTGGAGCTAAATTGAGTTTATTTGTTTATCATGAAGGTATGATTTTCTTTTTAACTTTGGATATGGATTTGTCATTCAGTATGGTAGGATTTTATTAAAAAGGTAAACTTATGTATTAAGTTAGATTTTGCTAAGTCTTGAAAATTTAAGTTAACATTGGTTATATTTGGTATTTAAGTTTTATTTTATTCTTTGAGTTTGAATATGGATGATTTGATGAAATATGGGAAGATTTGTTGATTAATTCTTGTATTATGGATTTAGAATTTGCTTAACTTTGAGTTTTGAAGAAGGAATGCAAGAGAAAACAATTTAGTTGGAAAAAAAATTTAGTTGAAAAAAAAATATGGGATGAAAAAATGAGTTGAGAAAAAAATGTCTTATTGTTTTTATCTTTGAAGACCTTTTGCTGAAAAGGCGGTCAATATGGGGAGAAGTAGCAAGTGTATTCAGTGCACTCTCTTGAGGTCGTCCCGAAGGCAAAAAAATGCAAGAAAAGGAAAAAATAATGAACAATTACCAGAAAAAATCATGAGTGATGACTGTAAAGGGGGCCAATACGGTGCGTGAAGAGAAATCTATACACTTGAGGCTATCAATTCCTAAAGTCATAGAAAAAAAGAAGAGGGGAGTGTTTTCCTTATTTCACTAACTCGTGTTTTGTAAATTTGAGTTTATAATGGTTGAATTGGTTAAATGACTTGACTTATATGATTTATGTTATCTATGTTTTTGCTTGAAAAGTGGAATAATTTTCATGTACTAGATGTAAGCTTGTTTAACTTAACTCTGATGGCCTTGGGATTATTTGATTTAATGTATGAGTTTACAAAGGTGTTTAAAGGGTTGAATGAATGACAATTTTGTATCTAAGGTTGAGAAAGAAATTATGGCTTTGTTATGAATATGAAATGAAATAAAAATTCTTTGTTTAAGTGTTTACTTGAGGACAAGTAAAGATTCAAGTGTGGGGGAATATAATATGGCCTAAATTAGCCATATTTTTCCAAGTTATTTGAGGCGAAATTAAGATACATTTTGTACAATAACTATTCATATTCTTTCCTATTTGAGATTTCCCTTATAAAAATACTTTTCTATAATTTTATGTGAAAATAGGTGAAAATTAGAACTAATTGTATAATTTTTTAGCACAAGACTAGCACCAGCTCAAGAAGGGGAGCCGGTGCCGGTCTTCCACTGCAAAAAAAACAAAGAAGTGCAGAGAAATTATAGGAACAGAGCAATTCGGCTACAATTGAAATTGGAAAGGAAAAAGGAGAAAAAATGGCTAAAGGAATTTCGGTGGCTCACGAAAGGAAAAGCAAGCCGACAGCAAGAAAAAGCCAATTGCAACAAAGAAAGAATTTTGGTAGGGCCCAAATGCAAAGCAAAGTCAACAATGTCAGGCTGAAAAAGAAGCAGCTGAAACAAGAAAGAAAAACAAAGTAAAGGAACAATAATTCAGTCCAGCGCGAGAAGAAACAAGGAGAGGTAGCTCGGATTATGGTCTACTCGAGCTGACACAACACAGGAGAGGAAAAGAAAACATCAGTTCGGTGGCTTGGCTGTGGCTCAATTGAGCCATTGCAAATTCAAAGAAAGGAAGCCTCCGTGTAGGCTAAATTGGAAGCGGATTTCAGCAATTCCAAATTTAGCAAGAATTGTGCTTCAGCACAAGCAGGCAAAAGTCTAAATTAAATTGCCAATTTTGAAAGTCAAAAGGCGGTGGACTCCTTTAATTTTTAGGTTTTTATTTAGCCTTTATTAATTCTTTTTGGTTTTGGATATTTTTAGGTAATTACTTCTTCTTTATTTAGGACTCTTTTAGGAACTTTGTAGGCCTATAAATAAAGGAAAATTTACCCTAGAAAAGGAATGTAGAGATTTAGATATATTTTAGAGTGCATCACCAATATCTTCTCGAGAGAAATAAATCAAGAAGGGTAGTGCAAGAAGGTTTTCAAAGGAAGAAGAAGGAGGCTTGTCTATGAGAGCTTTCTTTTACTTTGTTTTCTTTTTCTTGAACAATGATATATTAATTGTTTTATTATAATTCGACATTGTTTTAGGTATTCATGATTGCTAGAGTTATTTGATCTTTTGACTAATTGATTGTTCTTCTTGGTATTTAATTACTTGTGCTTATTACGAGACTAGTTGGTTGTTTCTTCCATTAACTTGTTTGAAAAAAAGGTTGATGGTGATTTCAATTTGTTAATATCATATTTGTTGTCTCTTAACTTGCTTGAGAAATGGATTAATTGCTAAGAACAGGGTGATTAAAGGATAATTGATATCTGCCAGAGTACGGATTTATTGGTTAATTTCATGTTTTATGTTTGCCAGAGTATGAAAATTTAATCAAGGACTGTGTTTATTGCATCTTTTGGGTGAATTAGTTGAGACAGAGTATGTGATGCTAATTTGTCTAGAAGATAGTGATTTCATAGATTGAAAAATAAGTGAATCTATCTTAATCCTTCATGATGCCAAGAGAATAATTAGCTATGATAATGATTAGGTACTTTAAAATCGTGGTTGTCTAAACAATGGCTTGGGCTACATAATTCTCCATCCTTAATATGTATATATTATATATATTATATTATTTTCTTTTTTATTTCATTTTAACTTTGTTAAGTCAGTTAAACAATGAGACAAAAGGGATTAATACATACTTGTTCCTTGAGAATCAACACTCATTTGAACGCTATGCTATGTTAACGATGGGTACGCTTGCTCATATGTGTAATTTAGGGTTGACGTTTTAATTTAAATTTGATTGAGAATGTGCTTATTTTTAGATGATTTTTATATTCAATAAATACGCATCAAATTTCAAGTCCTTTCCCAATCTAGTTTTAATTAAAACTTTAATTCCCAATTCATCACATATGAGTAAGTGGGCCCATCAAAAAGTATAGTATAGGGAAGTAACAAGTATCGATTCTCAAGAAACAACTACCATTAGTTACTTTTCGTACGTTGTTTAACCGACCAATTAAAGCGATGAAAGAAGAAAGATATAAATATATACAACTCTAGGAGAGAAGAACATGTATTTCGATATAAATTCTTGAAAACATGATAATGAATTACTAGTAATTATCACAATTAATCATTATCTTGGCATCATGAATCAATAAAATAGAATCCAATTCTTTCCTATGTCATGGACTCACTATCTCCTAGTTAAATTAATGGGTATACTTTATCTTACCAATCAACCAAAAGATGTATGAAACTCATTCTTAAACTAATATCCCTATACTCTAGGCGACATAAAATATGAAACTAGCCAATAACCTTATACTCCAGATGAAATAAATTAATCTTTGATTACTTAGGTTCTTTTGCACTTAATTTTCTTTTCCAAGTCCGTTAAGAAACAAGACATATAAAATCAATAGATTGAAACCAATTCCTAACCTTTTTCCCATGTTAATTAGAAGAAAGATCTAATTCCATCAATTCAGAAAAAAAAAAGTAATCAAATGCCAAGGATAATAATCAATTGATCAAAGAACTAAACTAACTCAACCTTATAGATCCATAATTAACATCCAACTACAATAAAGACATTGATCTCATCATTGTTTAAGAATCAAAGAACAAAGTTTTAAGAAAGAACTCATAGATGAGTCCCCTTCTTTCTCTCTTGAAAACTCTCTGGATACAATACCCCTTTTGATGAATTCTCCCTTGAATGAATGATTTCTAGCTTCGATCCTTCCAATCCTTTCCCTTAAAAAAATATTGCATGATTAAAATTGTTATCTCTAATTATGTACATACTTATTTCTAGGATGTTTTAGCCTTGTATGTAAAACCCCGGAAAACCTAGGCCCGCTAGGGCTGGGGATGTCGCCTCGTCCAAAGGACAAGGAGTTTTTATAACTAGGACACAAATAAAATTGCTGAAATAAATAATACTCAATCTAAAAAAAGAATTTATTACAACCCAAAATACTTCAAAAGTACATCCATGAAATCCTAAAACAAAAACCATAATTAAAATCATCCACACTCGTCTCCCCAAAGCAGTACATAAAATCAAAAAAACACATTCTCTTCCCAAGGTAGCTACTCACCCACAACAGGATCAACCTGAAAATCATAATAAAAGGTGGTGAGATAGAAATCTCAGTAAGTCCGTGTGTGCTTTGGGTGTTTAGTGGAAACAGTTCATGGATGCAAAGTATGAAATCTTTATAAGAGAAACATCGGCAAGCAATAAACATTAGTCAAAAGCAAGAGTGGCGTTTTGGCTCTTCTAGCCATACATAAGTAATGAAATCAACCACTCGAAAGAAAGGGATATGGGTTACCACACTTTGAGCCCCATAACCGGTCAGAATGCCTAACACGTTGTGTAGACTGACAAAAGTAGGTGATCAGCCTACTGGGCAAGATACTCCTCATTCTCTATACCTAAACAACCGCCGGGTGTCCATTCCGGCAAAAACATAGTCACTTGACTAAAACAAAATAACCTGCTAGCTCGGACCGGCACGACTCATTGGAACTGGCATCTTATCCAGGAAGGACTCACCCCTCAGAGGTGGCCACCTACTGAGAGACTCACCCTAACCCTTCAAAGACTAGTCCTAGTAGCCTACCCTTATTGAGTACTCAACGACGTTTCCCACTTGGGATAAAATGAACAGAGCATTGCTCTGCATGAAAATAGCAATTTGAGGGTTTCCAAGGTTTTGAGCGAAATCAGTTTTAGAAAGAATTTCGAGTTTGGAAAATCTGCTCATTAACTTTTGAATAATTCCAGCGTTGGAAATAAAGATGAATTCAACCCTCAATTGCCTTCAAATAAACAAGTGTCCATACACTCCATATTTAGCTTGCCATAAGAAAACATTTCACATCGATAGGTTTTATGCAGGAGCTTACCTGATTCTTGCTCACAACAACAAGGTCTTGAACAGCTGACCTAACCCCACATGGGCAAATACAAATCTTAATCAGATTTAAGCCACAATCCACTTCCTCAATTTTAAATCAACTCAATTCACTACTACCATGATCCTAGTGTCCCAAGCTTTAAGGCAAAACAATAATTGAATAGGTTTATAAGCTAAATTTAATTTGTTATTTAAGATAATTAATGGATTAGGAAATAAATTCTAATAAGTTGAAAGTTTAAATCTTGTTAAGGAAAATTTAGAGTTTATTTGATCAAGAGCCATAGGTGGTATTAGGTAAACTAGTGATTTAATGATAGCTTAGTTGTTAGAAAATAATTGATAGCTAAAACTAGTTAAGATTAAATTTAATAAGTCTTTCTTGGAAAATAATAAGTAAATCCTTAAGGGTCTTGATCTAGTAAATATTTTATTAAGTATAAATCTTTTTCATAAGAGCTTTAATTAATTTTCTTTATTTTAAATAATATTTTTTTATTTTATTTTCTAGAAAAATCATCATTTATTTGACTAAAATATCCTTTACATATATTATAATTCCAAATCTACCATTCCTAGGGTTTTCGAAATTCTTTAGCAAAAATTATTAGTAAATATTTTATTCATGAAATAAAATTTGCTTAGGGACAACTAGATCATGATCAAGATTCCATGGTCAACCATAATCAATAACATACTCAATCCTTCAATTCTTCAAATCATCCAAGTCTTTCACATAGGCATAGATCTAAATTTATTATTACATGATTTAACCTCTACTAGTATAAACATTATCATGGCTTCAAAATCTAATCATGCGTACAAATCTTATTCACCAATGGTGACATAATCTCTAGCATGCTTCATCATAAATACTACCTATGACTTGCATCAAATCTCAACTCATCATTAAATCCACCAATATAACGCTTTCATGCATAAATCCCATCTCCTTCACAATCATACATATACTCATGCTTCAATCAACAACATCACATACACAAACCCATCGCCATTCATCAACCTAAAGGCATGATTCTAAATTTTAAAAAAGAGGATTGAAGGTACTTACTTGATTGGTGAATGACTTGAAGGAGTTTAGAGAAGATCGCAACTCCTAGATGGCTAATCTTGTTCAAGAAAGGTGGCGAAAGCATGGCCATGGAGGAAGAGACCATTCGGCCAAGAGAGAGAATTTCGGTCCATGAGAGAGAGAGAGAGAGGAGAGAGAGAGAGAGAGAGAAAGAAGTCATTAGTGTGATTATTCATATAGGTTTTCATTAGAGATCAAGTTTGAAGAGGATGAAGTTGTTAGAATAAGTTTACCTTGAAGATGTTCTGTTCTTCACAGAAATTTCTGCTTTTTTATCCAAAGTAGCAAGATGATTTGTAGAGTTTGATGTTAATAAGGGTGTTGATGGATGCACAGCAATGAGTAGACTAAATCTGGAGATTTTTGTGAGGGTTTGAGGTGGTTTGGAGGGGTATTAGGTGTAGAGAAGAAGTAGGTGTTCTTGGTGTAGTGTGTGTGTGTGTGTGTGTGTGTGTGTGTTCTTGTTGCTTGAAGAAAATCGAGAGAGAGAGAATAAGAAGCTGTCGATTTTCTGAGGAATTGGGGCTGCCGAAATTCTGTAGGGTTTAGGGAGTGATTCCTCTAATTTGGAAGGGAAAGAAAAGGTTAGTTGTTACAATCCTTGAAGAATATTTTTAGGAAGAGAATTTAGAAACTAGATATTCTAGGAATATCTTGATTTTTCTGGACAGCTTTGAAGTCTCCTATGGCCGATTGGATTGTGCAGCTTTTCTGGGGAATTAAAGCTGGTTAAAGGAGGCTTGTGATGGCCGAAACTAAGGTGCACAATGGTGGAGAAGATGTCTGATCAATTGAGCAAAATTTTATGGAAAGTTGTTAAACAAGATGGCTGAAATTTTGGAAAGTAATCAAGCTAAATTGCAAAGATTTGGTTGAGGGATTTTCGGTCAGCCATGGAGGGAATTTCTTGCAGAAGCTTCAGGGAACAATGGAGATCTGTTAATGGAGGTTTAAGGGAGGTTTTGACAGAAGTAGGTTGGGGTTTTCGGTTGGAACAAAATAGGAAACAAGCTGGACAAAAATTCTGCACAGAAATTTCGCTGTACAGGAATTTTCTAGCAGAATTTTCGTCTGCCATTTCCAGCAGATTTGCAGTGAGTTTTGAAGGGGATTTCAGGGGTATTTAAGGCTGGTTTCCATCCTTCTTTATGGAGGAAAAACATGACTAAGGTGCTGCACAAAATCCGGGAGAAAACAGCTTGGTTTGGAGCTCTCAAAGTTGATTTTCGTACAGGAATTTTTCCTGTTTTGCTCCAGCTTGTGCAGTCCGAAATTGGCCAAGAATTTTCAGGTTTCAAACTGATCCTATGGACTATTTTTCTGGTAGCATTTGGGAGGGAATGTGAGCTAGAATTTTCGACCTTTTGATGGTACAACAAGCTGAAAAATTTCAGCTTATTCCATGAAGATAGATGAACTAAGATAGAGGAAAATTTTCAGCAAGCTTTCATGGGGGATTTTCCTCTTGAATTTTCCCACAATTCATTTACATTTTCCAAACCATGAGAAGCCTTTTACTAGGACATTTTGATCCTAAAAGACCTTAGTCCTCTACTGAATTTTCTGGAAAGGAAAAGGATAGAGCTCCTTGATCAAGCTAAGGAGTTGGAAATTAAGAAAAACTAAAGATCAAGGGAGAATGAATTCCCTTTAGGCATTTCGCGAAGAACAAAAGAGTGAAGTGAGAATTCTCCTAACATGTCTCTCCTAGGACATCATCACCACATTGATCTAGGCCCTCATGGCCGAAACCATCCTTTTCCAAGCAAAATAAAATTTACTCAAGCTAGAGCTTCTATGATGGACTTTGAACCTTAGACCTCAAGAATTAATTCCAAGGCTCTAACCACTAAACTACAACAACTCTTATTGCTATTTCTACTAGAAAAATTATTTCCTATTCAATCCACAAGCTATCTCCTTATTTTCCCCCCGGGGAAAAATTATCATTTTGCCCCTCTCACACATCACTCACCAACAAGACTTCAAGATAATAAAAAATCAAATTCAAAGAACATAGAAATCATATGAAAGCATATTTAATCATGAAATATAGCATGATATGCATCCCAACCCCCTTACTCTAAGGTTGGTCTTGACTGGGGTTTCACATATTGTTGTACAACATTCATAAAAGTCCAATAGTGAAAAGAAGTATTTTCCAAATTGAATTCAGCAAATTCTGTAGTTGTAAAATTCCATTGATGCAAACAGAGGTGAACCGACTCCGGTTTAGTGCTTGAGTCAGCATTGGCTTGTTTTTGGAAATTTGTTCTTCATTGTTCTTGCACGAACAGCCATGGCTTGAGGTGTAGCCAACCATGGCATGGTATTTTTATGTCTTGAAACCAGTCACAAGCTTGAGATAAATGGTTACTAGCTTGCTTTAGTATTCAAGGCAGCCCATGCCTTGATATATTTGGTCACTGCCTTGCTCTCACAAAACTTCAAGGTAGTCCATGGCTTGGTAGTAAGGCATACTCGCCTTGCTATCTCTCAAGCCTCCGTTCGTTTTGCTTGTTGTTTCTTAGTTGGCTTTTGGCTTCTTGGCTTGAGCTTCATTGCTATGGCTTGGCTGGGATTTTTCTTTAGCTTTTGGTGCCCTGTATCTTTCTATCTTCTATCGTGTTCCAATATCCCCATTTTTTCTCCATTTTCACACATTTTGTTCATGTTTCCACAAATGTTCTTCAATCCACAAAAATATAACAAAGAGAGGGAAATCAATGGTATCTAACCTAAATATCAATAATAAACACATAATAAATACCCTCAAAATATGAATATAATTACCACTATCAGTTCCCCCACACTTAAGCTTTGTTTATTCTCATGCTGACATTTTAAACACATCACACAAAATAACTTATCTCATCAGCAAATTCATCCACAACAAAGCCATTACTTTCTTCCAACTTTGAACATAGACTTCTCTTTTATTCAAAACTTTCAAAATCGTTGCAAACTCATGTATTAGACCGAATATCCCAAGGCCCTCAAAGTTAAGTAAAACAAGCTCATACATAGTACAAGAAAATTATTTCACCCTTCAAGCTAACATGTAAAATAAGCTTCATGAAATTGAATTTGCACAACTCTAAGTTGAAAAATAAGAAAACTCTCAATTTTTTTTCAAGGCAATTGTTTTCCAAAGATTTAGTGAATTTAGCTACAAATGAATGGATTCACTCACCGTATTAGTGTTAGGATTGTGACACAGAAGTAATCATTTGTACAATATATTTTTTCACATTAAATCAATAAAAGGTATTATTTTATCTTTCAATTTCTTTGTTTCATATATTTATGTGTATAAAACTGTTCGATAAAGTCCCAAGTACAACATTGTGTGAAGGAAATCATGATAGAGATCGTGATGTGAGGTTCCCACTACACTGAACTATGTTTTTGCTTAAATTATTCCTACTCATAGTATTAATGAGGTGGGACATCATTAATGTGCTAATACTAGCATATGTTATACTTCTTGATTTTATTAAGCAGTAGTTCTCACATTGGTGAGAATGCTAGTACTTAAAGTTAACACGTGACCTAATCATGAGATAATAACATTGATAACTATTTAGTGACAGTGATAGAATCTCGTTATAGTAAATGTGCAAGTATCCTTAGACTTGAGATATCCAAGGTACTTTGTTTGCTGAGCATTTTACTTTGATTCTAATCTTTGGAGTCAGATCAAGGGTTACCTATAAGATAGATATTAGGTACAATGTAAAGTAAATGAAAGTATTTGAAAAGGTCAATAAATGATTCACCATTCATAATAGGAGGAGCGAATATCTCAATATCACTTGTAGGAATCATTACTCAAGAAATCCTTGGCCAAGGCGACTATGTGTTGGAAATAGTTAAAATTGATACACGTACTGAGTAATAGATTCCAGGAACAAGAACTAAATCGTTGGGCCAATATTATTTAATATTCTAAAGGGAGTTGGCACTAATTTTATACTTTAAACCGAATAAGATACTGTATAGTGAAAGAAAGTTTATTACACTGACGGTTTGCTATTGAAGGGTTCATGTCAAGCCACTTGATTTTCTGGACTTTTTGGTGGTCGTGATGTATTGCTAGATATTGTTCATGATCTGCTAAATATGGATTTATTAATTAGAAAATTAATAAATTTAATTCTAATTAGAACTAATAAATTAATTCTAATTATTTTAAAGATTATTAATTCTATTATGATAGAATTAATTCATATTAGCTACCAAATGACTAAAAAACCTAATAGGTCACACACAATAAAAGAATTGGTACTCAAGTTATTATATGATAATATTATGGAGTTAATTTAATAGGTTTGTGATTGAATTATAAACTAGTTATAATTCAAGGGTTATTGCAATTTTAGAAACCTAAAACCCATAAGAGAAAAATACTTCATTATAATTGTTTCCTAAATTATTTAGAAGGTATCTTGGATGCTTTAAGAAAGTAAAAGGATGGAAAATTAATTATTTAGTTCCTAAATTTTTTAGGAAACCAAATTAAAGCTTTCCATGCTTACCTAAGGCGGTGGAAAAATATATGTATATGTACGTTGTGAACTAAATCATTCTTGTTCTTTCTTGGAAAATTCTGCCATCTTCAAGGAAAGGAAAAAAACCTTCGTAGCCTTTTTCCTACTTCTCTTCTCTAACATTAAATCCCTAACACCGCAAAAATTATACCTACTAGATCAGTTTCTTTGTGCCGTTCTTGAGTACAATTCCTTGTGTGGATTACTGTTAGAGAACTCCTATTCTTGGAATTTGGTGGCTCGATTGGATTGAATTTTGAAGGGTATTTGTGCGGAAGAAAATTTTAAAAGCTACGTTTTCGAGGTAACTAATTTTTCTTCCTTCTAATCCGTTTCATTACATATGAGTGATCCTGTTGCATAGATTTTGTTTTAATTTCCGTTGCATGTAAATTGGTTTACATAATCAAAATCCAGCAATGGTATCAGAGACATATCATATGTGTTTTATGGGTTTATTATTAAGTTTGAAATTGTTTCAAAAAAAAAATTTCGGGTCCATGAAAATTGTTTCATGTAAAATTTTATTCTAGAAATTTGTTTTAGTGGGTTATGGACAAATTGTTTGTTCTGTGGAAAAATAATAATACAGAAACTGTTTTTGTATAGAGGAAAAAAAAAGGGAGAGGTGCGAAATTGTTTCCAAACAATTGTTTGCAATTTTGATTGGAATTCTAATTGCTTCCAATGAGATTATTTTTGAAATTTGAAAAGGAAACAACCAGAAAAATAGTAGGAAATTGTTTCCTATTACTGTGCAAAATTAGTTTATATTGATTGGGATTGGAAATTGTTTCCAATTAATTAAAATTAATTAAAATATGCGTCTTTTATAGCAAAAACCGGTTGAAATTGTTCAAGCCGGAGGAATTAAAGAAAGAAGTAGCATGGCTATATACAAGCTGCGGCTGGCTTGTACAGAGCTAACCGTGGCTAAGGCACAGTCACAGACGGCTATGTATTTTTAATAAAAATATATATATATTCCTTCTTTAATTCAATGTTTTAACCACTGGTTTTTCTTATTATTTCCTATGGGACCCTCTGAAATATTTTTCTTCCAAAAGGGCCACAAGATTTTTCCCAAAATTTGATTTTGTGACTTATTTAAATTTCTAAAATAATGTTTTTTGAATTTAATATTTTATGTATATTTATTTTTTACTTAATGTGTTTTAAGCATGATATTGGCATGTTGACTTAGTTATAGACTTAGACCAAATTAATTTGATTGATTTAAATTGTCATACATTTTATTGCTTTATTTTGAATAAATAGGGCATGCGTGTCTTGCCTTTCCCTACAATTCTCTTGTAATTTCTCTTCTCATCTAAATCCCCTCAAATGTAACTTAAGATTTCTTCATGAGGAATTTATGTAATTAGATTACATAGATTAGATAGGATTAGAAATTATTT
This sequence comes from Voacanga thouarsii, assembly GCA_026120185.1. Lineage (NCBI taxonomy): Eukaryota > Viridiplantae > Streptophyta > Magnoliopsida > Gentianales > Apocynaceae > Voacanga > Voacanga thouarsii. The sequence continues at coordinate 1,269,440 of JANUWF010001885.1, read as the reverse complement.
TACACAATTATAGAGATGGCGATCAAGCACAAAGCAAGAAGATGGTGAGACTTTCTTCTCAAACATACACGAACACATAGGTTTGACCAAAATTAATTTCCTTCTTAGCTCAAGGAAATTAATCTAGAAAAGTCAATAACTATGCCATGTAACTGAGTCTATTACCATTATATCAAAGTGTTGATATTTTACATGCCAAACGATGAGACAGCTAATTAAATAATTAAAATCCCTCAAATAATATTAAATCTAAAGCCTTCCATTAGTATAGCAAGAATGAGAGTTCTTTTTCGAGATTAGGTTATTCGGCATACCCAAGATTACTCGACATTAAGCATGTTCAAGATATGGAATATGATTTCGGATTAATGGATTAGATTTAAGTAATATCTTTATCCAGGTTGGGCATACCCAAGTGTAAAGAATATTAGAGGCTAAGTTGGGGTAGCAATAAGTGCTTTAAGATTAAAACATGTTAATACCTAACAATCCGGTAGTTTCATTTGATGTTATTAGTATTAGATACCTACCATTAAATCTAAGAGTGGTTTATTGGGTATATCCAAGGTCATTCTTAAAAAATTTGGATATCGGTCTACTAGGAAAGCTTCCAATGGGCTTTTCCAAATCAATAGTGGGGGCTATTGATTTAAAGAACATAGTTGTTTAATTAAAGACCTAATTAAATGCATTTCATATGCATATATATATATATATATATATATATATATATAGCATAATGTCTCTTATCTTTCATCTAGGTAATTTGCATCATGACAACAAATTTGAACTTACGTAGCATTTTGCAAACAAACAAGCTCGCTGAATTAAACTTCTTAGACCGGTATAGAAATTTGAGAATCGTTCTCAAATTGGAAAGGATGCTCTACGTGTTAGATGCTCCAATTCCACCACTATTAGCTAATAATTCTCTTGCTGAAGAGCATGAAGTCCACAAGAAGCATAAAGAGGATAGCGTCGATGACCACTAAGCTTCAAAAATAGCATGAGCATATGGATGCTCATACTATTATCTTCTATCTAAGAAAGCTTTTTGATAAACAAGTAAGAATGGAGAAATATGAGATCTCTAAGCAGTTATTTTATTCTAAGATAGTAGAAGGCATTTCAGTGGCCACTTATGAATTTCAAATTCTGGGATTAATTAAGAATCTTAGATCCCTTGGGTTCATTATAGATCATAAATTAAGTAGACATAATTCTTCAATCTTTGCCAGCTATTTTTTCACAATTTTTGATGAACTACTAAATGAATGATATTGAGACCACTATACCTAAGTTGATGAATCTTCTTAAGACTATAGAGTCTTCTATGAAGAAAGAAAATAATGCCGTCGTATTGGTTGATTCTTCTTCTAACAAGAAAAATATTTCTAAAAAGAAGAAGAATAATTTAACTAAATCTAAACGTGGTGTAAAGAAGAAGGAGGCAGCTGCCAAAGGCCCATGTCACCATTGTGGAAAAATAGGCCATTAGAGGTGCAACTGCAAAAGCTACTTGTAGATTGTTAAGGAAAAGCAGAAGAAGGAGAAGCTTGCAAGAACTTCTACTTCTAATCCTAGTATGTTTATGATTGAGATCAGTATTGCTTTTAATAATAAGGTATGGGTATTAGATACTGGATATGGAACTCATTTGTGCAATAATTTGCACGGACTAAAGAGCAGTAGGAAGTTGGAGAAAGGTGATGTGGACCTTCATATAACAAATGGAGCAAAGGTTGTTGCACTTGCTGTGGGGACTTATTATCTATACTTACCTCCCGGAATAATTCTAGTACTAGAAAAATGTTATTACGTGCCAATTTTACTTAAAAATATTATCTCATTTGCTTGTTTAGATTTACTTGGATTTTATTTAATTTTTATGGATAAAAGTTGTTCTTTTCATTAAATAATATCTATTATGATACTAAAACTTGATGAATGGCTTATATATTCTAGATATGGAAAAATTAATTTCTTAATATAAATAATAAAAAGCCAAGAAAATATAACACAAACCTATCTTACTTATGATATTATCATTTAGGACATGTAAATGAGAATTATATTTCTACATTACACATGTGTGGTGACTTAGGCTAATTTGATTTTGAATCATATGAAACTTGTGAATCTCGCTTACTAGGAAAAATGACTAAATCCTCTTTTTCTAAGAAAGAAGAAAGGGCTAATCAATTATTGAAAATAATATATACTGATGTATATGGACAGTTGACATTGCAAGTAAGAGGGGGTTATCAATACTTCATAACCTTCATTGATGATTATTCTCGATTTGGGTATTTGTATTCAATAAAATACAAATCTGCAGCCTTTGACAAGTTCAAAGAATTCAGAAATGAAGTAGAGAAATAACTTGGTAAGATTATTAAAATTCTAAAATCCGATCGAGAAGGTGAATACTTAAGCCAAGAGTTTATAAGTTATCTTAGAGATAATGGGATATTATCTAAATGGACTTCACCGCATACACCTCAGCATAATAGTGTATTTGAAAGAAGGAATCAAGTTTTATTAGATATTGTTCGATCCATGATGGCTTTTGCTAATCTAACAAAATCATTTTGGGGATATGCACTAGAAACTGCTGTTTATATTCTAAACAGAGTTCCATAAAAAACGGTGGACACTACCCCATTTGAGCTATTTTATGGTAAAATACCAAAGCTAACTCACATAAGAATTTAGGGATTTCTTATTTATGCGAAGAGGACAAAGTAAGACAAATTAGAGAATAAGTCTGACAAGTGTTTGTTTGTTGGATATCTAAAAGAATCGCATTGATATTATTTCTATCTTCTTATTAAAACAAGGTGTTTTTTTAAGGCATGTTGTTTTCCTAGAAAAAGAATTCATGCTTAAGGGAGATAGTAAGAGCAAAATTGAACTTAATGAATTTTAATAAGCTCAAACAAAAAACAATCCTAAATATATCGATAAAATAGATGAACCATCTAATACACAAGAACCTTGTAGGTCAAGTAGGATATATGTAGTACTTGTTTGATTTGGATTTCTCATCATTGACCACAATGCCGTATCGCTCATAGAAGAAGATGAGCCTACCACTTACGAAAAAGTTCTGAATAGTTCAGAATTTGACAAATGGCTTGAAGCCATGAAGTCAAAAATGTAGTCCATGTATGACAACCAAGTTTGGACTTTGGTTGATCAATCTGAAGGGATAAAATCCATAGGGTACAAATGGATTTTCAAAAAGAAAACCAACATGGATAGTAAAGTGATTACCTATAAAACATAACTAGTTGCAAAAGGTTGTCGTCAACAACATAGCATTAATTATGATGAAACTTTCTCGCCAGTTACCACGCTGAAATCCATTAGGATACTCCTAGCACTTGCTGTTGATTATGAGATTTGGCAAATGAATGTGAAAATAGCTTCCTTAATGAAAATCTGACTAAGAAAGTTTACATAACACAACCTAAGAGTTTTACATCCAAATATGGTACAAAAGTGTGCAAGCTACAAAAGGTCTATTTATGGACTTAAATATACTTCTAGGAGTTGGAATATCCATTTTTGATGAAATAATCAAAGAGTTTTGTTTCATACAAAATATTGATAAAACTTGTGTATATAAGAAGGTTAGTGGGAGTGCAATTATTTTCCTATTACTATGTGTAGATGACATATTACAAATAGAAAATTATGTCTCTATTCTATAATTAGTCAAGATTTAGTTATCAAATAAGTTGTCTATGAAAGAACTTGGAGATTATGCAACCTATATTCTAGAAATAAGAATCTATAGAGATGGATCAAAATCTATTTGCTTAGCCTTTCGCAATCTACATATATAGACAAAGTGCTAAAAGGTTTAGCATGAGTTAAAATTGTACACTGATGCCAGTTTCCAATCCAATAATGATGTTTACAAGTCACAATCATACTGCGTGTTCAATTTGAGTGCTATCATTTGATTTATAAAGTCATGGACTGGAAAAATGTAAAAGATAGAGAGAATTTCCATGGATCAGAATATAGCTGATCTACTAACAAAGGCATTATCCCAAAAGAAACATGATGGTCTTGTTCAGTCATTTAGTATCCGATAATGAATGATTGGGTCTAGTTCAAGTGGAAGATTATACAATGTATTTTTGCACATTAAATCAATAAAAGGTATTATTTATCTCTCAATTTCTTTGTTTCATATGTTTATGTGTATAAAACTGTTAGATAAAGTCCTAAGTACAACATTGTGTTAAGGAAATTATGATAAAGATCATGATGTGAGGTTCCTGCTACAATGAACTATGCTTGTACTTAAATTATCCCTAGTTATAGTATTAATGAGATGGGACATCATTAATACGCTAAAACTAGCATGTGTTATACTTCTTGATTTGATCAAATAGTAGTTCTCACATCTATAAGTATTGTGATACTTAAAGTTAACATGTGGATGCTTGTTACTTGAACAAGTACATTGGATGACCTAACTATGAGATAATCACATTGATAACTATTTAGTGACAGCGATAGAATCTCGTTATAGCAAATATATAAGTATTCTTAGACTTGAGATCTCCAAGGTTCTTTGTTTGCTGAACATTTTACTTTGATTCTAATCTTTGGAGTCAGATCGAGGGCTACCTCTAAGATAGATATTGAGTATAATGTGAAGTAAATGAAAGAAGTTGAGAGGGTCAATAAAGGATTTACCACTCTTAATAGGAGAAGCAAATATCTCAAGGCTACTTGTAGAAATCATTACTCAAGAAATCCTTGGCCAAAGCGACTATGTGTTGGAAATAGTTCCAATTGATACACATATTGAGTAATATATTTCGAGAGTAAGTATTAAAATATTCGAGCCAGAATTAATTAATATTCTGGAGGGAGTTGGCACTAATTCCATATTCTTAGCTAAATAAGATATTGTAAAGGTGAAAAAAGTTTATTGTACTAATGTTTTGCTATTGAAAGGTTCATGTTAAGCTACTTGATTTTCTGGACTTTTGGGTGGTCATGATGCATTCTTAGATATAGCTCATAATTTGCTAAATATGAATTTATTAATTAGATAATTAATAAATTTAACCCTAATTATAATTAATTAATTAATTTTAATTATTAAAAGGATTATTAATTCTATTATGATAGAATTAATTTATATTAGCTACCAAATGACTAGAAAACCTAATAGGTCACACACAATATTAGGAATTGGTACTCAAGATATTATATGATAATATTATGAGGTTAATTTTTTAGAAGAAATAAGAATTATGGGTTAATTATAAAGTGTTATAATTATTTGGGTGAAATTGTAATTATTTAATAGGTTTGTGATTGAATTATAAACTAGTTATAGTTCAAGGGCCTTATTGCAATTTTAAAAACCTAAAACCCATAAGAGAAAAAGGCTTCATTATAATTTTTCCCTAAATTGTTTAGGAGGCATCTTGGATGCTTAAAGAAAGGAAAAGGGTGGAAAATTAATTATTTAGTTCCCAAATTACTTAGGAAACCAGATTAAAGCTTTTTGTGCTTACCTAAGGCATTGGAAAAATATATGTATATGTGTATACTGCGAACAAACTCGCCCTTGTTCTTCCTTGGAAAATTTTGTCATCTTCAAGGAACAGAAAAACTTCAGTAGCCTTTTTCCTAATTTTCTTCTCTAAAATTGAATCCTTAACGCCGCAAAAAATATACCCACTAGCATCGATTTCTTTACGTGGTTCCTGAGTACAATTCCTTGTATGGGTTACTATTAGAGAATTCTTATTCTTAGAATTTGGTAGCTCGATTGGATCAACTTTTGAAGGGGATTCGTGCAGAAGAAAATTTTAAAAGCTACATTTTTGAAGTAACTAATCTTTCTTCCTTCTCCTAATATGTTTAATTATATATGAGTAATCCTGTTGTGCGGATTTCGTTTTAATTTTCCATTGGTGTAAACTAGTTTGTTTGATCAAAATCCAACAATTAGCCCTCTTTACTCATAATTTTTTTTTCTTCTCTTTGCTTTCAAGAATTAATAGCCTCAAGAGAGTGCATCGAACAATAGCTAAATTTAACTTTCCTCGCTAATGATGCATCATCAGCGATAAAAATTCATTTCCTTGCTAATAATGCATAATCAGTGACAAAAATTAATTTCATAACTAAAAATATTAACTTTTATCACTATTAACTATATTTTAGCGACAAAATTCGTATTTCCTAACTAATACCTGTTTGTAAATTTTTAAATATTTACAACATGGCCCCAAAAATTTTGTAAATTGGTCTATAAATTTTTTATAACTACAAAATGGCCTCAAAAATTTGTAAATTTTGTATAATATGACCCTAAAAATTTTATAGCTTGGTCCCTAAATTTGTAAATATATAAAATATGACCCCAAATTTTACTTTTTGCTCCTTAAAATTTCTAAACTTATAAAATGATAACCAAAAATTTATAAATTGGTCATTAAATTTCAGAATATTTAAAATATAATCCTAAAATTTTTAAAAATTAGTCACTAAATTTTTAAATATTTATAAATGCATTATATTTTGGGCTGATTTATAGAAATTAAGCTAGATAATGTAGCAAAAAATGTTCAATTACATTCAAATTTGGCCAGAATACCTTTTTTTTTTTTTTTTATCAAATTCAATAAATCTAATCATTGGATTTTTAATTTGATACATGTATCTTTGTAAATGCATTAGGTTTTGGATATTTTTCTAGATATTGTACTAGATAATATGCCAATATATATTCGATTACCTTCAAATTTTGTCATAGAATGTTTCAAAGCAATTTTAGCAAATCTAATGGTTGGATTGTTAATTTGATATGCCTTTATTTGTAAATGCATTAGGTTTTTGGTTTTTTTTAGATATTATGCTAGATTATATTCCAAAATATATCCAATTACTTTTAAATTTTGACATAACACTTTTTATAGTAATTTTAATAAATCTAAGGGTTGGATCATTAATTTGATACGCCTATCTTTATAAATGCGTTAGGTTTTGAATATTTTTCTAGATATTATGCTAGATTGTGTGCCAAAATATATCCAATAACCTTGAAATTTTGTCATAACATTTTTCTTAGTAATTTTAACAAATATAACGGTTGGATCATTAATTTGATTTGTCTATCTTTGTAAATACGTTAGGTTTTGGATATTTTTCTAAATAATATGCTAGAGAATGTGCAAAAATATATCCGATTACTTTCAAATTTTGTCATAAAACTTGTCTTAGAAATTTAACAAATCTAACGATTAGATCGATAATTTGATATGCCTATCTTTGTAAATGAGTTAGGTTTTGGATATTTTTTTAGATATTATGCTAGATAATGTACCAAAATACATCCGATTACCTTCAAATTTTGTTATAACACTCTTCCTAATAATTTTAACAAATCTAACGGTTAGATCACTAATTTGATATGCCTATCTTTGCGAATGGGTTAGGTTTTAGATATATATATATATATATATATATATATTATGATTAGATAATGCGCTATATCTGATTACCTTAAATTTTTTTTATAACACTTTTCTTAGCAATTTTAATAAATCTAACGGCTGGATTACTAATTTGATATGCCTATCTTTGTAAATGCGTTAGGTTTTAAATTTTTTTCAAGATATTATGCTAGATAATGTGACAAAATATATCCGATTACCTTTAAATATTCTTATAACACTTTTCTTAGTAATTTTAGCAAATCTAATGATTAGATAGCTAATTTGATATGCCTATCTTTGTAAACGTGTTAGGTTTTTGATATTTTTCTAGATATTATGCTAGATAAAGTGTCAAAATATATCCAATTATCTTAAAATTTTGTCATAACATTTTTCTTAGCAATTTTAAATAAATATAATGGTTGGATCATTAATTTGATATACCTATTTTTGTAAATGCGTTAGGTTTTGGAATTTTTTTTTTTTAGATATTATGCTAGATTATATACCAAAATATATTCGATAATCTTCAAATTTTATCATAACACTTTTCTTAGTAATTTTAACAAATCTAATGGTTGTATTGTTAATTTGATATGTCTATCTTTGTAAATGCATTCAGTTTTGGATATTTTTCTAAATATTATGCTAGATAGTGTTCCAAAATATATCTAATTACCTTCAAATTTTGTCATAACACTTTTCTTAGTAATTTAAAAAAATCTAACGGTTAGATCGTCAATTTGATACGCCTATCTTTGTAAATGCATTAGCTTTTGGATATATTTTTTTTTGGTATTATGCTAGATTACATACAAAAATATATCTGATTGCTTTCAACTTTTGTTATAACACTTTTTCTAGTAATTTTAACAAATGTAATGGCTAAATCGTTAATTTGATATACCTATCTTTGTGAGTGTGTTAGGTTTTGGATATTTTTTAGATATTATGCTAGATAATGTGTCACAATATATCTGATTATCTTCAAATTTTATCATAACACTTTTCTTAGCAATTTTAACAAATCTAACGGTTGAATAATTAATTTGATATGCCTATATGTATTTGGGGTGGGCGGGTGTGTGTGTGTGTGTGTGTGTGTGTGTGTGTGTGTGTGTGTGTGTGTGTGTGTGTGTGTGTGTGTGTGTGTGTGTGTGTATAGTATAGTATATTAATTATGTATATATGTGTATATTAATATAGCCCATTAGAATTTAAGGATACTCATAAAGAAGAATTAGGTAAAATATAAAAGCTAATGGATAAACAAAAATTTATACTATTAACAAAATCAGACATGGCTACTAAATTAGATAAAGTTTTGATAGAGATACAAAAAAAACCATTATCAGCTATGGTGAAAAAATAATATTAGAAATAGATAAAACCACAACTTTAATTAGAACTTTGCTACAACAAAGAGATAGAGAAAAGAAAAAGAAAGAGTTATAGAACCAGAAAAAAAAAAAAGACAAGAATGATAATACCAGATGAAAGGAAAAATCCTTTATTAACGTATTCAGAAAGAATGAAAATACCTAAAGGATATAAAGGAAATGAGTAATACAAAAATAAATGAAATTCCACCTAACATAGAAAAGTTAATGACAAAGATAGGAGATATAGGTATGGAAAAACAATTTATAAATTTGAAACCTAAAATAACGAAAATTAAATTAGAATATAATTTCAATATTTCAGATATTCTGAGTACCTATAAAAATCAATCTCAAGATTTTGATAAACCTATTAAAGGATATGCAGGAATAAGCTTGTGTTATGCAACAACAAACAGATAAATTTAATCCTGTAGAAAAGATGAGGGCAGAACCTATTAATCCATTTGGAATATATTTAGATATAGATTGCATATTTAATGTTGAAGAAGCAACAGATAAATGGAAAATGGCAATGAGAATAGCTATTATTGTTAACAAATTAGATAAAGAATCTGTAAGACATTTTGTACCCAGAAGTTACTTAATAGTGCATTAAGATATTGGCAATCTTTTAGAAGATATTCTACAGACAGTATTTGATCCTGATGATAGTTTATCAAACAATATTATTAGAGCTACAAAAGTATTAAAACTTGAATTTTTAGGTGAAAGTAATTTCTTTAAAGATCCATCAACTACACAAAAATATTTGATTGCTCTATTAAGGTTACAACTTTGTGATATGTGTGAAATTGATAGATATATGTGTTTTCGAAGATTATTATTATCATATTTATAATCAAGTACCTAATACATTATCTTATTTACCTCTGTTTTTTACTAAGATACATGACGCTTGGGGACAAAAACTAATAGATAGATATAAACATGGCGATAATGATACATTAGGAAAAAGGATTGCACATTGCAGAGATAAGTTAAGTGAATGGCGTGGAGATGCAATTTTAGCTAAATTAACTAGAGGATTAGGGAAGAAAATTTGTTTATGTTGTGATAGACCAAAACTACCATTAATGATAAGATGTGATAGTCCTTATTATTATAATAAAGTTTAAAGAAAATATAAGAAAAGAAAAGAATAAAAAAAGAGTTATTTTAAGAAAAGAAAAACTTGATATTATAAAAAGAAAAAATATAAGAAGCCTAAAAAACCAACCTTTAAAAGAAGAAATAAAAAGGCAAAAGAATGTCAATGTTATTATTGCAAAGAATTAGGACATTATGCAAATAGATGCCCTAAAAAATTTGATAGAAATAAAAAGAAAATTGAAATCGATGAAGATATTCAAAAAAATGATAAAAGAAGGGGAATTTATTCAAATAGATAATTTTGATGAATTAAATACAGATGAAAGTATTTTTATTCTAACTGATACAGAATATACAAAAAATTCTGAAGATGAATCATATAGAAATAATTGAAATAGATCCAATAATAGATAAAGAAGAAGAATCTTCAAGAGAATATAATAAAGAAATACTTATAGATAAAAGGAAATTAAAACAAATACAACAAGAGAACTTTTCATTAACAAATTATTCAGGATTTCATGTTAATACATTAGAAATATTAGATATAAAAATTAGAAAACATCATCTTTATTATGGATTAAATATACAAGAAAGAGAATTAGAGATACATACATACAAAAACACACACACACACACACACACACATGTAGATATATATTTATATAAAATATACCATTTTGGTATATTTTATATAAATATATATCTACATGTGTGTGTGTGTGTGTACATATTGAAAAAGTATATATATATATATATATATATATATATATAGATAAAAAATATATTAGTATGTTCAAATAGTGTGTGTGTGTGTGTGTATAAATATATATATATATATTAATATATTAAAATAGTGTATGTATATATAAGTACGTATGTGTGTGTGTGTATGTATATGTATATATATTAATGTATGTAGTATTTATATATATGTACGTGTGTATATCTATATCTATATATATTTCGATATAACACATTATTCTCCAAATTTTTAAATATTTATAATATTTCCCTTAAAAATTTTATGAATTGGTCTCTAAATTTTTGAGTATTTTCAATATGACCCTTAAAAATTACAAAATTGATCCTTAAATATAATAATATAGGATATATGTGTATATATATATATATATATATATATATATATATATGTCTATTTACATATATATATATATATATATACATATATGTGTGTGTATATGTATGTATATGTATATATATATATATATATATATATATACATACACATTCATATGAATTTGTGTGTATACATAGGTATATATATATAGATGTATGTGTGTGTATATTTGTATATATATGTCGTGTTATGTGTGTGTGTGTGTGTGTTGAATATATATATATATATATATATTGTGTATATTCATATATGTATATGAATGTATGTATCTATATGTGTTGTATAAATATGAGTATATGTGTATAGATATTTGTATATATGAATTTATATATTTGAATTTGTATATGTGTTGTATACATATGTATATGCACACACACACACACACATTTATACATAATATATACATATATGTATACAAATATATGTATATATGTGTGTTGTATAAATATATAAATAAATATATAAGTATATGTGTATAGATGTGTGTGTGTATATATATTTATTTATTTTTGTATATATTTATATGAATGTGTTGCGTGTATATATATATGTTGTATATATTGATTAATATATTTTTGTAGTAAATTTTATATGATTATTTTATTTTTTATAATAATAATATTGCAAAAAAAAATTACAACAAGAATATTGGGAATAATTTAAATGAAAAAAAAAGGACACAGTCAAGCAGTTGCACTTGGCCCAATGGTTAAGGCTTAACCTTTCCTACGGGAGGTCTTTCGACTCCCACCAAACTCTCCAATTAATTAGAGGGTTATGATTAGGTGCGACTAGTCTATGTAGTGGATTGTGGTCCACAAATAGGTCATGATCAGGTGTGCATGGTCCATGAAGAGAACTATGGTTCACGCAAGGAGGGTTATGATTAGGTGTGAATAGTCTATATAGTGGGTTGTGGTCCACGAAGGGGTCATGATCAGGTGTGCATGGTCCATGAAGAGAACTATGGTTTGTGCGGTTTAGGGTGTTGTGATTAGGTGTGCTGTGGTTCGAAAAAATTAAATAATTTTTATTTAAAAAATATTAATATCTTTAATGAAAAAATATATTTGTCGCTAATGGGAAATTTTTTTTTCGCCATTGACTTTTTGGAGACGAAAAAATTTTGCATTGGCAAGAAATTTTTTATTTGTCACGAAAAATAAATAAAATTTTCTCAAAATTATATTTAATTTCTCAAAAAAAATATATTTTTTGCAATGAAACATTTTTTGTTTCTAAAATTCATCATTGCTAAAGATTTTTAGCTTTAGCGACGAAATTTTTTCTAGCTAAAAGCACAGCCTTTAGTGAGGAAAAATTTTCCTTGCTAAAGAATAATCTTTGGTGAGGAAATTGAAATTTTTGTCACCAAATAGCTTTGGCAATGCGATTCAGCAAGGAAGGGGCGAGGAAGCAAATTTCCTGGCTAAGGGGCTTTAGCTAGGATTTTTTTTTATTTTTTTTTGTCGCGGAAGGCTATTTTTTTTGTAGTTCTCTCCATATTGGCCCCCAATAATTTCAATCAAAATATTTTTTTATATAAAATACACATATTTTTTTCACTCATTTTTTTCAAATCATATATATTTTTTTCCAACTTACTTATTAGCAATTTTTCCACACTTTGTTTTTCGCTAAGGGTCATGCACTTTCCATTCTCTGACCTTTTTTCTCTTCACATTCCTTATTCACAACTAAAAGTTAAAGCAAATTTAGAAACCCATGAAACAAGAATTAATCAACAACGCTTCCCATATTTCATAACATCATCTACATCCAAACTTAAGGAATAATATAAAATTCAAATACTAAAGCATAATCAAGGTTAACTTCAATTTTCAAGACATAACATATTCAACTTAATACATAAGTTTACTTCAATAAAATCTAACTAATTGAATGACAAATTCATATGCAGAGTTAGAGAAATTATAACCTCAATATAGGCAAAACAATTTCATGCCAAAAACATGTTTATGTAAAATTTGAAAAAATTCCCGAAATTGTTGAAGAAAGCATTCAAATTTTCAAAATTTCAATTCCAAAGTTCAAGAAGATGCAGTTAGTGAAAGTATTAAACTCCTCCCCCACCCTTAAATTGGATGTTATCCTCAACGGCCTAAAATATCACAAGAAAGCATATCTATGGGACTGAAAAGAAATAAAGAGGGAAAAGAAATCAATACTTCCCAAGGTACGTTAGTTCTAATGAGAGTGAATTTCTTCCTCCAAAAGTGGAAATGATCATTACTATCAGGAGAGGAGTGAATAAACCTGCAAAAAGAAAAACAAACACATAAGTAAAAGCATAAAAAGAAATTAAAAGAAAACTAATAAAAGAAACAAAAAGCAAAAGCAAAAGCAAAAGTAAACTAAAAATATAAGAAATCTAGAAAAATTAACAAATACTCAAGGACCCCTTGAACTAGATCCTCCAAACGGGCCTTTAGGTCCACCAAAATTATCTCAAAAGTGTCTCTAATGATTTCCTTGAATGTCTTGATTGAGCCTAAGACTACGCAAAATATCACCTTATTACTATTGGGTATCCTCAATTCTACCCAACCTCTGATTTTAGTTTTCTTGGATAGTTCTCATACCAATCATTTCTACCCTCATATGCTCCAAGAAAGTGTGAATCCAAGCTAATATATAATCACTAACACTTGAAGGTCTCCCAGCAGTCCTTCTTGGTAGGGGTACTTCTTTCTCTTCAATTTGTAGCTTAGAAACACTGGTTTGACCAACTGCCCTTGGCCTTAACCATAATTGTGCAGTAATATCAAACTTGTAACCATAATGGCGAAGCAATTGTTCAGTAGTAACACTATGTGAAGTAGTAGTCCTCGCAATTTCATTCTCCCTGCTAACTCCCAAAGTAGTTAAAACCTATGTAATCACTAAGGGAAGCACAAATGCTTTGGAAGTAAGGCCATAAGCTATGACTTTGTGCTTAGATGTTAGCAATAGAGGGGCAAATGGGATAGGTTCTTCATGAAGCAATTTACAAAGAATATAAACATCAATAATTCTAACTTCATGCAAAGTACTTGCTCGGGGGAAAACATTAAAGCACAGAAGATGTACAATAACCCTCAAGTGCGGAGTAAGATCTTTATTAGAAATAAATAAAGAACCATTTTTTTTTTTTTGAAGTTCTAAAGTTCAATCTCAATTCATAACAAGCAGCTTGAAAATTCCAATTTGCATAAGAAATAATTTTCTTACCACAACGATCAATTTCTATCCATGGACCATCATTTTAAATTCCTAAGATCACCTCTAATTTTTGCCTATTTAATTTTATTAAAGTGCCTTTCACCATAGTTTCAATTTTCCTAAGTTGTCATTTCTTTTTATCCTTCATGTTTGCATAGAATTCTTTTACACGTGTAGGAGAGAAAGTACCCCTTAGTTCTAGAATTGGCCTCCCATCCAAACTATCTAAACCTGTGTGTTATGTGAAGTGATTGATCTAGAGAAAGCTAGATGGTTTTTTCAATGATGATTTTATTTGTAGCTCTCTTGGAATACCACTCCATACATTTATTATCAGCAAAAATTAGGGAGTGAAAAGAATATTGTTCTAAGAAAGGGTTATGAGATGAAGATACCCTATTACGTTTGTTCATTTTGCTCCCCTATTTTGTCCTAGGCACGTTCTTCACTTGACAACAAATAGCTTTCCCAAATATATATATATATATATATATATATATATATATATATATATGCAAGTAGACTCCAAAATACAATTACTCCAATGTTTTCAAAAACAACTCCCTCAATTTTCAAAATATCCCTCTTAAAATTTTCCATGCAACAACTATATCCATACTTCCACCAAAAAAATTCCACAATTCAAATAGCACAATTCCAACTAAAAATTCCCTCAACAAAAACACAAGAAGAAGAATATCATAGTATGCTCAAAAAGTACCCAAAATAACTGTAACTGTAAAAATTACAGAAAAATGCATAAACCATCTTAGAAGCAAGAAAAGTACTAGCTGACCATTTTATGCATATTTCCAACACCAAATAAATTTAATAGATATATTTTCAAGGTAAGCAAAAATTTTCTCAAAATTAAGTACAAAAAATTCCAAGAAATTAGAGAAGATAAAATCTACTGTAACTTAAAGATTTTTGTGCTGTAGGCTTCTCCAACTAGTGTATTTCAAGTTTGTACCACAATTTTGAAGCCCAAACTAGAGTTTAATGGTGAATGACTTTTGAAGAATGGAAGAGGATTTAGATGTAAAACAAAAGAAAACAAACAATGGGTGAAGAGAAAAGTAAGTGAAGACTTGAATTTTAGAGGGAAAATGGGTAGAAAAATGAAATAAATTGAAGAAAAAGGAAGCAGTGGTGAAGAAGAAGAGATGAGGAGATGGTGTAATCGGTGAAGAAGCAGAGAAGGCAGCAATGGGTTTGAGAAATTGTTGGGATGTATGCCCTTTGAGACTAGGTTTCTGATGTAATTTTGACTTGTATTAATAAAAGTATTTTTCTCATAAATTGTTTGTCAAATCTTCCTTATATTTGTGCTCAATTTTCATTGAAAAAAACCCATTGTGTTTAAGTAAATGATTCATGTGAATGGAGGTCTTTCACAGTAAGGTATAAATCATGAGTTACTTAACACATAAACTTTTATTCTTAACTGAATGATAAGAATAGAAACTCATCATAGTAAGGTTATTGTGTTGTGAATTCTACATAGGGAATAGCCTACCTTTAGCCAATGAGTAGTCATCTCATTTCATAACACAAGCATAGTTTGTATATGTAAAATTGGATCTGTAGTAGTGGTTTCTAAAAGTACTATATGGTAGAAAGCTAGACTACTACTGCTACAGTGTGGACTTGTACTCTACGGCTTGAGTATAAGTTGGGGGTCTGATGAAGCTGGAAGCGTATGTCTTGATATACTATAGTTGAAATTCTTCAGTAGGGCTAATATACTTATATGTTGGGTATATATAAGTAGTTAGTTAATATAGATTTGTACAAGATAGTTTCTACACTATATCGCCCCTTATGGTTGTTCGAATGATCTAGTTATCTAAGGCCCTGGGAAACATGACTTGGATATTTGCTTTATGGTAGCTCTCTTGGAAAGTGGAAATATTTCAAGAAATCATGGATCATTAGATTAAAAGCCTAAAGATGAGAGATGCCTTTTAGAGAGGTGTTAGTACACTTTTTCCTCTCTAAATGCATAGCAATGTGTAAAGGGGTATTTTAGTCATTTTACCTGTAGCTCGAAGGCATAACTAGTGCAACATTGCCCCTGAGGTCAATATTTTCTCATAGTGATATTAGAAAATATTTAAAATGCAAAATAAAACTGTTTATATAGCAAGGGTATTTTGGTCATTTTAGTAGCCTAGATGATATGACTTTTTGTTCATCGGAATAGCCCGTAAGTCCGAATTAATTTGAGGTCGAGACAATGGTCTCAATTAAAAGGATTTTATTTTATTCAAAAAGTCTAATTTATTTTTGGACTGAAATAAAATAAAAAATGAGATATATTATATTTATTATCTAATTTAATTGGTTAATTAACTATTCAGTGTCCAAGTCCAGATTGAATAATTAGAAAATTAACCTAGGCCTAAACTAGTTAAAAAGGCTTAAATAATTATTTTAGTTTATTTGGGCTTATTATTTTTTTTATTGGGCTATTTTAATATGCCCAAGAAATAAATAATTAATGATTATTATCTTAGACTCATTGGGTCTAAGGAAAATAATAAATTATTAATGGCCCAATAGCCTGAACAAAATGATTTTTTTTTTTAAATTCACGGAATAGAAGAGTTGAGGCTAAGCCAAATCTCTTTTGTTGATAGTCTCTGAGTGTTTTAAAATATCAAAACCCCAGTGTTTTGGTTATCAAATGTGTGAGTCGTGTGTCTTGTTTTTACTGAGAGCATACACACGAAGGAAGGAAAAAACCAGAAGCTCTGTTTTTCAGTCTTCTCTCTTGTTCCTTTTTTTATTTTTATTTTTATTTTTTTGGTTTCATGATTTTGCTAATCAATAGCAAAGGATGAAGAACTATTTCTGAGACTATATTTTCCTCGCCTAAGTTGTTTCACCAATGAGTAATAGGTAGTGGAATAATCTGAGTTCTCAAGAAGGACTTGCGTTCATGCAAACAATAAGAAGTAGATGAATTGCGGGATTTCAACTGGAATCATCATCATGCGAAGAGGCCATCCCAATGGTTCAATGGGCTTCTTTATAGCCAAAGAAAACTTTAAAGCATAAAGGTACAATATTTTCGCTTCCGCTAGCCTGTGTGTTTTTGTTTTTTGCCATTGTTTGGCATTTGCATAGCTTTCGTTATGTTTCCATAGCTTCAGAAGTAAGAAAAGAAGAAAACAATGGGAAGAAGAAAAAGTGAAGTCTAGGAGGAAAAGGAGAAGAAAATGAAAAGGAAATAGAAAAGATAAAAGGAAAAGAAAGCTAGAGGGGCCCAAGCTTGTTTTTTTGTGCAAAAGAGAAGAAACTAAAGATGGCTTCGGTTGTCTTTATTTGGGAGGTGTTGACCGACGCCAGCACTAGCTTGTGTAACCAATCTGGCACTAGCTTGGTCCAGGAACACGGCCTTTTTTTTTTTTTTTTTCTAAAATAACGCCAAATAGGCATTTGGAAAAAAACTACTGGCAAAATTTTTATCTTTAGAGAAAGAAATGAAAACAATCCTAAAATAAGGCATGAATGCAACACAATTAAAACAAGAATGTGCAAAACAAAAAATAAAAATTATTCTAAAATAAAATAAAAATAAATTTAGTTTTGTCCAAAATATCGTCAGTCTAGCCTATCATAAACGAGAGTCACAACCTAAAAAATAAAGAGAGTTAGTATTAACGCAAAAGTTACAACATAAGAATTATCAAATATTAAAATAAGTAAATTTACAATTAAAACACCTATATCATATTAACATCAGGTTAGTAAAATCAAAGAGGTACATATACAACACATTCAATCATACAATTAAGTCAAGTTAATAATTATCTACACATATTTACCTACTTACATATTCACATGGACAAATCAAAGGAATCTAAGCTTTTAGGATATTGTTCCGTGACAATGGCGCCAAAAACTTGATACGTCAGATTTGGGTATATAAAATCATGCAATTTCTAGTCCATTCCCAATCAAGTTTTAATTAAAATATTCATTTTCAAACCACACATATGAGCAAGTGCACTCATTGAAAAACATAGTATTGGGAAGTAAACAGTATCGATCCTCAAGGAACAACTACCATTAGTTATTTTTCATACATTGTTTAACCGACCAATTAAAGTGATGAAAGAAGAAAGATAAAAATATATACAACTTTAGGAGAGAAGAACATGTATTTAGATAGAAATTCTTGAAGACATGACAATGAATTACAAGTAATTATCACAATTAATCATTATTTTGGCATAATGAAGGAATAAAATAGAATCCAATTCTTTCCTAAGTCATGGACTCACTTTCTCCAAGTTAAAATTAATGGATATACTTTATCTCACCAATCAACCAAAAGATGCATACAACTCTTTCCTCAAACAATATCCCTATACTTTAGGTGACATTAAACATGAAATTAGCTAATAACTCTATACTCTAAGCGAAATCAACTAATCTTTGATTACTTGATTCTTTTATGCTTAACTTTCTTTCCCAAGTCCATTATGAAAGAACAAATATAAAATCAATGAATTAAAACTAACTCATATCTCTTTCCCAAGTTAATTAGAAGAAAGATCCAATTCCATTAATTCATCAATAAAAACAAGAATCAAATACCAAAAATAATAATCAATTAATCAAAGAACTAAATAAATTCAAAATCATGGATCTAAAAATAACATCCAACTATAATAAAAATATTGATCTCATCATTGTTTATGAAAAAGAAAACAAAGGTTTAAGAAAGAATTCATAAATAAGCCCCTTTCTTCTTCCCCTGAAAACTCTCTTGAAACAATGATCCTTTTGATGAATTCCCTCTTGAATTAATGATTTCTAGCTTCGATCCTTCCAATCCTCTCCCTAAAGAAAATATTACACGATAGGAAATATTATCTCTAACTATGTACATACTTGTTTCTAGGATATTTTAGCATTGTATATATATAGGTGTACAGCATTCCTAAAAGTCCAATAGTGAAAAAAAGTATTTTTCAAACTAAATTCAGCACATTCCACAGCGGTATAATTCCACCGACATTGCAAACAGAGGTGAACTGGCTGCTGTTTAGTACTTGAGCCGGTCTTGGCTTGATTTTGGAAATTTGTTCTTCGTTGTTCTTGCATAGGTGACCATGGCTTGAGATGTAGCCAGCCATGGCTTGGTATTTTTATGTCTTGAACCGGTCACAAGCTTGAGATAAATGGTCACTGGCTTGCTTTAGTAATCAAGGCAGCCCATGCCTTGACACAGGCAGTCATTGCCTTGCTCTCACAAAATGGTCCATGGCTTAGTAGCAAGCCATGGCCACCTAGCTCTCTCTCTCTCAAGCCTCCATTCATTTTTCTTGTTGTTTCTCAGTTGGCTTGTGGATTCTTAGCTTGATCTTGGTTTCTATGACTTGGCTTGCCTTTTCCTTTATCTTTTGGTACCTTATATTTCTCTGCTTTCTATCGTGTTCCAATATCTTCATTTTTGCTCCATTTTAACATATTTTGTGCAAGTTTCCACCAATTTTCTTTAATATACAAAAATATAACAAAGTAAGGGAAATCAATAGTATCGAACCTAAAAATCAAGTATAAACACATCATAAATACCCTCAAGATATGTATATAATTTACCCTTATCAGTAAGCATGCCTTATTATCTCTCAATATTTTTTCAATGCCCATTTACTTAAAGTTAGAATAAGAACTAGTCATACAATCATACAACAAGGATTAACCTAAATTTCCTAGTTATATTTCATCACAAAAGTCGCTTGAACTCCTAAGAAATAACATAGCACCATTTTCACTAAAACATAAATAAGGTTAATAAAAATTCTCAAGACTAATATATAAATTCATATCATACTATACAAGTTTACCAAAAAGCAAACTCATCCAAAGATGTCTTAAACCAAATTCTCACACCAATATATATATATATATATATATATATATATATATATAATAACAATACCATAATAGCCAAACATACCCAAAAATCAAAAAATTAGTCTAATTTCCAAGAATACTCAAAAATTGTATGAAAGCACTACAAACATAGATACAGACTTGAAGAGAATATTATCAAAACCCTCCGCCATACTTAAAGTGGATAATGTGCTCATTGGCTAAAATTGTCACAATAAAAGCATATCCAAGAGGACTAAAAATGAATAAGGGAGAAAAAGATAACAATACTCCCCAAGTGATTGCTATGCATGAGAAAGAGGATTTGTTATGAAGAATTTTGTTCGAAGAAGAGAGTGGCAAACCTACAAAAAGAAATTGAATGCAATAACACTTAAGCAATTGAAATAAACTTAAACATAAGAAGAAAAGAAAAAGAAAGAGAAAAGAACAAGAAAATAAAAGAAACATTAAGATAATGTTCTAAACAGTCAAAATTTTGAATCCTGCACATCTTGGAGAGTGTAGTCAACTCTATCTAATTTTTTAGGGTTCTCTCCATGATATAGTTTTAATTTACATTGAATACCCCTTTTTATGGATGAGATAATTCGATTGCCCCAAAGGGAAGCACCTTGGTATGTAAGAATGGTCTAGACCATCTAGATCAAAACTTCCTGAGAAATAGCCTTAACCTTGAATTGAATAGCAGCACTTGATTACCTTTCTTAAATTCGTGATTTGGTGCGATGTGCTTATCATGCTACTTTTTCACATTTTTCTTGTAGATTTTGGAGTTCTCATAAGTAAAGTTCCTTCATTCTTCGAACTCATTTAATCGGAGAAGCCTTTTAGTCCCGTAGACTCAAGATCAAAGTTAACCAATTTAATTATCTAAATAGCTTTATGCTTAACTTCCATAGGTAGATGATAGGACCTAAATTTACCTATATTTTCCTAATTATTTGAGGTTATTTTGTGATACTTTTGATTCAATAACTAGGCAATTCCCCCTATTTGATATTTTATTTGTGAAAAGTATTTTTGGAGATTTTATGCAAAAATTGAAGAAATTGGAGATTAAAAGGTAGAATTCCAGTCGACACCCAGTGCTAGCCAAGAGAAAAGAACCAACGCCAGCCTTGCTCTGGAATTTCAGGGCAAAACAGGGGGAAAATGTAGAGAAATTTTGGCTCTCCAGTGGAGACCTGGCACTAGCCCAGAAGAGGTGAACTGGCACCCGCCCTTGTTGGTTCGGAGGTGGTTTGGAAGTCCTTTTTAGCAACCACGAGACCTATATAAGCAAGAAGAGTTGGTGGAAAAAATATGAATTGAAGGATCAAAGCTGAAATCATTTATTAGAAGAGGAATTAATCACTCAAGGAGCAAGTCTTCAGTGAAGAAATAAGAGGGTTTGTCTATGAGTTCTTTGTAACACCCCTATTTTTTTTTCTTTGAACAATGATAAGATCAATGTTTCTATTATTTTTTGATTTTTGATGTTAAATTAGTTTATTCTTTTGTTCAATTAATTACTATTTTTTTGTATTTGATTACTTGGTTTTAGTGATGAATTGATGAGATTGGGCAATTCTTATAATTAACTTGAGAAAGAGGTTAGGAGATAGTTTTAATTACTCAATTCTAATT
Organism: Voacanga thouarsii; assembly: GCA_026120185.1. Taxonomy (NCBI): domain Eukaryota; kingdom Viridiplantae; phylum Streptophyta; class Magnoliopsida; order Gentianales; family Apocynaceae; genus Voacanga; species Voacanga thouarsii. Next base: position 1,247,565 of record JANUWF010001885.1, on the reverse strand, counting down.
TAATTTTCTTAACTAACTTGAGGGGGAGGTTAAGTCAAGAATTTTAGTAATCAAAGGTTGTTAATTTCACATTGAGAAAGAGGAATTAATGAATTTCATGCATTTATTACCTAGAGATAGGGATAATTATTAAGGATTTGTGTTCTATGCATATTTTAGTTGTTTTAGTGAGACAGAGATGTCTATTAAAGTAACTAAGAGATAGTAAAACCATAACTAGAGAGAGTGTGGAATCTACATTACTCCTTCATGATGCCAAGATAATAATTAATTGTGATAATTGCGGAGAGATTCATTGTCATGTTTTCAAGAGTATCTATCTAATTTCATATTTTTTTATCCTAGAGTTGTGTATATTTTTTTTCTTTATTTTTACCTTTAGTCTTCATCACTTTATTTGGTCGGTAAAACAATGACTGAAAAGTAACTAATGGTAGTTGTTCCTTAAGGTTCGATACTCATTAATTCTCTATACTATGTTTAATGATGAGTATACTTGCTCATATGTATGATTTGGAGATTAATGTTTTAATTAAAATACGATTGGGAATGGACTTAAAATTGTATGATTTTTATAACCTAAATCAGGTGAATTAAGTTTTTGGCGCCGTAGCCGGGAAACATTATCGTGAAAGTTTGGAATTAATTGATTTAGCTATGTTTATATGTCTATATATAAAATGTATATATTTTATTTGTGTAAATAGGTGCCATATCCTGTTGTTTGCATATAATTTGTGAATTAGTGTGCTAATTATTGTACCGTGTGTATTAAGTGTATTTTGTAAATTTTCAAATATTATTTTACTAATTCTTGTATTGGATTAGTCTTGGTTTATGGCCCAACGAACCATAAGGAGCATAGTGGATTTTGATCTCGAGATCGAGAGAACTTTAGCATGAATTCGAAGTCATGTAAAAACCAGGCCAGCCAATTCAATTTAACAGGAAATATAGAAGTTAACCAAAACAATAATGGCACTAACAGTGGAAACAATAGAAGGACTATGGGCGATTTTGCTAAACCTGTAATCTGGGGTACGGATTCAAGTATTGCTTGACCAAGGGTAGAAGCTAACAATTCTGAAATAAAACCTAACATTATTGAAATGATCCAAAATATGATCCAATTTGATGGGTTACCGGATGAAAATCGTAATGTCCACCTTGCGAGTTTCGTAGAGATTTGTGATAGTTTCAAGATGAATGGTGTGATGGAAGATGCTATTAAATTGAGACTCTTTCCTTTTATCTTAGGGATAGAACCAAAATTTTGGTTGAAATCTTTACTTGTAGGATCAATCACTACGTGGAATGGGTTAGCTAAGAAATTCTTAGCCAAATATTTTCCACCAGCTAGGACAACCAAGCTTAAAACCAACATTTTTTATTTTCAACAATTAGAGTTTGAGAGCCTCTATGAGTATTGAGAAAGGTTGAAGGAGATGCTGAGAAAATGTCCTCACCATAGGTTTGAATTGGGCATGCAGAAGGAGATTTTTCACAGTGCATTGAATTTTCCCCATAAACAATTGATTGATGCATCTGCTGGAGGTACAACAAATTCAAAGACCCTGGAGAAGTTGTATAATTTAGTTGAAAATATCGCTATAAATAATTTCTCATGGGGTAACCCAAGATCTAGGGCTCGTGTTCAAGAAATTCACAAAATTGATGCTGTAGCCACCTTGGAAGCTAAAGTTGTGGCACTAGCACAAAAGATGGAACAAATGGTGGCCCCCCTCTTAAGATTAGGTAATGAACCTTAATTGTGGTTTTTGTAGTGCAGGGCACCCCAAACATGAGTGCCAAAATATGGGTTCCTCTTAAGAGTCCTTAGAGTAAGATATTTTTTTAAGGAATTGGAGACAAGTCAATAATCCTTACGGCGCCATCTATAATCCTGGTTGGCAGAACCATCCTAATTTCTCTTTGGCCAATCAAAACAAGCATAAGGAAACCCTTCATATTTTACTGAAAATCAAAGGACTTAATCTTCTTTGCCTTACAATGAACCCCCACCAAAGCCATCATTAGAGGAATTGGTTAACAAAATGGTAAGTTGTACAGAAACACGTTTTCAAGAAGTTGATGTAGTGACTAGAAATTTGGTGGCTTTGATGCACAGCCTGGAGAATCAAATTGATCAATTGGCTAAGCTTCTTTGAGATCATCAAGCTGGATCTCTATCTGGAAATATAGAGAATAATCCACGAGACCACACTACAACAAAATGATACATTGGCGACAAAACTTTAGCTAGATTATGTGGCAAAATATATCTGATTACCTTCAAGTTTTGTCATAATGCTTTCTTTTTTACCAATTTTAACAAATCTAATAGTTGGATCGTTAATTTGATATGTCTATCTTTGTAAATGCGTTAAGTTATGAGCATTTTTACCGATATTATGCTAGATTACTTTACCAAAATATATCTGATTACTTTCAAATTTGGTCATAGCATTTTTCTTAGAAATTTCAACAAATCTAATGGTCAGATTATTAATTTAATATGCCTATCGTTGTAAATACCTTTGATTTTCTGCATTTTTGTAGATAATTTATTGGATTACGTGCCAAAATATATCTGATTACCTTTGGTCATAACATTTTATTAATAATTTCAATAAATCCAACGGTCTAATCATTAATTTTCAATGCCTATCTTCATAAATTCCTAAGGCTTTCAATATTTTTATAGATACTTTGTTGGATTACATGCCAAAGTATATTCGATTACCTTCAAATTTGGTCATGACACTTTTCTTAGCAATTTCAACAAATCTAATAGTCGAATCATTAATTTGAAGTGCCTATCTTTGTAAATGCCTTAGGTTTTGGTATTTTGGTAGATATTTTGTTGGATTACGTGCCAAAATATATTCAATTATCTTAAAATTTGTTCATAACACTTTTCTTAGCAATTTCAACAAATGTAATGGTCAGATCATTAATTTGATGTGCTTATCTTTGTAAATGCCTTAGGTTTTGGACATTTTTGTAGATATTTTATTGGAATGCATTCCAAAATATATTTGATTTCCTTCAAAATTGGTCATAGAACTTTTCTTAACAATTTCAACAAATATAACAGTCAAATCATTAATTTAATGTGCTTATCTTTATAAATGCCTTAAGTTTTTGGCATTTTTTTAGATATTTTGCCGGATTACGTGCCAAAGTATATCCGATTGCATTCACATTTGGTCATAACACTTTTTTTTTTTTAGCATTTCAAAAAATCAAATGGTCAGATCGTTAATTTGATGTGCATATATTTGTTTATGCCCTTCTTCATTTTTGTAGATATTTTGTTGGATCACTTGCCAAAATATATCCGATTACCTTTGAATTTGGTCATAACACTTTTCTTAGTAAATTTGAACAAATTTAATGGTCATATCGTTAATTTGAAGTGCCTATTTCTGTAAATGCCTTAGGTTTTTGGTATTATTTTAGATATTTTGTTGGATCACATGTTAAAGTATATCCAATTACCTTAAAATTTAGTCATAACACTTTTCTTAACAATTTTAACAAATCTAACAGTCGAATCATTAATTTGAAGTATCTATCTTTGTTAATGCCTTAGGTTTTCAGTATTTTTGTATATATTTTGTTAGATAACGTGCTAAAGTATATTCGATTACCTTCAAATTTGGTCATAACAATTTTCTTAGCAAATTTCAACAAATATAACGGTTAGATCACTATTTTGATGTGCCTATCTTTTGTAAATGCCTTAGGTTTTCCTCATTTTTGTAGATATTTTGTTGGATTGCGTGCCAAAATATATTCGATTACCTTTAAATTTTGGTCATACCACTTTTTCTTAACAATTTCAACAAATATAGCATTCCGAGCGTTAATTTGAAGTACCTATCTTGTTTTCGGTATTTTTATAGATATTTTGTTGGATTATGTATCAAAATATATCCGATTACCTTCAAATTTGGTCATAATGTGCGCATGCGCGTGCGTGCGCGCGCAGCGCACACACACACACACATATGTATATGAATATATGCATATGTATATATTAATATATGTGTATATATGAATATATATATGTGTGTCTATATATATATTTATACATTAATATATGTGTGTATATATGTATATCTAAATATGAATACATGAATTTGTGTGTGTGTGTATAAATATGAATGTATGTATGTGTGTGTTTATATATATATGTATATCTAAATATGAATATATGAATTTGTATATATATATATATATATATATGTGTGTGTGTGTGTGTGTGTGTGTGTGTGTGTGTGTAGACACACACACATACACACATATGTGTATATGTGTGTGTCTATGTGTGTGTGTGTGAATATTAATATATGTATATATGAACATGTGTGTAGATATATGTGTGTATTGTATATATATGAATATGTGTTTATATATATATATATATATATATATATATATAAATCAAATATGTATATAAAATATAAAATTAGTCAATAAATCTATATTCTAGTAATTATCAACCAACCTTTGATTGCCTAAGTTCTTGACAATAAACTCCTTTTTCAAGCAAGTTAAGAGATAACAAATACGAAATTATTTAATTGAAGTCACTATCAACCCCCCTTTTAAGAAATTTAACAACAAGAATCAAATAATTAACTTCGTAAGTAAAACAAGTAATCAAATCCCAAGAAAAATAATTAATCGAACAAAAGACTAAATTAACTGAAGAAATCATGAATGCCAAAAACAATGTTGAATTACAATAAAAACATTGATTCTATCATTGTTTTTGAAATAGAAAAAAAAGATAAAAGAAAGCACTCATAGACAAGCTTCCTTCTTCTCCCTTGAAGACTCTCTTAAACAATGCTCCTTAATTTGATGAACTCCTCCTTCAATGAATGATTTTTTAATTTAAACCCTTGGATTCAAATATATGACTTATGTTTTTCTTGTTTAAATAGGCTTCCAAAAAGCCAAAATTTGTTCCCTAAGAGTTCAAGGCCGAGTAGAGGCTAGAAAATACCAAAACTCTTGGAAAATTACCAAATCTGCTTATGATTAGAAAATTTACTGACATGGGATAGAGTAGAGCCAGCGAAGGTTCCGTTTGGTATGGCCGGTGTCGGCCGTGCTCTGGCTGGCTTGGTCGTCCTCTATTTTTCAACAAGAAATTTCCCCTGTTTCCATATCGGGGCAAGTGCCGGTTCTGTGGGTCATAGATGGCACCAGCCGTGCTCTGACGGCAACAGTTTCTTTTTCTATAATAAAAAACTAAAACATTTTTCCACAAGTAAAATATCAAATATGATGAAATATACCTAGTTATTACAATAAATGTATCATAAAACACCCTCAAATAACTAGGAAAATACAGATGAATTTTGCCCCTATTACATTCCCCTATACTTGAACCTTTGATTGTCCTCATGCAAAGCCCTTTAAAACAAAGAAAAACAAGACAATATTTCAAAATGTTAGAACAAAGCCACAATTGCCTTTCAAACTTAAGATATGTCCTTATCATTCCTTCAACCCTTGAAAGCATTCACAAAATAAAGTACTAAACAAGACATGTCAAGGCCCTCGAAGTCGAATTATACAAGTTTATACATCAGTCATGTTAGAATATATGCCCTCGAGACTAGTTTATCTGATGTAATTATCGAATTTATTAGAAAAATAATTTATTCTCAAAATTTTGTTTGTGAATTTACATTTTATTTGTGCACGATTTTAGTTTGGAAAGGACCCATTGTGTTTAAGTAAATTATCTATGTGAATGGTGATCTTTCACAATAAGGTATGGATCATAGTTTACTTAACACATAAATGTTTGTTCTTAATTGATTGATGAAAATGAGAATCTCATCAAGTATAGATTATTATATTATGAATTCTAAATGGGGAATGGTTTACCTTTAGCCAGTGAGTAGTCCACTCACTTTATAGCATGAGCGTATTTCAAATATATAGAACATGACCTGTAATAATAGCTTCTAAAAGTACTATTTAAAAGAAACCCAGACTATTACCGCTACAGCATAGACAAATACTCTATCGCTTGAGTATGAGATGGTAGTCTGATGAAGTTAGAAGTATATACTTTGATATGCTATAGTTGAGATTCTTTCGTAGAACCAATATACTTGTATGTTGGGTATATGTGACTAGTTAGTTAAGACAGACTTGTACAAGATAGCTTCTACGCTATATCGCCCTTGTGACTATTAAAATGATCTAATTATCTTCTAAGGCCCCGCGGAACATGACTTGGATGTTTACTTTGGGGTAGCTCCCTTGAAGTGTGGAAACATTCCTAGAGTTGTGGATCATTAGACTAGGGGTCTATAGATAGTAGACGTCCTTTAGATATGTGTAAGGACACTTCCCTTCTTTAAATGCACGACGATGCGTAGAGGGTGTTTTAGTCAATACACCTATAGGCCAAAGATTTTGCTAATGCAGCATTATCCTTGGGGTCAATATTTTCTTATGGTGATATTAACAAATATTTAAAATGCAAAATATAGCTATTTATATAGCAGGGGTATTTTGGTCATTTTAGTAGCCAATGCGATGTATCTTTTCGTCCCAGAATGACCCTTAAATCACGAAAGATTTGGGTTAAGGAATTGGTCTTGATATTTATGGGTTTTTTTGATTAGTCTAATTTATTATTAGACTAGAATAAAATAAAAGGTCCGAGACAGAGTATTTATTTTATCTAGTTTAATTGGTTAATTAATTATTTAGGCCCAAGTCCCATATTCAATAATTAAAAAATTAATCTGGATATAAACTAGATAAAAGGTATAAAATTTTATATTGGACTATTTGGGCTTGTTAATTATTTATTGGGTTGTTTAATGTAGCCTAGAAAATAAATAATTAAAATTTATTATTTATGGGTGTTCAAGCCCTAGAATAAATAATTTTATCTAGCCCAATGAATAAGACCAAGGGTAAAATAAAAATTAAAAATATTAAATTAATTAATTAAATAAAATAAAAAATAAAAAAAACACGGGATGGAACTCGTGTTGTTTCGCGTGTAGGATAACAGAAGCATGAATGCTTTCTGTTTGCACTCGAATGGCTTCTCTCTCGGGGATGGATTTGTCTAATTGAAAATGGAATTGATGTAGTGATGTAGCTTTGCACTTCTGTAAGTTTTAATTGACAGAAGCAAAGCATAGAGAAAAACAAGCTCTTCATTGTTCATTTTCATTCACAGAAAAACAAACCCATTTGCTTTCAAGGCTTATCAAAACCCAACCTTTAAGCCTTCACCGGCTGTGCTACGGACACCATTTCAGAATATCAAAGGCTTCGCATGAATGAGACGCAGTAGACCTTTAAATGAACGTGATCCAATAGCCACAAGTATCCTTGAATAGACATCTATACTAGTGCGAAGAGGACCATTTAATCACAAATGTAAATCTTTCTTCGGCTTCTTTATAGCCAAAGAAAACTTTAAAGCATAAAGGTACAATATTTTCGCTTCCGCTAGCCTGTGTGTTTTTATTTTTTGCCATTGTTTGGCATTTGCATAGCTTTCTTTATGTTTCCATAGCTTCAGAAGTAAGAAAAGAAGAAAACAATGGGAAGAAGAAAAAGTGAAGTCTAGGAGGAAAAGGAGAAGAAAATGAAAAGGAAATAGAAAAGATAAAAGGAAAAGAAAGCTAGAGGGGCCAAGCTTGTTTTTTTGTGCAAAAGAAAAGAAACTAAAGATGGCTTCGGTTGTCTTTATTTGGGAGGTGTTGACCGACGCTAGCACTAGCTTGTGTAACCAATCTGGCACTAGCTTGGTCTAGGAACACGACCTTTCTTTTTTTTTTTTCTAAAATAACGACAAATAGGCATTTGGAAAAAAACTACTGGCAAACTTCTTATCTTTAGAGAAAGAAATGAAAACAATCCTAAAATAATGCATGAATGCAACACAATTAAAACAAGAATGCGCAAAACAAAAAATAAAAATTATTCTGAAATAAAATAAAAATAAATTTGGTTTGTCCAAAATATCATCAGTCTAGCGTATCATAAACGAGAGTCACAACCTAAAAAATAAAGAGAGTTAGTATTAACGCAAAAGTTACAACATAAGAATTATCAAATATTAAAATAAGTAAATTTACAATTAAAACACCTATATCATATTAACATCAGGTTAGTAAAATCAAAGAGGTACATATACAACACATTCAATCATACAATTAAGTCAAGTTAATAATTATCTACACATATTTACCTACTTACATATTCACATGGACAAATCAAAGGAATCTAAGCTTTTAGGATATTGTTCCTTGGCAATGGCGCCAAAAACTTGATACGTCAGATTTGGGTATATAAAATCATGCAATTTCTAGTCCATTCCCAATCAAGTTTTAATTAAAATATTCATTTTCAAATCACACATATGAGCAAGTGCACTCATTGAAAAACATAGTATTGGGAAGTAAACGATGATCGATCCTCAAGGAACAACTACCATTAGTTATTTTTCATACATTGTTTAACCGACCAATTAAAGTGATGAAAGAAGAAAGATAAAAATATATACAACTTTAGGAGAGAAGAACATGTATTTAGATAGAAATTCTTGAAGACATGACAATGAATTACAAGTAATTATCACAATTAATCATTATTTTGGCATAATGAAGGAATAAAATAGAATCCAATTCTTTCCTAAGTCATGGACTCACTTTCTCCTAGTTAAAATTAATGCACATACTTTATCTCACCAATCAACCAAAAGATGCATAAAACTCTTTCCTCAAACAATATCCATATACTTTAGGTGACATAAAACATGAAATTAGCTAATAACTCTATACTCTAAGCGAAATCAACTAATCTTTGATTACTTGATTCTTTTATGCTTAACTTTCTTTCCCAAGTCCATTATGAAAGAACAAATATAAAATCAATGAATTAAAACTAACTCATATCTCTTTCCCAAGTTAATTAGAAGAAAGATCCAATTCCATTAATTCATCAATAAAAACAAGAATCAAATACCAAAAATAATAATCAATTAATCAAAGAACTAAATAAATTCAAAATCATGGATCTAAAAATAACATCCAACTATAATAAAAATATTGATCTCATCATTGTTTATGAAAAAGAAAACAAAGGTTTAAGAAAGAATTCATAAATAAGCCCCTTTCTTCTTCCCCTGAAAACTCTCTTGAAACAATGATCCTTTTGATGAATTCCCTCTTGAATTAATGATTTCTAGCTTCGATCCTTCCAATCCTCTCCCTAAAGAAAATATTACACGATAGGAAATATTGTCTCTAACTATGTACATACTTGTTTCTAGGATATTTTAGCATTGTATATATATAGGTGTACAGCATTCCTAAAAGTCCATTAGTGAAAAAAAGTATTTTTCAAACTAAATTCAGCGCATTCCACAGCGGTATAATTCCACCGACATTGCAAACAGAGGTGAACTAGCTGTAGTTTAGTACTTGAGCCGGTCTTGGCTTGATTTTGGAAATTTGTTCTTCGTTGTTCTTGCATAGGTGACCATGGCTTGAGATGTAGCCAGCCATGGCTTGGTATTTTTATATCTTGAACCAGTCACAAGCTTGAGATAAATGGTCACTGGCTCGCTTTTGTATTCAAGGCAACCCATGCCTTGACACAGGCAGTCATTGCCTTGCTCTCACAAAATGGTCCATGGCTTAGTAGCAAGCCATGGCCACCTAGCTCTCTCTCTCTCAAGCCTCCATTCATTTTTCTTGTTGTTTCTCAGTTGGCTTGTGGCTTCTTGGCTTGATCTTGGTTTCTATGACTTGGCTTGCCTTTTCCTTTATCTTTTGGTACCTTATATTTCTCTGTTTTCTATCGTGTTCCAATATCTTCATATTTGCTCCATTTTAACATATTTTGTGCAAGTTTCCACCAATTTTCTTTAATATACAAAAATATAACAAAGTAAGGGAAATCAATAGTATCGAACCTAAAAATCAAGTATAAACACATCATAAATACCCTCAAGATATGTATATAATTTACCCTTATCAGTAAGCATGCCTTATTATCTCTCAATATTTTTTCAATGCCCATTTACTTAAAGTTAGAATAAGAACTAGTCGTACAATCATACAACAAGGATTAACCTAAATTTCCTCGTTATATTTCATCACAAAAGTCGCTTGAATTCCTAAGAAATAACATAGCACCAATTTTACTAAAACATAAATAAGGTTAATAAAAATTCTCAAGACTAATATATAAATTCATATCATACTATACAAGTTTACCAAAAAACAAACTCATCCAAAGATGTCTTAAACCAAATTCTCACACCAATATATATATATATATATATATATATATATATATATATATATAATAACAATACCATAATAGCCAAACATACCCAAAAATCAAAAAATTAGTCTAATTTCCAAGAATACTCAAAAATCATATGAAAGCACTACAAACATAGATACAGACTTGAAGAGAATATTATCAAAACCCTCCGCCATACTTAAAGTGGATAATGTGCTCATTGGCTAAAATTGTCACAATAAAAGCATATCCAATAGGACTAAAAATGAATAAGGGAGAAAAAGACAACAATACTCCCCAAGTGATTGCTATGCATGAGAAAGAGGATTTGTTATGAAGAATTTTGTCCGAAGAAGAGAGAGGCAAACCTACAAAAAGAAATTGAATGCAATAACACTTAAGCAATTGAAATAAACTTAAACATAAGAAGAAAAGAAAAAGAAAGAGAAAAGAACAAGAAAATAAAAGAAACATTAAGATAATGTTCTAAACAGTCAAAATTTTGAATCCTGCACATCTTGGAGAGTGTAGTCAACTCTATCTAATTTTTCAGGGTTCTCTCCATGGTATAGTTTTAACCAGTTATCATTTACATTGAATACTCCTTTTTATGGATGAGATAATTCGACTGCCCCAAAGGGAAGCACCTTGGTATGTAAGAATGGTCTAGACCATCTAGATCAAAACTTCCTGAGAAATAGCCTTAACCTTGAATTGAATAGCTGCACTTGATTACCTTTCTTAAATTCGTGATTTGGTGCGATGTGCTTATCATGCTACTTTTTCACATTTTTCTTGTAGATTTTGGAGTTCTCATAAACAAAGTTCCTTCATTCTTCGAACTCATTTAATTGGAGAAGCCTTTTAGTCCCGTAGACTCAAGATCAAAGTTAACCAATTTAATTATCTAAATAGCTTTATGCTTAACTTCCATAGGTAGATGATAGGACCTAAATTTACCTATATTTTCCTAATTATTTGAGGTTTTTTTGTGATACTTTTGATTCATTAACTAGCCAATTCCCCCTATTTGATATTTTATTTGTGAAAAGTATTTTTGGAGATTTTATGCTAAAATTGAAGAAATTGGAGATTAAAAGGTAGAATTCCAGTCGACACCCAGTGCTAGCCAAGAGAAAAGAACCAACGCCAGCCTTGCTCTGGAATTTTAGGGCAAAACAGGGGGAAAATGTAGAGAAATTTTGGCTCTCCAGTGGAGACCTGGCGCTGGCCCAGAAGAGGTGAACTGGCACTGGCCCTTGTTGGTCTGGAGGTGGTTTGGAAGTCCTTTTTAGCAACCACGAGGCCTATATAATCAAGAAGAGTTGATGGAAAAAATATGAAATGAAGGATCAAAGCTGAAATCATTTATTAGAAGAGGAATTAATCACTCAAGGAGCAAGTCTTCAGGGGAGAAATAAAAGGGTTTGTCTATGAGTTCTTTGTAACACCCCTATTTTTTTTTTCTTTGAACAATGATAAGATCAATGTTTCTATTATTTTTTGATTTGTGATGTTAAATTAGTTTATTCTTTTGTTCAATTAATTACTATTTTTTGTATATGACTACTTGGTTTTAGTGATGAATTGATGAGATTGGGCAATTCTTATAATTAACTTGAGAAAGAGGTTAGGAGATAGTTTTAATTACTCAATTCTAATTTAATTTTCTTAACTAACTTGAGAGAGAGGTTAAGTCAAGAATTTTAGTAATCAAAGGTTGTTAATTTCACATTGAGAAAGAGGAATTAATGAATTTCATGCCTTTATTACCTAGAGATAGGGATAATTATTAAGGATTTGTGTTCTATGCATATTTTAGTTGTTTTAGTGAGACAGAGATGTCTCTTAAATTAACTAAGAGATAGTAAAACCATAACTGGAGAGAGTGTGGAATCTACATTACTCCTTCATGATGCCAAGATAATAATTAATTGTGATAATTGCGGAGAGATTCATTGTCATGTTTTCAAGAGTATCTATCTAATTTCATTTTTTTTTATCCTAGAGTTGTGTATATTTTTTTTCTTTATTTTTACCTTTAGTCTGCATCACTTTATTTGGTCGGTTAAACAATGACTAAAAAGTAACTAATGGTAGTTGTTCCTTGAGGTTCGATACTCATTAATTCTCTATACTATGTTTAATGATGAGTATACTTGCTCATATGTATGATTTGGAGATTAATGTTTTAATTAAAATACGATTGGGAATGGACTTTAAATTGTATGATTTTTATAACCTAAATCAGGTGAATTAAGTTCTTGGCGCCGTAGCCGTGAAAGTTTGGAATTAATTGATTTTGCTATGTTTATATGTCTATATATAAAATGTATATATTTTATTTGTGTAAATAGGTGCCATATCCTGTTGTTTGCATATAATTTGTGAATTTGTGTGCTAATTATTGTATCGTGTGTATTAAGTGTATTTTGTAAATTTTCAAATATTATTTTCGTAATTCTTGTATTGGATTAGTCTTGGTTTATGGCCCAACGAACCATAAGGAGCATAGTGGATTTTGATCTCGAGATCGAGAGAACTTTAGCATGAATTCGAAGTCATGTAAAAACCAGGCCAGCCAATTCAATTTAACAGGAAATATAGAAGTTAACCAAAACAATAATGGCACTAACAGTGGAAACAATAGAAGGACAATGGGCGATTTTGCTAAACCTGTAATCTGGGGTACGGATTAGAGTATTGCTAGACCAAGGGTAGAAGCTAACAATTTTGAAATAACACCTAACATTATTGAAATGATCCAAAACATGATCCAATTTGATGGGTTACCGGATGAAAATCGTACACCTTGCGAGTTTCTTAGAGGTTTGTGATAGTTTCAAGATGAATGGTGTGATGGAAGATGCTATTAAATTGAGACTCTTTCCTTTTCTCTTAGGGATAGAACCAAAATCTTGGTTGAAATCTTTACTTGTAGGATCAATCACTACGTGGAATGGGTTAGCTTAGAAATTCTTAGCCAAATATTTTCCACCAGCTAGGACAACCAAGCTTAAAACCAACTTTTTTTATTTTCAACAATTAGAGTTTAAGAGCCTCTATGAGTATTGAGAAAGGTTGAAGGAGATGCTGAGAAAATGTCCTCACCATAGGTTTGAATTGGGCATGCAGAAGGAGATTTTTCATAGTGCATTGAATTTTCCCCATAAACAATTGATTGATGCATCTACTGGAGGTACAACAAATTCAAAGACCCTGGAGAAGTTGTATAATTTAGTTGAAAATATCGCTATAAATAATTTCTCATGGGGTAACCCAAGATCTAGGGCTCATGTTCAAGAAATTCACAAAATTGATGCTGTAGCCACCTTGGAAGCTAAAGTTGTGGCACTAGCACAAAAGATGGAACAAATGGTGGCCCCCCTCTCAAGATTGGGTAATGAACCTTAATTGTGGTTTTTGTGGTGCAGGGCACCCCAAACATGAGTGCCAAAATATGGGTTCCTCTTAAGAGTCCTTAGAGTAAGCTATTTTTTTAAGGAATGGGAGACAAGTCAATAATCCTTACGGCGCCATCTATAATCCTGGTTGGCAGAACCATCCTAATTTCTTTTTGGCCAATCAAAACAAGCATAAGGAAAACCCTTCATATTTTACTGAAAATCAAAGGACTTAATCTTCTTTGCCTTACAATGAACCCCCACCAAAGCCATCATTAGAGGAATTGGTTAACAAAATGGTAAGTTGTACAGAAACACGTTTTCAAGAAGTTGATGTAGTGACTAGAAATTTGGTGGCTTTGATGCACAGCCTGGAGAATCAAATTGATCAATTGGCTAAGCTTCTTTGAGATCATCAAGCTGGATCTCTATCTGGAAATATAGAGAATAATCCACGAGACCACTCTACAACAAAATGATACATTGGCGACAAAACTTTAGTTAGATTATGTGGCAAAATATATCTGATTACCTTTAAGTTTTGTCATAATGCTTTCTTTTTTACCAATTTTAACAAATCTAATAGTTGGATCGTTAATTTGATATGTCTATCTTTGTAAATGCGTTAAGTTATGAGCATTTTTACCGATATTATGCTAGATTACGTACCAAAATATATCTGATTACTTTCAAATTTGGTCATAGCATTTCTCTTAGAAATTTCAACAAATCTAATGGTCAGATCATTAATTTAATATGCCTATCGTGGTAAATACCTTTGATTTTCGGCATTTTTGTAGATAATTTATTGGATTGCGTGCCAAAATTTATCCGATTACCTTTGGTCATAACATTTTATTAATAATTTCAATAAATCCAACGGTCTAATCATTAATTTTCAATGCCTATCTTCGTAAATACCTAAAGCTTTCAATATTTTTATAAATACTTTGTTGGATTACATGCCAAAGTATATTCGATTATCTTCAAATTTGGTCATGACACTTTTCTTAGCAATTTCAACAAATCTAATGGTCGGATCATTTATTTGAAGTGCCTATCTTTGTAAATGCCTTAGGTTCTGGTATTTTGGTAGATATTTTGTTGGATTACGTGCCAAAATATATTCGATTATCTTAAAATTTGTTATAACACTTTTCTTAGCAATTTCAACAAATGTAATGGTCAGATCATTAATTTGATGTACTTATCTTTGTAAATGCCTTAGGTTTTGGACATTTTTGTAGATATTTTATTGGAATGCGTTCCAAAATATATTTGATTTCCTTCAAAATTGGTCATAGAACTTTTCTTAACAATTTCAACAAATATAACAGTCAAATCATTAATTTAATGTGCTTATCTTTATAAATGCCTTAAGTTTTTGGCATTTTTGTAGATATTTTACCGGATTACGTGCCAAAGTATATCCGATTGCATTCACATTTGGTCATAACACTTTTTTTTTTTTTTAGCATTTCAAAAAATCAAATGGTCAGATCGTCAATTTGATGTGCATATATTTGTAAATGCCCTTCATCATTTTTGTAGATATTTTGTTGGATCACTTGCCAAAATATATCCGATTACCTTTGAATTTGGTCATAACACTTTTCTTAGTAATTTTGAACAAATTTAATGGTCATATCGTTAATTTGAAGTGCCTATTTCTGTAAATGCCTTAGGTTTTCAGTATTTTTGTAGATATTTTGTTAGATAACGTGCTAAAGTATATTCGATTATCTTCAAATTTGGTCATAACAATTTTCTTAGCAAATTTCAACAAATATAACGGTTAGATCACTATTTTGATGTGCCTATATTTTGTAAATGGCTTAGGTTTTCCGTATTTTTGTAGATATTTTGTTGGATTGCGTGCCAAAATATATCCGATTACCTTTAAATTTTGGTCATACCACTTTTTCTTAACAATTTCAACAAATATAGCATTCCGTGCGTTAATTTGAAGTACCTATCTTGTTTTCGGTATTTTTATAGATATTTTGTTAGATTATGTATCAAAATATATCCGATTACCTTCAAATTTGGTCATAATGTGCGCATTCGCGTGCGTGCGCGCGCGCGCACACACACACACACTTACGTATATGAATATATGCATATGTATATATTAATATATGTGTATATATGAATATATATATATATATATATGTGTGTGTGTCTATTTATATATATATTTATACATTAATATATGTGTGTATATATATGTATATCTAAATATGAATACATGAATTTGTGTGTGTGTGTATAAATATGAATGTATGTATGTGTGTGTTTATATATATATGTATATCTAAATATGAATATATGAATTTGTATATATATATGTGTGTGTGTGTGTGTGTGTGTGTGTGTGTGTGAATATTAATATATGTATATACGAACATGTGTGTAGATATATGTGTGTATTGTATATATATGAATATGTGTTTATATATATATATATATAATCAAATATGTATATAAAATATAAAATTAGTCAATAAATCTATATTCTAGTAATTATCAACCAACCTTTGATTGCCTAAGTTCTTGACAATAAACTCATTTTTCAAGCAAGTTAAGAGATAACAAATATGAAATTATTTAATTGAAGTCACTATCAACCCCCCTTTTAAGAAATTTAATAACAAGAATCAACTAATTAACTTCGTAAGTAAAACAAGTAATCAAATCCCTAGAAAAATAATTAATCGAACAAAAGACTAAATTAACTGAAGAAATCATGAATGCCAAAAACAATGTTGAATTACAATAAAAACATTGATTCTATCATTGTTTTAGAAATAGAAAACAAAGATAAAAGAAAGGACTCATAGACAAGCCTCCTTCTCCTCCCTTGAAGACTCTCTTGAACAATGCTCCTTAATTTGATGAACACCTACTTCAATGAATGATTTTTTAATTTAAACCCTTGGATTGAAATCTATGTCTTATGTTTTTCTTTTTTAAATAGGCTTCCAAAAAGCCAAAATTTGTTCCCTAAGAGTTCTAGGCCGAGTAGAGGCTAGAAAATACCAAAACTCTTGGAAAATTACCAAATCTTCTTATGATTAGAAAATTTACTGACATGGGATAGAGTAGAGCCAGCGCCGGTTCCGTTTGGTATGGCCGGTGTCGGCCGTGCTCTGGCTGGCTTGGTCGTCCTCTATTTTTCCCCTGTTTCCATATCGGGGCAAGTACCGGTTCCGTGGGTCGCAGATGGCGCCGGCCGTGCTCTGACGGCGACAGTTTCTTTTTCTATAATAAAAAACCAAAACATTTTTGCACAGGTAAAATATCAAATATGATGAAATATACCTAGTTATTACAATAAATGTATCATAAAACACCCTCAAATAACTAGGAAAATACAGATGAATTTTGCCCCTATTACATTCCCCTATACTTGAACCTTTGATTGTCCTCATGCAAAGCCCTTTAAAACAAAGAAAAACGAGACAATATTTCAAAATGTTAGAACAAAGCCACAATTTCCTTTCAAACTTAAGATATGTCCTTATCATTCCTTCAACCCTTGAAAGCATTCACAAAATAAAGTACTAAACAAGACATGTCAAGGCCCTCGAAGTCGAATTATACAAGTTTATACATCAGTCATGTTGGAATATATGCCCTCGAGACTAGTTTATCTGATGTAATTATCGAATTTATTAAGAAAATAATTTATTCTCAAAAATTTGTTTGTGAATTTATATTTTATTTGTGCACGATTTTAGTTTGGAAAGGACCCATTGTGTTTAAGAAAATGATCTATGTGAATGGTGGCCTTTCACAATAAGGTATGGATCATAATTTACTTAACACATAAATGTTTGTTCTTAATTGATTGATGAAAATGAGAATCTCAACATGTATAGATTATTGTATTATGAATTCTAAACGGGGAATGACTTACCTTTAGCCAGTGAGTAGTCCACCCAGTTCATAGCATGAGCGTATTTCAAATATGTGGAACATGACCTGTAATAATAGTTTCTAAAAGTACTATTTAAAAGAAACCCAGGTTATTACCGCTACAGCATAGACAAATACTCTATCGCTTGAGTATGAGTTGGTAGTCTGATGAAGTTAGAAGTATATACTTTGATATACTATAGTTGAGATTCTTTCGTAGAACCAATATACTTGTATATTGGGTATACGTGACTAGTTAGTTAAGACAGACTTGTACAAGATAGCTTCTACGCTATATCGCCCTTGTGACTATTAAAATGATCTAATTATCTTCTAAGGCCCCGCGGAACATGACTTGGATGTTTACTTTGGGGTAGCTCTCTTGAAGTGTGGAAACATTCCAAGAGTTGTGGATCATTTGACAAGACGTCTATAGATAGTAGACGTCTTTTAGATATGTGTTAGGACACTTCCCTTCTCTAAATGCACGACGATGCATAGATGGTATTTTAGTCAATACACCTATAGGTCAAAGATTTTGCTAATGCAGCATTATCCTTGGGGTCAATATTTCCTTATGGTGATATTAAAAATATTTAAAATGCAAAATATAGCTATTTATATAGCAGGGGTATTTTGGTCATTTTAGTAGCCAATGCGATGTATCTTTTCATCCCAGAATGACCCTTAAATCATGAAAGATTTGGGTTAAGGAATTGGTCTTGATATTTATGGGTTTTTTTTTATTAGTCTAATTTATTATTAGACTAGAATAAAATAAAAGGTCCGAGACAGAGTATTTATTTTATCTAGTTTAATTGGTTAATTAATTATTTAGGCCCAAGTCCCAGATTCAATAATTAAAAAATTAATCTGGATATAAACTAGATAAAAGGTATAAAATTTTATATTTGTCTATTTGAGCTTGTTAATTATTTATTGGGTTGTTTAATGTAGCCTAGAAAATAAATAATTGAAATTTATTATTTATGGGTGTTCAAGCCCTAGAATAAATAATTTTATCTAGCCCAATGAATAAGACCAAGGGTAAAATAAAAATTAAAAATATTAAATTAATTAATTAAATAAAATAAAAAATAAAAAAAACACGGGATGGAACTCGTGTTGTTTCGCGTGTAGGATAACAGAAGCATGTATGCTTTCTGTTTGCACTCGAATGGCTTCTCTCTCGGGGATGGATTCGACTAATTGAAAATGGAATTGAAGTAGTGCTGTAGTTTTGCACTTCTGTAAGTTTTAATTGACAGAAGCAAAGCATTGAGAAAAACAAGCTCTTCATTGTTCATTTTCATTCACAGAAAAACAAACCCATTTGCTTTCAAGGCTTATCAAAACCCAACCTTTAAGCCTTCACCGGCTGTGCTACGGACACCATTTCAGAATATCAAAGGCTTCGCATGAATGAGACGCAGTAGACCTTTAAATGAACGTGATCCAATAGCCTCAAGTATCCTTGAATAGACATCTATACTAGTGCGAATAGGACCATTTAATCACAAATGTAAATCTTTCTTCGGCTTCTTTATAGCCAAAGAAAACTTTAAAGCATAAAGGTACAATATTTTCGCTTCCGCTAGCCTGTGTGTTTTTGTTTTTTGCCATTGTTTGGCATTTGCATAGCTTTCGTTATGTTTCCATAGCTTCAGAAGTAAGAAAATAAGAATACAATGGGAAGAAGAAAAAGTGAAGTCTAGGAGGAAAATGAGAAGAAAATGAAAAGGAAATAGAAAAGATAAAAGGAAAAGAAAGCTAGAGGGGCCCAAGCTTGTTTTTTTGTGCAAAAGAAAAGAAACTAAAGATGGCTTCGGTTGTCTTTATTTGGGAGGTGTTGACCGACGCCAGCACAAGCTTGTGTAACCAATCTGGCACTAGCTTGGTCTAGGAACACGGCCTTTTTTTTTTTTTCTAAAATAACGCCAAATAGGCATTTGGAAAAAAACTACTGGCAAACTTCTTATCTTTAGAGAAAGAAATGAAAACAATCCTAAAATAATGCATGAATGCAACACAATTAAAACAAGAATGCGCAAAACAAAAAATAAAAATTATTCTGAAATAAAATAAAAATAAATTTTGGTTTGTCCAAAATATCGTCAGTCTAGCGTATCATAAACGAGAGTCACAACCTAAAAAATAAAGAGAGTTAGCATTAACGCAAAAGTTACAACATAAGAAATATCAAATATTAAAATAAGTAAATTTACAATTAAAACACCTATATCATATTAACATCAGGTTAGTAAAATCAAAGAGGTACATATACAACACATTCAATCATACACTTAAGTCAAGTTAATAATTATCTACACATATTTACCTACTTACATATTCACATGGACAAATCAAAGGAATCTAAGCTTTTAGGATATTGTTCCTTGGCAATGGCGCCAAAAACTTGATACGTCATATTTGGGTATATAAAATCATGCAATTTCTAGTCCATTCCCAATCAAGTTTTAATTAAAATATTCATTTTCAAATCACACATATGAGCAAGTGCACTCATTGAAAAACATAGTATTGGGAAGTAAACAGTATCGATCCTCAAGGAACAACTACCATTAGTTATTTTTCATACATTGTTTAACCGACCAATTAAAGTGATGAAAGAAGAAAGATAAAAATATATACAACTTTAGGAGAGAAGAACATGTATTTAGATAGAAATTCTTGAAGACATGACAATGAATTACAAGTAATTATCACAATTAATCATTATTTTGGCATAATGAAGGAATAAAATAGAATCCAATTCTTTCCTAAGTCATGGACTCACTTTCTCCTAGTTAAAATTAATGGACATACTTTATCTCACCAATCAACCAAAAGATGCATAAAACTCTTTCCTCAAACAATATCCCTATACTTTAGGTGACATAAAACGTGAAATTAGCTAATAACTCTATACTCTAAGCGAAATCAACTAATCTTTGATTACTTGATTCTTTTATGCTTAACTTTCTTTCCCAAGTCCATTATGAAAGAACAAATATAAAATCAATGAATTAAAACTAACTCATATCTCTTTCCCAAGTTAATTAGAAGAAAGATCCAATTCTGTTAATTCATCAATAAAAACAAGAATCAAATACCAAAAATAATAATCAATTAATCAAAGAACTAAATAAATTCAAAATCATGGATCTAAAAATAACATCCAACTATAATAAAAATATTGATCTCATCATTGTTTATGAAAAAGAAAACAAAGGTTTAAGAAAGAATTCATAAATAAGCCCCTTTCTTCTTCCCCTGAAAACTCTCTTGAAACAATGATCCTTTTGATGAATTCCCTCTTGAATTAATGATTTCTAGCTTTGATCCTTCCAATCCTCTCCCTAAAGAAAATATTACATGATAGGAAATATTGTCTCTAACTATGTACATACTTGTTTCTAGGATATTTTAGCATTGTATATATATAGGTGTACAGCATTCCTAAAAGTCCAATAGTGAAAAAAAGTATTTTTCAAACTAAATTCAGCACATTCCACAGCGGTATAATTCCACCGACATTGCAAACAGAGGTGAACTGGCTGCAGTTTAGTACTTCAGCCGGTCTTGGCTTGATTTTGGAAATTTGTTCTTCGTTGTTCTTGCATAGGTGACCATGGCTTGAGATGTAGCCAGCCATGGCTTGGTATTTTTATGTCTTGAACCGGTCACAAGCTTGAGATAAATGGTCACTGGCTTGCTTTAGTATTCAAGGCAGCCCATGCCTTGACACAGGCAGTCATTGCCTTGCTATCACAAAATGGTCCATGGCTTAGTAGAAAGCCATGGCCACCTAGCTCTCTCTCTCTCAAGCCTCCATTCATTTTTCTTGTTGTTTCTCAGTTGGCTTGTGGCTTCTTGGCTTGAGCTTGGTTTCTATGACTTGGCTTGCCTTTTCCTTTATCTTTTGGTACCTTATATTTCTCTGTTTTCTATCGTGTTCCTAATATCTTCATATTTGCTCCATTTTAACATATTTTGTGCAAGTTTCCACCAATTTTCTTTAATATACAAAAATATAACAAAGTAAGGGAAATCAATAGTATCGAACCTAAAAATCAAGTATAAACACATCATAAATACCCTCAAGATATGTATATAATTTACCCTTATCAGTAAGCATGCCTTATTATCTCTCAATATTTTCTCAATGCCCATTTACTTAAAGTTAGAATAAGAACTAGTCATACAATCATACAACAAGGATTAACCTAAATTTCCTAGTTATATTTCATCACAAAAGTCGCTTGAATTCCAAAGAAATAACATAGCACCAATTTTACTAAAACATAAATAAGGTTAATAAAAATTCTCAAGACTAATATATAAATTCATATCATACTATACAAGTTTACCAAAAAACAAACTCATCCAAAGATGTCTTAAACCAAATTCTCACACCAATATATATATATATATATATATATATATATATATATAATAACAATACCATAATAGCCAAACATACCCAAAAATCAAAAAATTAGTCTAATTTCCAAGAATACTCAAAAATCGTATGAAAGCACTACAAACATAGATACAGACTTGAAGAGAATATTATCAAAACCCTCCGCCATACTTAAAGTGGATAATGTGCTCATTGGCTAAAATTGTCACAATAAAAGCATATCCAATAGGTCTAAAAATGAATAAGGGAGAAAAAGACAACAATACTCCCCAAGTGATTGCTATGCATGAGAAAGAGGATTTGTTATGAAGAATTTTGTCCGAAGAAGAGAGAGGCAAACCTACAAAAAGAAATTGAATGCAATAACACTTAAGCAATTGAAATAAACTTAAACATAAGAAGAAAAGAAAAAGAAAGAGAAAAGAACAAGAAAATAAAAGAAACATTAAGATAATGTTCTAAACAGTCAAAATTTTGAATCCTGCACATCTTGGAGAGTGTAGTCAACTCTATCTAATTTTTTAGGGTTCTCTCCATGATATAGTTTTAACCAGTTATCATTTACATTGAATACCCCTTTTTATGGATGAGATAATTCGACTGCCCCAAAGGGAAGCACCTTGGTATGTAAGAATGGTCTAGACCATCTAGATCAAAACTTCCTGAGAAATAGCCTTAACCTTGAATTGAATAGCAGTACTTGATTACCTTTCTTAAATTCGTGATTTGGTGCGATGAGCTTATCATGCTACTTTTTCACATTTTTCTTGTAGATTTTGGAGTTCTCATAAGCAAAGTTCCTTCATTCTTCGAACTCATTTAATTGGAGAAGCCTTTTAGTCCCGTAGACTCAAGATCAAAGTTAACCAATTTAATTATCTAAATAGCTTTATGCTTAACTTCCATAGGTAGATGATAGGACCTAAATTTACCTATATTTTCCTAATTATTTGAGGTTATTTTGTGATACTTTTGATTCATTAACTAGCCAATTCCCCCTATTTGATATTTTATTTGTGAAAAGTATTTTTGGAGATTTTATGCTAAAATTGAAGAAATTGGAGATTAAAAGGTAGAATTCCAGTCGACACCCAGTGCTAGCCAAGAGAAAAGAACCAACGCCAGCCTTGCTCTGGAATTTTAGGGCAAAACTGGGGGAAAATGTAGAGAAATTTTGGCTCTCCAGTGGAGACCTGGCGCTGGCCCAGAAGAGGTGAACTGGCACTGGCCCTTGTTGGTCCGGAGGTGGTTTGGAAGTCCTTTTTAGCAACCACGAGGCCTATATAAGCAAGAAGAGTTGATGGAAAAAATATGAAATGAAGGATCAAAGCTGAAATCATTTATTAGAAGAGGAATTAATCACTCAAGGAGCAAGTCTTCAGGGGAGAAATAAGAGGGTTTGTCTATGAGTTCTTTGTAACACCCCTATTTTTTTTTCTTTGAACAATGATAAGATCAATGTTTCTATTATTTTTTGATTTGTGATGTTAAATTAGTTTATTCTTTTGTTCAATTAATTACTATTTTTTGTATTTGACTACTTGGTTTTAGTGATGAATTGATGAGATTGGGCAATTCTTATAATTAACTTGAGAAAGAGGTTAGGAGATAGTTTTAATTACTCAATTCTAATTTAATTTTCTTAACTAACTTGAGAGAGAGGTTAAGTCAAGAATTTTAGTAATCAAAGGTTGTTAATTTCACATTGAGAAAGAGGAATTAATGAATTTCATGCCTTTATTACCTAGAGATAGGGATAATTATTAAGGATTTGTGTTCTATGCATATTTTAGTTGTTTTAGTGAGACAGAGATGTCTCTTAAATTAACTAAGAGATAGTAAAACCATAACTGGAGAGTGTGTGGAATCTACATTACTCATTCATGATGCGAAGAAAATAATTAATTCTGATAATTGCGGAGAGATTCATTGTCATGTTTTCAAGAGTATCTATCTAATTTCATATTTTTTTATCCTAGAGTTGTGTATATTTTTTTTCTTTATTTTTACCTTTAGTCTTCATCACTTTATTTGGTCGGTTAAACAATGACTGAAAAGTAAGTAATGGTAGCTGTTACTTGAGGTTCGATACTCATTAATTCTCTATACTATGTTTAATGATGAGTATACTTGCTCATATGTATGATTTGGAGATTAATGTTTTAATTAAAATACGATTGGGAATGGACTTTAAATTGTATGATTTTTATAACCTAAATCAGGTGAATTAAGTTCTTGGCGCCGTAGCCGTGAATGTTTGGAATTAATTGATTTAGCTATGTTTATATGTCTATATATAAATATGTATATATTTTATTTGTGTAAATAGGTGCCATATCCTGTTGTTTGCATATAATTTGTGAATTTATGTGCTAATTATTGTATCGTGTGTATTAAGTGTATTTTGTAAATTTTCAAATATTATTTTCGTAATTCTTGTATTGGATTAGTCTTGGTTTATGGCCCAACGAACCATAAGGAGCATAGTGGATTTTGATCTCGAGATCGAGAGAACTTTAGCATGAATTCGAAGTCATGTAAAAACCAAGCCAGCCAATTCAATTTAACAGGAAATATAGAAGTTAACCAAAACAATAATGGCACTAACAGTGGAAACAATAGAAGGACTATGGGCGATTTTGCTAAACCTGTAATCTGGGGTACGGATTCGAGTATTGCTAGACCCAGGGTAGAAGCTAACAATTTTGAAATAACACCTAACATTATTGAAATGATCCAAAACATGATCTAATTTGATGGGTTACCGGATGAAAATCGTAATGTCCACCTTGCGAGTTTCTTAGAGATTTGTGATAGTTTCAAGATGAATGGTGTGATGGAAGATGCTATTAAATTAAGACTCTTTCCTTTTCTCTTAGGGATAGAACCAAAATCTTGGTTGAAATCCTTACTTGTAGGATCAATCACTACGTGGAATGGGTTAGCTAAGAAATTCTTAGCCAAATATTTTCCACCAGCTAGGACAACCAAGCTTAAAACCAACTTTTTTTATTTTCAACAATTAGAGTTTAAGAGCCTCTATGAGTATTGAGAAAGGTTGAAGGAGATGCTGAGTAAATGTCCTCACCATAGGTTTGAATTGGGCATGCAAAAGCAGATTTTTCACAGTGCATTGAATTTTCCCCATAAACAATTGATTGATGCATCTACTGGAGGTACAACAAATTCAAAGACCCTGGAGAAGTTGTATAATTTAGTTGAAAATATCGCTATAAATAATTTCTCATGGGGTAACCCAAGATCTAGGGCTCGTGTTCAAGAAATTCACAAAATTGATGCTGTAGCCACCTTGGAAGCTAAAGTTGTGGCACTAGCACAAAAGATGGAACAAATGGTGGCCCCCTCTCAAGATTAGGTAATGAACCTTAATTGTGGTTTTTGTGGTGCAGGGCACCCCAAACATGAGTGCCAAAATATGGGTTCCTCTTAAGAGTCCTTAGAGTAAGATATTTTTTTAAGGAATGGGAGACAAGTCAATAATCCTTACGGCGCCATCTATAATCCTGGTTGGCAGAACCATCCTAATTTCTCTTTTGCCAATCAAAACAAGCATAAGGAAACCCTTCATATTTTACTGAAAATCAAAGGACTTAATCTTCTTTGCCTTACAATGAACCCCCACCAAAGCCATCATTAGAGGAATTGGTTAACAGAATGGTAAGTTGTACAGAAACACGTTTTCAAGAAGTTGATGTAGTGACTAGAAATTTGGTGGCTTTGATGCACAGCCTAGAGAATCAAATTGATCAATTGGCTAAGCTTCTTTGAGATCATCAAGCTGGATCTCTATCTGGAAATATAGAGAATAATCCACGAGACCACACTACAACAAAATGACACATTGGCGACAAAACTTTAGCTAGATTATATGGCAAAATATATCTGATTACCTTCAAGTTTTGTCATAATGCTTTCTTTTTTACCAATTTTAACAAATCCAATAGTTGGATCATTAATTTGATATTTCTATCTTTGTAAATGCGTTAAGTTATGAGCATTTTTATCGATATTATGCTAGATTACGTACAAAAATATATCTGATTACTTTCAAATTTGGTCATAGCATTTTTTTTAGAAATTTCAACAAATCTAATGGTCAGATCAATAATTTAATATGCCTATCGTGGTAAATACCTTTGATTTTCGGCATTTTTGTAGAGAAATTTATTGGATTGCGTGCCAAAATATATCCGATTACCTTTGGTCATAACATTTTATTAATAATTTCAGTAAATCCAACGGTCTAATCATTAATTTTCAATGCCTATCTTCGTAAATACCTAAGGCTTTCAATATTTTTATAGATACGTTGTTGAATTACATGCCAAAGTATATTCGATTACCTTCAAATTTGGTCATGACACTTTTCTTAGCAATTTCAACAAATCTAATGGTCGGATCATTAATTTGAAGTGCCTATCTTTGTAAATGCCTTAGGTTTTGGTATTTTGGTAGATATTTTGTTGGATTACATGCCAAAATATATTCGATTATCTTAAAATTTGTTCATAACACTTTTCTTAGCAATTTCAACAAATGTAATGGTCAGATCATTAATTTGATGTGCTTATCTTTGTAAATGCCTTAGGTTTTGGACATTTTTGTAGATATTTTATTGGAATGCATTCCAAAATATATTTGATTTCCTTCAAAATTGGTCATAGAACTTTTCTTAACAATTTCAACAAATATAACAGTCAAATCATTAATTTAATGTGCTTATCTTTATAAATGCCTTAAGTTTTGGCATTTTTGTAGATATTTTACTGGATTACGTGCCAAAGTATATCCGATTGCATTCACATTTGGTCATAACACTTTTTTTTTTTTAGCAATTTCAAAAAATCAAATGGTCAGATCGTTAATTTGATGTGCATATATTTGTAAATGCCCTTCATCATTTTTGTAGATATTTGTTGGATCACTTGCCAAAATATATCCGATTACCTTTGAATTTGGTCATAACACTTTTCTTAGTAATTTTGAACAAATTTAATGGTCATATCGTTAATTTGAAGTGCCTATTTCTGTAAATGCCTTAGGTTTTTGGTATTATTTTAGATATTTTGTTGGATCACACGTTAAAGTATATCCAATTACCTTAAAATGTAGTCATAACACTTTTCTTAACAATTTTTACAAATCTAACAGTTGAATCATTAATTTGAAGTATCTATCTTTGTAAATGCCTTAGGTTTTCAGTATTTTTGTAGATATTTTGTTAGATAACGTGCTAAAGTATATTCGATTGCCTTCAAATTTGGTCATAACAATTTTCTTAGCAAATTTCAACAAATATAACGGTTAGATCACTATTTTGATGTGCCTATCTTTTGTAAATGCCTTAGGTTTTTCGCATTTTTGTAGATATTTTGTTGGATTGCGTGCCAAAATATATCCGATTACCTTTAAATTTTGGTCATACCACTTTTTCTTAACAATTTCAACAAATATAGCATTCCGAGCGTTAATTTGAAGTACCTATCTTGTTTTCGGTATTTTTATAGATATTTTGTTGGATTATGTATCAAAATATATCCGATTACCTTCAAATTTGGTCATAATGTGCACATGCGCGTGCGTGCGTGCGCGCGCACACACACACACACATATGTATATGAATATATGCATATGTATATATTAATAAATGTGTATATATGAATATATACCTGTGTGTATATATATATTTATACATTAATATATGTGTGTATATATATGTATATCTAAATATGAATACATGAATTTGTGTGTGTGTGTGTATAAATATGAATGTATGTATGTGTGTGTTTATATATATATATATATATATGTATATATAAATATGAATATATGAATTTGTATATATATATATGTGTGTGTGTGTGTGTGTGTGTGTGTGTGTGTGTGTGTGTGTGTGTGTGTGAATATTAATATATGTATATATGAACATGTGTGTAGATATATGTGTGTATTGTATATATATGAATATGTGTTTATATATATATATATATATATATATATATATATAATCAAATATGTATATAAAATATAAAATTAGTCAATAAATCTATATTCTAGTAATTATCAACCAACCTTTGATTGCCTAAGTTCTTGACAATAAACTCATTTTTCAAGCAAGTTAAGAGATAACAAATATGAAATTATTTAATTGAAGTCACTATCAACCCCCCTTTTAAGAAATTTAATAACAAGAATCAACTAATTAACTTCGTAAGTAAAACAAGTAATCAAATCCCAAGAAAAATAATTAATCGAACAAAAGACTAAATTAACTGAAGAAATCATGAATGCCAAAAACAATGTTGAATTACAATAAAAACATTGATTCTATCATTGTTTAAGAAATAGAAAACAAAGATAAAAGAAAACACTCATAGACAAGCCTCCTTCTTCTCCCTTGAAGACTCTCTTGAACAATGCTCCTTAATTTGATGAACTCCTCCTTCAATGAATGATTTTTTAATTTAAACCCTTGGATTCAAATCTATGTCTTATGTTTTTCTTGTTTAAATAGGCTTCCAAAAAGCCAAAATTTGTTCCCTAAGAGTTCTAGGCCGAGTACAGGCTAGAAAATACCAAAACTCTTGGAAAAATTACCAAATCTGGTTATGATTAGAAAATTTACTGACATGGGATAGAGTAGAGCCAGCGCCGGTTCCGTTTGGTATGGCCGGTGCCGTCCGTGCTCTGGCTGGCTTGGTCGTCCTCTATTTTTCCCCTGTTTCCATATCGGGGCAAGTGCCGGTTCCGTGGGTCACAGATGGCGCCGGCCGTGCTCTGACGGCGACAGTTTCTTTTTCTATAATAAAAAACCAAAACATTTTTGCACAGGTAAAATATCAAATATGATGAAATATACCTAGTTATTACAATAAATGTATCATAAAACACCCTCAAATAACTAGGAAAATACAGATGAATTTTGCCCCTATTACATTCCCCTATACTTGAACCTTTGATTGTCCTCATGCAAAGCCCTTTAAAACAAAGAAAAACGAGACAATATTTCAAAATGTTAGAACAAAGCCACAATTTCCTTTCAAACTTAAGATATGTCCTTATCATTCCTTCAACCCTTGAAAGCATTCACAAAATAAAGTACTAAACAAGACATGTCAAGGCCCTCGAAGTCGAATTATACAAGTTTATACATTAGTCATGTTGGAATATATGCCCTCGAGACTAGTTTATCTAATGTAATTATCGAATTTATTAAGAAAATAATTTATTCTCAAAAATTTGTTTGTGAATTTACATTTTATTTGTGCACGATTTTAGTTTGGAAAGGACCCATTGTGTTTAAGTAAATGATCTATGTGAATGGTGGTCTTTCACAATAAGGTATGGATCATAGTTTACTTAACACATAAATGTTTGTTCTTAATTGATTGATGAAAATGAGAATCTCATCATGTATAGATTATTGTATTATGAATTCTAAATGGGGAATGGTTTACCTTTAGCCAGTGAGTAGTCCACTCACTTCATAGCATGAGCGTATTTCAAATATGTGGAACATGACCTGTAAAAATAGTTTCTAAAAGTACTATTTAAAAGAAACCCAGACTTATTAGATTGTATGCCCTCTTAGACTAGGTTTCTGATGTAAAATCGAATTATTTAATAAAAGAATTTATTTTAAGAAATTGTTTGTGAATTTACTTTTTGTTTGTGCACGATTTTCGTTTGGAACAGACCCATTGTGTTTAAATAAGTGATCCATGTGAATGGTGGTCTTTCACAGTAAGGTATGGATCACGGGTTATTTAACACATAAACATTTGTTCTTAACCTATTGATGAGACTGGGAACCTCATCATGTTTAGGTTATTATTTTATGAATTCCAAATGGAGAATGGCTTACCTTTAGCCAGTGGGTAGTCCACTCACTTCATGACATAAGCGTATTTCGAATACGTAGAACATGACCTGTAGTAGTGGTTTCTCAAAGTACTATATGGTTGAAACCTAGACTACTACCGCTATAGCGTGGACTAGTACTCTACGACTTGAGTATGAGTTGGTGGTTTAGCGAAGCTGGAAGCATATACTTTGATTTGCTGTAGTTGAGGTTCAATCATAGGGCCAATATACTTGCATGTTGGGTATGTGTGACTAGTTAGTTAAGACAGACTTATACAAGATAGTTTCTGCACTATATCGCCCCTTGTGGTTGTCCGAATGGTCTAAATTATCCAGGGCCCTGGGAAACATGACTTGGATGTTTGCTTTAGGGTAGCTCCCTTGGAAAGCGGAAACACTCCAGGAAGTCGTGGATCATTGGACTAGAAGCCTAAGGATGGTAGATGTCATTTGGAGGGCTGTTAGTACACTTCTTCCTCTCTAAATGTACAGCGATGTGTAGAGGGGTATTTTAGTCATTTCCCCTGTAGGTCGGAGACTATGCTAACGCAGCATTGTTCTTGGGGTCAATATTTCCTTATGGTGATATTAGGAAATATTTAAAATGCAAAATACAGCTATTTATATAGCAGGGGTATTTTGGTCATTTTAGCAGCCAAGACGATGTGTCTTTTTGGTCCTCGGGATAGCCCGTAAGTCCTAACTATTTTTGGGTTGAGGAATTGGTCTCAGTTGAAGAGGATTTTATTTTATTTTGTTTTATTTTATTTTATTCAGGAAGTCTAATTTATTATTGGACTGGAATAAAATAAATAAATAAATAAATAAAATAGGAGTTGAGAGAAATTAATTATCTAGTTTATTTGGTTAATTAATTATTCAGGGCCTAGGTCCAGTATGAATAATTAAGAAATTAACCTGGGCTTAAACTAGGGGAAATAATTAATGTTTAATTATTTATTGGGTTATTTATATAGGCCCAAGAAATAAATAATTAAAGATTAATTATTATGGTTCATTTGGGCTCATTAATTATTTATTGGGTTACTCATGTAAGCCCAGGAAATAAATAATTAATATTTATTATTTTGGGCTTTTTTGGGTCCAAGAAAAATAATAAATATTTATCTGGCCCAATAGCTTGGACCTTAGGGTTTTTTCCAGATACGGTTAAGAGGAGTTTAAGGTTAGGCCAAACTGTTTCTCAGGATAACATCCGGGTATTTTGAAATCCCGGGGAGATGTTTATCAGAGATTGAGAGACCTAGTTTAGGCTAAATATAAACAACTCTTTGAAAAGAAAAAAACCCTAATTTTTTTTCCCAAGCCACACACTCACGTGGTCTCTTTCTCTCCTCTCTCTCACGTTTTCTCCTTCTTTGTTTTCTCCTTGGACTTTGCTAACCAATAGCAGGTAAACCAAGGAGAATTGAGACCCTTCCTCTTCACCATAGTGTTCACCGACTAGAGGTTAGGCTGAGGAATATCCCGAGAGCTGGAGAGCTAAGCGTTAATGCAAACAAGACGAAGTCGAAGGCTAGCGGGTGTTCAACCGGAAGCTCCTTCAAGTGTGCAAAGCGAGGCGATTCCAATCGTTCAATCTGTTCCTATGCAACCTAGGAGGGTTAAGGAACGAAAAGGTATGATCTTCACGCTTCCGCATGGCCTTTATGGCTCGCGTTTTAATTTTTCTCTCTGGTTTTTTTTTTTCGTCCATGGCTCCCTGTTTCTGCATTTTCCATCAAGACTATTACCGCTACAACATAGACAAATACTCTATCGCTTGAGTATGAGTTGGTAGTCTGATGAAGTTAGAAGTATATACTTTGATATACTATAGTTGAGATTCTTTCGTAGAACCAATATACTTGTATGTTGGGTATATGTGACTAGTTAGTTAAGACAGACTTGTACAAGATAGCTTCTACGCTATATCGCCCTTGTGACTATTAAAATGATCTAATTATCTTCTAAGGCCCCGCGGAACATGACTTGGATGTTTACTTTGGGGTAGCTCCCTTCAAGTGTGGAAACATTCCAAGAGTTGTGGATCATTAGACTAGAGGTCTATAGATAGTAGACGTATTTTAGATATGTGTTAGGACACTTCCCTTCTCTAAATGCACGACGATGCGTAGAGGGTATTTTAGTCAATACACTTATAGGTCAAAGATTTTGCTAATGCAGCATTATCTTTGGGGTCAATATTTCCTTATGGTGATATTAAAAATATTTAAAATGCAAAATATAGCTATTTATATAGCAGGGGTATTTTGGTCATTTTAGTAGCCAATGCGATGTATCTTTTCATCCCAGAATGACCCTTAAATCATGAAAGATTTGGGTTAAGGAATTGGTCTTGATATTTATGGGTTTTTTTTATTAGTCTAATTTATTATTAGACTAGAATAAAATAAAAGGTCCGAGACAGAGTATTTATTTTATCTAGTTTAATTGGTTAATTAATTATTTAGGGCCCAAGTCCCATATTCAATAATTAAAAAACTAATCTGGATATAAACTAGATAAAAGGTATAAAATTTTATATTGGTCTATTTGGGCTTGTTAATTATTTATTGGGCTGTTTAATGTAGCCTAGAAAATAAATAATTGAAATTTATTATTTATGGGTGTTCAAGCCCTAGAATAAATAATTTTATCTAGCCCAATGAATAAGACCAAGGGTAAAATAAAAATTAAAAATATTAAATTAATTAATTAAATAAAATAAAAAATAAAAAAAAACACGGGATGGAACTCGTGTTGTTTCGCCTGTAGGATAACAGAAGCATATATGCTTTCTGTTTGCACTCGAATGGCTTCTCTCTCGGGGATGGATTTGACTAATTGAAAATGGAATTGAAGTAGTGCTGTAGTTTTGCACTTCTGTAAGTTTTAATTGACAGAAGCAAAGCATAGAGAAAAACAAGCTCTTCATTGTTCATTTTCATTCATAGAAAAACAAACCCATTAGCTTTCAAGGCTTATCAAAACCCGATCTTCAAGCCTTCACCGGCTGTGCTACGGACACCATATCAAAATATCAAAGGCTTCGCATGAATGAGACGCAGTAGACCTTTACATGAACGTGATCCAATAGCCTCAAGTATCCTTGAATAGACATCTATACTAGTGCGAAGAGGACCATTTGATCACAGATGTAAATCTTTCGTTTTCCTAGCATGCTTTCGTTTTAATGATTTATGCCATTTTAAGTCTTCAGTTGGTATAAGAGCCATGGTTTGGAAAATATAGGAAGCATGCTTGGGTTAACTAAAACATGAAAATATTTGTTTTGGTTAAAATCTGTGATCCTTCGTGTTTATTGGTATAGGTAGTTTCACTGTAAGTTTCGCAAGTGGAAGCATAGGAACAATGTATTTTACTTGCTTTCATAGATATCATGTAGGCCCAGTGTGTTTAAGGGCATAAGTGGTTGTTTGGATAATTTTTGAGTGAAAACCATGAAAAAAATCATTGAGAGAGTTTGCAGAGGTGCATTGTAGAGAAGAAGGCATTGTTTAAGCCATAGAAGCTGAGCCGCGTCACAGGAGCCGAGCCGCCATTGGATGTGTGTGGAGCCACTGAGCCACATCTCCAAGTCGCGTGCCACTAACATGGAGTGAGGAATCTTCCTTGCGAAAACCCTACCTGCCCGGATTTAGCCCATGGGTTTTTCTATAGGCCGTTATCCAGTGTGGCAGATGAATGGACCCGACCCGATTTATTATTATTATTTTTTTGGTTTTTGTCTCATACTAGGCAAAGTTATTTTTATTACAATAGTTAATATTCTTTGAATGTTTTGCATGAAAAATACTAGGAAATGAAATTTTAGGATTAAACAAGACTATTAATTAATTAATGTGTTTAATTTTATTATTTGGACACTTAGGTTAAAAGAATAGAAAAGTATGAAAACGTTTACATCTTTTTAACATGCTTATTTCTTTTTGTACCATATATGCGTGTTTTCTCAAAGACCAAAGTCTTTGGGAATTTTGACAAATAAAAATATTTTTCTTAAATCAAATGGTTAATTTTAATTCGAACAAAAATTAATTTTTTGGATATTTTCTCAAAGAATTTTATCCTTGACATAGAAAATATATTAGATTTAGATATTTTTGTGAATTAAAATAGAAAACCATTTTGATTGAATTTTATCACGAAAAATTATTTTTTGTCAAATTACACTTGAGATCAAAATCTCTCGAAAGTGTTATTGGAAATTTTTGAAATTATTAAGTTTGTTGGCTTAAGTAAAATTAGCCTATGAAAAAATTTCTCAAAGGGTATAAACCTTGAAATAGAAAATTTTATGGGTTTTGATATTTTATTTTGAGTTAAAAAAACTTAATTGAAATTTTCAAAATATATTTTCCAAGAAAAACCCTTATTTTAAAATACTAAGTGGGAGAGGGGTTCTAACGGCCCCACGGCTTGCATCACGATCCTTATTAGAAATTGTAAGTCCCCTCATGTCACCCTGGGAGTGAACTCGTATAGGATGGGGATACCACAAGGATCTAGAACTAATGGATATATGTAATTAATAACTCGGGACACGTACTATAATCGGCCAGCTCACGTTGGAGGTTATAGTGCAAGGAATGTCTATAGGAAATGAGAAAAAAAGGGTTATCCCACAATGGAGTTATCTTCTAGATCATTACCTATAAGGGAAATTAATTTGTGGTGGTTAAAACACTTAGCTTAGAAAACTATTAATCTTCCCAAGAAGCTATGTCAGTCTTTCTAAGAGCCAAAATTAATCATATTAAATATAATAGTGATAGGGTTAATAATTATCGGATTTAATATAAGGATAAAGTCACAAATTATTTTATTTTTTATTTTTCAGAAATAGTTTGTGGAGGTTCTTTCAGTCCTTTAGCTGTTATTCTCCGTGAGAATAAGCTAACATGTCTAAATTATATGGATTGGAAAAGGAATTTGGACATAATACTCACTGTTGAGAAGTATAAGTATGTCCTCTTTGAAACATGTCCTGTTATTGGGGAGGGTTTCACCACTAAGGAGTGTGAAGCTGAAAAAATATGGAAGAAGGCCAATGAGATAGCTCAATGCTACATGTTGGCTTCTATGTCTAATGTGCTTCAGTCAAAACATGAGCACATGGCCACTGCATACGATATTAGCCAATTACTAGCCACGATGTTCGCCGATAAGAGCCGGCCCGCAAGGCAGGAAGCTCTTAGGACAATCATAAACACTAAGATGGCTGAGGGAGCATGAATCAGGGAGCATATGCTCAAAATAATTATTTCTTTCGAGGAAGCGAAAGTCTTAGGTGTTGTTATTGACCCCGAGAGACAAGTGGACATAGTTCTCGAATCTCTGCCGGGCTCTTTTACTCAGTTCAAGTTGAACTACAACATGAACAAGTTAAGCATGAGTTTAACTAAGTTAATGAAAGAGCTCCAACTGGCGGAGAAGGTCATGAAGCCACAATCCAAAGGAATGATTGCTAGGACTTTTTCTTCTAGAATTCGGCCTAAGCTTAGGAAGTTCAAGAAGAAGAAGGGAAACACACAGACCCAGCTTAAGAACCAGCCCAATAAGCCTAAAGGTAAATGCTTCAAATGTGGGCAGAAGGGACACTGGAAAAAGAAGTGTCCAGAACTCCAGGCTAAGAAAAACCCTATGGGTATTGTTCTCTATTTAGAGTCTATTTCAATAGTTGGATCAACTTCCACTTGGATTGTTGATTATAGTGCCACTGATTATATCTATAACTCCTTGCAAGGGTTTAGGAAGATAAGAAGACTCCAGAAAGGTGAGCATGGACTACTAGTAGGAAATAGAGGGCCCTTACAGTGAGAGAGCTGAATCTTATTTTTGATTGTAATAAAGTAGTTGTATTAAAGGGTATTTTATAAGTACTCGATTTTAGACAGAATTTAATTTCAGTTGCAAAGATAATAAATCATGGATATTTTATTTCTTTCCATAATTGTATTACTATCAGCAAAAATGGAGAAGTTTTATGTACAAGGCACATGTATGAAACTTATTCTTTTTAAATCCTACAAACAATCAAATAAATAATGCTCAATCTGAACCTTTAAGTAAGAAGAGAAAAATTAATATCAATAACTCATATTTTTAGCATCTAAGGTTGGGTCATATTAACTCAACCAGGATTTAGAGGTTAATCCATGATAGGCCCTTGGGCTCATTAAGATTGGAAAGTTGGCCTCAATGTGAATCCTGCCTTACGGAAAAAAATGACCAAAAAGTCACACCCAAAAGGCTGATAGAGCCAAGGAGGTATTGGGTCTTGTTCATACTGATGTGTGTGGTCTTTTGTCTACTTAATCTAGAGGGGGTTTTGGGTATTTCATCACTTTCACAGATGATTGTACAAGGTTTTGTTATGTCTACCTAATGAGGTGTAAGTTTGACTTTTTGACAAGTTCAAAGAGTTTAAGGCTATAGTGGAGCATCGGACAGGTAAACTGATCAAAGCCTTACGATCGGATTGTGGTGGAAAATACTTCCTTCGTGAGTTTAACGATTACAAGGTACATCATGAAATAGTATTCTAACTCTCTGTGCCGGGTACACCCCAGTAGAATGGAGTAGCTAAGAGAAGAAATTAGACATTAATGGAAATAGTCCGAAGTATGATGTCTCATGCTACTCATCCGGTCTCTTTTTGGGGATATGCCTTAGAAACAGCGGCATATATTCTGAACTTGCTGCCTTCCAAGTCAGTAGCTATGACACCCTATGAGATGTGAACTGGGCATAAACCAAGTCTAAATTATCTTAGAATATAAGGCTATCCAGCTTATATACTGATCAAGGGAGACAAGCTAGAACCAAGATCAAAATTATTCTACTTTGTTGGGTATCCATAGGGGACAAAATAAGATTACTTTTATCATCCGAAGGAGCAAAAAGTACTGATAAATACTAATGCTAGATACTTGGAGGATGATCAAAGTACTTCCACTAAAGGTTTAACAAGGTTGGAACTCGAGGAGAAGTTATCTTTGGAATCAACTTTTTCAGCCCCGATTATGGAACAATAAGAGGCACAGCCTAAAGAAACTGTACAAACGGAGCTTCATCGTAGTAGGAGGATATCTAGAGTTCTAGAAAGATGGACAAGAGAGGCTTTCGAGCTGGTCTCTAACTATCAGGAACAAGATCCCACTAGATACGATGAAGCTATTGCTGATGCCTATGCAGATCTATGGCATGAAGTAATGAACGCCGATATTGAGTCTATGAACTTCAATTAGGTTTGGGATCTTGTAGCTTCACCTGAAGAGATAAAACTCATTGGGTGTAAGTGGCTATACAAGAGGAAGAAGGGAGCAGAGGAGAAGGTGGAAACCTTCAAAGCTAAGCTTGTGGCGAAATGGTATACTCCGAAAGAGGGAATCGATTATGATGAAACCTTTTCCCCGGTAGCCATGTTAAGTCCATCCATATCCTCCTTTCCATTGCATGTCATTACGACTATGAGATATGGCAAATGGATGTCAATACAACATTTCTTAATGGCTATCTTAACGAAGACATCTATATGTCCCAACCGAATAAGATCCCACTAGATATGAAGAAGCTATTGCTGATGCCGATGTAGATCTATGGCATGAAGCAATGAAAGACGATATTGAGTTTATGTACTTCAATCAGGTTTGGGATCTTGTAGCTTCACCTGAACGGATAAAACCCATTGGGTGTAAGTGGCTATACAAGAGGAAGAGGGTAGTAGATGGGACGGTAGAAAACTTCAAAGCTAGGCTTGTGGCGAAAAGGTATACTCAGAAAGAGAGAATCGATTATACTGAAACATTCTCCCTGGTAGCCATGCTTAAGTCCATCCATATCCTCCTTGCTATTGCGTGTCATTACGAATATGAGATATGTCAAATGGATGTCAAGACGGCATAACTTAATGGCCATCTTAACAAAGATATCTATATGTCCCAACCGGAAAGTTTTATTACTAAAGGCCAGGAACATATAGTCTGCAAGCTTAAGAAGTCCATTTATGGATTTAAGCAGGCATCTAGAACATAGAACATTCATTTTGATGAGACTGTAAAGTCTTACGATTTCATTCAAAACAAGAATGAACTATGCATGTGCAGGAAATTGGAAGGCATAAATGTGGTTTTTCTTGTCCTATATGTGGATAACATTCTTCTTATTAGGAATGATGTAGGGACACTGTCATCAACTGAGGTATAGCTGTCTAGTCAATTTAGTATGAAGGACTTAGGAGAGGCCAGTTATATTCTCAGGATTAAGCTTCTTAGAAATAAGAAGCAAAGAATATTAGGATTATCCCAAGCGATATACATTGACAAGATGCTGGCTAAGTTTAGCATGGACTCATATAAGGGAGCTCTAATCCCTTACAGACATGGGTTATCTTTCTATTCTAAGGACTGTCCTAAGTCTCAAGGGGAAAAAGATAGGATGAGTAGGATTCCCTATGCTTCGTCTGTGAGAAGTCTCATGTACGCCATATTATATACTAGGTCAGATATCTGCTTTGCCGTAGGCAGAGTTAGTAGATATCAGTCAAACTCTAGGGAGGTTCATTAGCAAGCTGTAAAGTATATTCTTAAATACCTTAATGGTACGAAAGATTATATGCTGGTTAACAGGGCTGATGACTTGCTTCCTACGGGATACACAGACTCAAATTTCCAGGCAGATAAGGATGAGAGAAAATCCACTAGTGGATATGTCTTCACTTTGTTTGGTGGAGCTATTTCATGAAAGAGTATTAAGTAATCTTGTGTTGCTGTCTCAACTATGGAAGCTGAGTATGTGGCAGCTTCGGAAGTATCCAAGGAAGCAGTCTGGCACTGGAAGTTTCTTTCAGAACTTGGAGTTGTGCCAACATAGACAGATCGATTGGGGTATATTGTGATAACTCTGGAGTAGTTTTGCAATTCAAAGAACCCAGGAATCACAAGAAGGGGAAGCATATTTAGAGGAAGTACCACCTGATCCGAGATTTCATTTAGAGACAGAAAATTGTGGTAGAACAGATAGCCTTAGAGAACAACTTAGCATATTCCTTCACCAAGCTTTTGGCTGAAAGAGTCTTCAAGAGACACTTAGATGCCATAGGGGTGGATACTTACGGACTTTCTTAGTCTTAGAGTGCAAGTGGGAGATTATTGGAATATATGCTCTCTAGACTTGTTTATCTGATGTAATTATCGAATTTATAAATAAAAGAATTTATTTTCAAAAATTTATTTGTGAATTTACAATTTATTTGTACACAATTTTCATTTGGAAAGTACCCATTGTGTTTAAGTAAGTGATTTATGTGAATGGTTGTCTTCTATAGTACGGTATGGATCACGAGTTACTTCACACATAAATGTTTGTTCTTAACTGATTGACACGAATGGAAATCTCATAATGTATAGGTTATTGTGTTATGAATTCTAAATGGAGAACGATTTACCTTTAGCCTAGTGAGTAGTCCGCTCACTTCATAGCATGAGCATATTTCAAATACGTAGAATATGACCTGTAATAGTGGTTTATAAAAGTCCTATTAAAAAAAAAAAACCCAAACTATTACTACTACAACATGGACTAATACTCTATCGCTTGAGTATGAGTTAGTAGTCTGATGAAGCTAGAAGTACACACTTTGATATACTATAGTTGAGGTTCTTTCGTAGAACCAATATACTTGCATGTTGGGTATATATGACTAATTAGTTAAGACAGACTTGTATAAGATAACTTCTATGCTATATCGCATCTTATGACTGTTTAAATGATCTAATTATCCAAGGCCCTAGGGAACATGACTTGCATGTTTACTTTAGGATAGCTCCCTTGAAGTATGGAAACAATCCAGGAGTCGTGAATCATTAGACTAGAGGTCTAAGGATGGTAGATATCTTTTAGAGAGGTATTAGTACACTTCCCCTCTTTAAATGCACGATGATGCGTAGAGGAGTATTTTAGTCATTACAACTGTAGGTCGAAGACTTTGCTAAGGCAACATTATCCTTGGGGTCAATATTTCTTTATGGTGATATTAGAAAATATTTAAAATGCAAAATATTGCTAT
The DNA here is from genome assembly GCA_026120185.1 of Voacanga thouarsii. Lineage (NCBI taxonomy): Eukaryota > Viridiplantae > Streptophyta > Magnoliopsida > Gentianales > Apocynaceae > Voacanga > Voacanga thouarsii. Next base: position 1,207,532 of record JANUWF010001885.1, on the reverse strand, counting down.
TTATATAGCAGGGGTATTTTGGTCATTTTAGTAGCCAAGGCGATATGTCTTTTGGTCCTCGAAATGGCCCTTAAGTCGTGAAAGATTTGGGTTAAGGAATTGGTCTTCATATTTATAGGTTTTATTTTATTAGTCTAATTTATTATTAGAATAGAATAAAATAAAAGGTCCGAGAGAGAGTATTTATTTTATCTAGTTTAATTAGTTAATTAATTATTCAGGGCCTAAGGCCTAGATTGAATAATTAGAAAATTAATATGGATATAAACTAGGTAAAATGTATAAAATTTTATATTGGTCTATTTGGACTTGTTAATTATTTATTGGGCTGTTTAATGTAGTCCAGAAAGTAAATGATTGAGATTTATTATTTATGGGTGTTAAAACCCAAGAATAAATAATTTTATCTGGCCTAATGAATAAGACTAAAGGTAAAATAAGATTTTAAAAAATATTAAATTAATTAATTATTAATTAAATTAAATAATTAATTAAATAAAATAAAAAACAACACGGGATGGAACCCGTGTTGTTTCGCGTGTAGGATAACAAAAAGCATGAATGCTTTTTGTTTGCTCGCAAATGGCTTCGCTCTCAGGTATACATTCAAATGAATGAAAAAGGAATTGAAGTAGTGCTATAGTTTTGCACTTCTGTGAGTTTTGATTGACAGAAGCAAAGCAAAGAAAAAAAATTGGCTCTTCATTGTTCATTTTCATTTCACAGAAAAACAAACCCATTAGCTTTGAAGGTTTATCTAAACCCAACCTTTAAGCCTTCACCGGCTATGCTATGGACATCATTTCAGAAGAGCAAAGGTTTCGCGTGAATGAGACACTATAGACATTTACAAGGACGTGATCTAATAGCCTCAAATATCCTTATGCAGACATCTACACCAATGCGAAGAGGACCATTCAATCACAGAGGTAAATTTTTCATTTTCCTAGCGTGCTTTCGTTTTGATGATTTTTGCCATTTTAAGCCTTCAAGTCTAAGAACATTATTTCACCATTCAAGCAAAAGCATAGACAATATGAATCATACAAGTCAAGCTATCTACCAACCCAAGTAATGATTTAAGGAAAACACTCCAATCTTTTTCTCTCAAATTTTTTCTTTTTAATGTTTTAGGGAATTGATAGTCTTAAGTGTATGTATATCTCTTCACATTCGTCATATTATCCATATTCATCAACAACTTTCCTCACATTCATCATATTATCGATATTTAAAATAGAAGAATCAAAAAATACTCAAACATTAATGTATAAACAAGATTAACCTAAAGTCTCAAGTCTTAACATATCACATCTAATAAATTATTTTATTGTCAATAAAAATCCACCATGTGAATGGCAAAAATTATATCCCAAGTAAGAAAAATAATCACAACCTTGCTAATGCAATGCAAACTACAAAAATTTGAAAAAGTTTTGAAAATTTTTCAATTCAAATCAGCCCAAAATATGTATAAATGGATGTATAAATAGAAAATATCTTCAATGCTAAATTGTCCCTCCCACGCTTAAACCGGACATTGTCCTCAATAGACAAAAATATAACAATGAAAGCAAAGCCAATGGACTAAAAGGAATAAAGAGGAAGAATAAAGAAAAGAAAATACTTCTATTGCAAGTTAGTGCCAATACATGTAATCCATCATAAGGAGTTCTTGGGGAAATTGCACCTAAATAAAAACAAAAGACATAAAAACAGAACATATAACTCTAGAAAAAGAAAAGAAAACCAAAATAAAAGAAATGACAAGAAAAATCAACTAACAAGAATGCCTAAGAAAAGTCAAGAATCATGGAGAAAAATATCCACATGATCAAAAGTGTCGAAAGTCTCCCCAAAATAATGTGCTACCCTATTTCCAATGACTTTGAAAGAACCATTAACCAGGTGAGAAACTTCAAGAATACCAAAAGAAAAAGTTTTATTTACCACATACTCAGAAAGAGTTGTAAATGAGAATTAAACAACAACACTTGATCACCTTCTTTAAACTCCCGGTGTTGAGCAATATGTTTATCATGCTACCGTTTCACCTGCTCTTGGTAGAGTAGAGAATTATCATAGGCAACCATGCACAATTCGTCCAATGCATTTGAGTAAAGAAACCTAGATTTCCAGCAAGCTCAAGATCAAAGTTTACAAGTTTGATAGCCCAATAAGCTTTGTGTTCAATCTCCACAGGTAAATGACAAGATTTTCTATACACTAATCTGTAAGGGGTTGTACTAATAGGAGTTTTGAAAGCAGTCCTATAAGCCCAAAGAGTATCATCTAGCTTTAAACTCCAATCCTTTCATATATGATTAAGCACTTTTTCAAAATTCTTTTTAACTCTCTACTAACCACCTCAACTTAGCCATTGGTTTGAGGGTGATAGGGGGTAGCAAACTTATGGGTAACACCTAGATTCTTGAGAATTTTGTCCAATTGGGCATTACAAAAATGTGTTCCCCTACCACTAATGAGTACTTTAGTTACACCAAAATGGGTGAAAAGTTTTTTAAGGAATTTGACTACAATTCGAGCATTATTAGTAGGTAAGGCATGCGCCTCAACCCACTTAGGCACATATTCAACAGCAACTAAGAGGTATTTGTTACCTAAAGAATTAGAAAAAGGGCCTATGAAATCAATCCCCCAACAATAAAAAATTTCACAAGCTTGAAAAATTCGCAATTGCATCTCATTAGATTTAGAAATGTTACCAGTACGTCGAAACCTATCATAATTTTGAACAAACCTGTGAGAGTCCTTAAAGAGTGTTGGCCAATAAAATCATGGCTCAAGTACCTTTCTTGCAGTGTTGTTAGCTTGGTAATGGCCTTTTGTAGGTCCTTCATGATAATGTCTCAAGATGTTTGCACTTTCTATGGCATCCACACATCTCCGAATGATTTGATCCTCATAAAACTTGAACAAGTGAGGATGTCCCAAAAGTAATTATTTACTTCAAAGAGAAATTTCTTCTTTTGTTATGCCGTGAAATCCTCTGAAATAATTCCTGCAAACAAGTAATTAGCCAAATCCACATACCAAGGTGATTGAGAAATCTGACCATAAACAAGTAGAAGTTGTTCATCCAGGAAGGTGTCATTTATGTCCCCTTCAGGCAATGGTTCTAAGTTGGGATTTTCCAACCTAGACAAGTGATCCACAGTCAAATTTTCTGCTCACTTTTTATCCTTAATTTCCAAGTCAAATTCCTGCAACAAAAAAACTCATCTTATTAATCTTGGTTTGGAATCATGCTTGTTTAGTAGGTATTTAAGAGTGGAATGGTCTGTAAACACAATGACTTTGGACAAAACAAAATAAGAACAAAATTTATCAACAGCAAATATTATTGCAAGCAACTCTTTCTCCGTTGTGGTGTAGTTCTCTTGTGCCGCCGTAAGAGTTTTTCTTACATAGTAGATTAGTTGAAAATGCATATTCCTCCTTTTTCCAAGCACCATGCCTACTGCGTAATCACTTGCATCACACATTAATTCAAAAGGAAGAAACCAATCCGATGCAATTAAAATAGGAGAATCGATCAATTTCGTTTTAAGCACATTGAAAGCATTGAGACATTTTTTGTCAAAGTAAAAAATAACATCTTTTTCAAGTAAAGAAGAAAGGGGTTTAGAATTTTTTGAAAAATCCAAGAAAAGCTCCTATAAAAACCTGCATGACCAAGAAAGCTTCGAATTGCCTTCACGGAAGTGGGAGGGGGAAGTTTGTCAAGTGCCTCAATTTTTGCTCTGTCAACTTCAATACCTTTCCTTGAAATCTTGTGTCCCAATACAGTATCTTCTTGTACCATGAGGTGGCATTTTTCCCAATTAAGCATGCGGTTGGTCTCTTCACACCTTTAGTTTTCTAAATTGGCCAAACATAAGTCAAAAGAATCACTAAAACCAGAAATATCATCCATAAATACCTCCATAATGTCACCCACAAGTCCTTCAAAAATAGCATTCATACATCTTTGGAAAGTTTTTGGACCATTGCAAAGACCAAAAGGCATACGACGATATGCAAAAGTATAAAAAAGGCGTGTAAAGGTGGTCTTTTCTTGATCATCTGTGCTATGCGAATTCGAAAGTAACCGGAAAACCATCTAAAAAGTAATAAAACTTAAGTCCAGCTGACCTTTCTAACATTGATCAATGAAAGGGAGAGGAAAATGGTTCTTCCTAGTTGCCCCAATTAATTTTCTACAGTCAATACAAGCCCTCCAACCTGTTATCAATCTTATTAGGATCAACTCATTTTTTTCATTTGGACTCATAGTCATTCCTCCCTTCGTTGATACAACTTGTGTCAACTCACCCAAATACTATCAGAAATAGGGTAAATGATGTTAGAATCTAAGAGTTTAATCACCTCACCTTTTACCACATCGCTCATATTTGAGTTCAACCTATGTTGGGGTTGCACTATATATTTGGCTCCTTCTTCTAACAAAATTTTGTGGGTGCAAAAGGACGGACTAATTCCCTTAATGTCTATGATTTTTCATGCTATGACTCCCTTATATTTTCCTAATAAACTTACCAATTTGGTTTTTTTTTTATTTATCACAAGTGAGGTCTTTTGCTGTGATCAATGGCAATTTTCCTTCGTTATCCAAAATGCATATTCTAAGTGCTCAGGGAGGTCTTTGAGGTCCAATTCTGGTGGTTCCTCAATGGATGACTTCATCCTTCCCAAACTTTTTTTTTCGATTTTCTCAAATTCTCCCAACTCACGGCCCTTATTTGAATCCTCCAAATATGCAATTGATTGTTCCATCAAGTTCTTAGAGAAGTTGACAAATGATTCCTGCACAAAATAAAAAATAGACTCATGAAGAATATCCATCCTTAAACAAGAATCATCAGAAGAGATAGAATGTTGCATGCTTTTGTAGATTTTGATAATGACTTCTTCATCCCCAACCCTAAGTGTTAATTTTCTCCCATAAACATCAATTAATGGTTTGGTCGTAGCTAGGAAGGTTCGACCTAGGATTAAAGGAATTTTAGAAACTTTATCCATATCAAGAATAACAAAATCCACATGAAATATGAATTTATCCACTTTAACCAATACATCCTCAACTATTCCTCTAGGATATTTAATAAATCTATCCGCAAGTTGAATACTCATCCTAGTAGGCTTGGGCTCACCTAGGCCTACTTTTTTGAGAGTTTTGTATGGCAAAATATTAATCTTAGCACCTAAGTTGGCTAATATATTGCAAAAATGTAAGAGTACCAACAAAATATGGCAAAGCTCGTTGGTCTTGCAAGATAGCTGAGCATACATCAGTTAAAACCACAGTGGATAGTTCTTCCAACCTCTTTTTGCTAACAAGTATGCTTTTGAGGAATTTTGCATATTTGAGCATGTGTATCAAAGCCTCACTGAGTGGAATTTTTATGTGCAATTGTTTGAACACTTCTAAGAACTTATTGATACGTAAATTTTGGGTGTATAAAAATCATTAAATTTAAACCCATCCCTTAGTCAAGTTTTAATTAAAACATTAATCCCAAATTACACATATGAGTAAGTATACTCATCGTAAGTATAGTAGCAAGTATTAATCCTCAAAGGAACAATTACACACTAGTTACTTTTCATTCATTGTTTAACCGATGCAACAAAGTGATAAGATAATATAAAATAAAAAAAATACATACAACTCAAGGATGTAGGAATATGTAATTTAGACAACTATCCTAGAATACATGACAATAAATCATTTAGCAACTATCTCAATTAATTAACATCTTGGCATCATGAGGGAATATAAAATAAAATTCAATCATTTCTCAAGTCATGAATCCACTTACATAGACTTCACTTCTTTCCCAATCCATAGAATCACTATCTGTTGATTAAATTATTAGATTTCCTAATTAAAAAGGCATAACCAAAAGATGTATTAAACTCAATTCTTCATAAATAATCCCCATGCTCTAGGTGATAATAAACATGAAATTAGTCAATAACCCTATACTCTAGACAAAATTAACAAATCTTTGATTACATAGGTTCTTTATCTTAACTTCATTTTCCAAGTCCGTTAAGAAATAACAACTATGAAATTAATAAAATTAAATCAAATCCTAACAACATTTCTCAAGTCAATTAGAAGCCAATCTAACTTTACCAATTCTTCTATAATCACAAGTAATCAAACACCAAGAATGATAGAAATTTGATCAAATAGCTAAATTAATCCAAGAATCTTGAATTGCAAAACAATGTCAAATTACAATGAAAATGTTGAATACATCATATTTCTAGAAAAAGAAAACAAAGGTAAAAGAAAGAACTCATAGACAAGCCCTATTTCTCTCTTTGGGAACCTTCCTAAATAATCATTTTTGAATGATAAATCTCTTCTTCTTTGAGTGATTGGAACATTTGATCCTTGGATTCACACATTTGTCTTGTGTTTTTCTTGTTTAAATAGGCTTCCAAGAGGTCAGAATTCATTCCCTAAGAGTTTTGGGCCCAGCAGAGATTGGAAAATTCCAAAACTCTTGGGAAATTATCAAATCAGCGCGTGAAAGGAAAATTAGCCAACATTGGATAGTGCAGGGCCGACGCTGGCTCTGCTTGGCCGGATGTGCTCTAGTGGGTCCGGTCGTGCTCTATTTTTTTTCCTGAAATTTCCCCTCTTTCTCTACAATGGGATGGGTGTCGGCTCCGTGGGACATAGCCAACACTGGCCGTGCTCTGATAGTGATGGGATGTTTCCTTTTTTCGCTGTTTTCTACAATAAAAAGCCAAAACATCTTTCTAAGGGTAAAATGTCAAATATGAAGGAATATGCCTAGTTATTACAACATATGTATCACTCAAATAATTAGAAAAATATAGATGAAATTTGCCTCTATCACATTCCCCCACACTTGAGGACAAGCAAAAATAATCTTTCAAAAAGTTTCCTTAGAACAAAGCCATAACTATCTTTCAAACTTTAGCTACGTTCTTGTCATTCTTTCAACCCTTTGAAAATATTCACAAAATAAAGTACTAAACAAGACATATCAAGGCCCTTGAAGTTGAATTAAATAAGTTTTTATGCTAGTCTAAGAACATTATTTCACCCTTTAAAGAAAACCATGGATAACATGCATTATACAAGTCAAGCTATCTACCAACTTAAGCATTATAAATCTAAAAATTGCACAACTCAAGTCATGATTCAACGAAAACACTCCATTTTTTTATTTTTTATTTTTTTCTGTCAATTTTTTCAATGACTTAAGAAATTGATAGTCTTAAGTGAATGGATTTCTCCTCACGCACCGTATTGGGCCCCTTATTGTCATCACTCATCATTTTTTTTAACAATCTTTCTTTCTTTCCTTTGCTTTCGGGAATTAATAGCCTCAAGAAAGTGAATTTCTCTTCACTATCTGTATTGGCCCCCATTTATAAGGAAAAGTATTTTCTTGCCTTCAAAGATGAAACAAGTTTTTTTTCAACTCGCAATTAGTTTTTTTTTTTTCACAATCTTTCCACTCAAA